>JAKOOJ010000016.1:20835337-21170337 GCA_022577455.1 Arizona elegans
CGGACTTTCAGCGCAGGGAGCGCAGGAGCTCCCCAGGACCACCGGGAGGGACCCCCCAAAAAATCCACCCACCCACCTGGATGCATGGCACTGGGGGGTGGGAGCGTTTTTTTTCCAAGGGGGGGTGTCTGGTCCTTCTTGCCATCGCCCCCTTTTTTGCAATGGGCAGCTTGGGCTTTTTCTCCCAAGACCACCAGGAGGGACCCCCGCCAAAAACACCCACCCACCCACCTGCCGGGATGCAGAGCATGGGGAGTGGAGTGGGGGGCGGGGGGTGGGGAAGAGAAGCTTCCAAGGTTCCTGCTCCCTCTACTTGGGGGGAGGGCGGCGGGGGTGGGGGTGTGTGTGATTTTACTCCTTGCAATCGCTCCTTTTTGCAATTGCAATTCCACCCGGACTCTGGATGCAGGGCAACCCCAGGCACTGGGGAAGGCGGTGTTTTTCCAAGGGTCTGATCCTCCTTCTGCCCCCCCCCTTTTTTTGGTTTGTTTTTGCAATGAGCAGGTTCCACCTGGACCTTCTCCTCCCGGGACCCTCTCTCCCCCCAAGAAACCCCTCCCCATCCACCCACCCACCCACCTGCAGGGATGCGGGGCAACCCCAGGCACTGGGGAAGCCGGTGTTTTTGCAAGGATTCTGCACCCCCTGCGTTAAGTGTGTGTGTGTGTGTGGGGGTCTGATCCTACTCCTTGACATCGCCCCCCCCCTTTTTGGGGGGGTTTGTTTTTGCAATGAGCAGGTTCCACCTGGACTTTCTCCTCCCGGGACCCCCCCTCCCCACCCACCTGCAGGGCTGCAGACGCAGGCCAGGCGATGGAGTGGTGGTGGAGAGGCTTCCAAGGCTCCTGCACCCCCTAAAGGCTGGGGGGCGTCCCCTGCCCAAGCCCCCCCTTCCCCTCCCTCGCCCAGCAGAGCCCCCGCGCGGCCGGGGCGTTGCAACGGCCGAAGCGGCGTCCGCGGGGCGTCTCTCGTGCGGAGCCGCTGCAGCTGCCGGGACCGTTCGGGGAGGAGACTCGGGGAACGGCCTCCCCGCCTGCCTCCTCCGTTCCGGCCCGCCCGGCTGCAGCAGCCATGGAGCCTCCGCCGCTGCTCGGGCTGCTGCTGCTGCTGCTGCTGGGCTTCGGCCCCGGCTTGGCCGAGCACCGGGCCGACTACGACCGCGAGGCGCTGCTGGGCGGCCAGGTGGGACACCCGAGCCCACCTTCCACCGCCGGGCAGGGGCGCCTGGGCATGCATGGCTGGGAGGGGAGAAGAGAAGGGGGCGCAAAGAGCCCGGGGAGGGGAGGGGAGGGGGGTTGCAGAAAGGGAGGAAACCCCCCCCCAGGGAGGGGGGTGGGATCTTAAGGCAGCCCACCTGGAATTGGGGGAGGAGGGAGGGGGGGACAGAAGCAACTGCTCTGCAGGTGAAGGCCAGGGGTGACCCCCTAAGTGCAACAGGGCTTCTTAAGGTCCTTTGGAGGGTGGGTGGGTGGGGGGAAGGGGCTGGTGATGGGGAGGGGCACATCCTGGCTTTCCTACTAAAAAAAAGTGGGTGGGCAGAGGGGTGGGGGAAAGAGAAAGAGAAACAGGGAGAGAGAAGGAAAGAGAGGGAGAAAGAGAGAGAAAAAGAGAGGGAGAAAGAGGAAAAGAGGGAGAGTGACAGGAAGAAAAAGAGGGAGAGAGAAGAGGGAGACAGAGCGCCAGAGAGAAAAAGAGAGGAAGATAGAGAAAGAGAAGGAGAGGGAGAGAGAAAGAGAGAGAGAGAGAGAGAGAGAAAAGAGCACTCCAAGAAAAAGGGAGAGAGAAGAGAGGAAGTCAGAGAGGAAGAGAGACAGAGGAACAGAAAGAAAGAGAGAGAAAAAAAGAGAGGGGGAGAGAGAAAAAGAGCGAGAGAGTGTCAGAAAGTGGAAAACAGAAGGAAAGAGAGGAAGAAAGAAAAAGAGGGAGAAAGAGAAGAAAAGAAAGGAAGAGGAAGAGAGAGAGCAGCAGAGAGAAAAAGAGGAAGATAGAGAAAGAGAGGGAGAGGGAGAAAGAGAAGAAAAGAGCGCAACAGAAAGAAAAAGGGAGGGAGAAGAGGAAGAAAGAAAAAGAGAGGAAGAGAGAGAGTAACAGAAAGAAAAAGAGAGAGAGAGGAAGAGAGGACCAGAAAAAAAAAGAGAGGAAATTAGGTCTCATTTTAGTGCTGTTTCTCTGCCCCCTTCCCTCCCCCCCCCAAAAAAGGATGAAGTGGAGGAATTTTCCAAACTAAGCCCGGAGGAGCAGCAGAAGCGCCTGAAAGTGATCATAAATAAGATCGACGGAGATCTGGACGGCTTCCTCACCGAAGGTACCTCTGATGCGACCCTCCGACTAAGCCCAGCCACGGCCTGCTTTCTCTGGCTGGGCTTAGGGCGTCGTGTGAATGAGACCCCGCCACAAACTGAGGCCCTGGGTTTCAGGGGAAAAAACGTCCATTGAGTATAATGGATTCATTTAACGACTGCCATGTCCACTTAATAACTACCACAAAAATTGGGGGGGGTTGTCACATGATGACCCACTTAATAACTGCCATGGCTTATCATAAATCCGGGCTTAACGATGGTCATACGTGGAGGACTAACAGTGACATAAATTGTCAATTGTCAAGAGCCAGTTTGGTCTAGTGGTGAAGGCTGGGAGACGGCGAGTTCTAGTCCCACTTGGGCACGAAAGCCAGATGGATGACTTTGGACCACTCACCCGGAGACGGGGAGACTGCGGTCCCCACTAATAGTCCAACTAATATTGGGCTATTTCCAATATTAGTTGGACTTCTTGTCTGCCGGTGAGTTGGCTGGGCCGCGTTGTCCTAGATCCGACTTGGGGCTCAATCCTGCAATGCCTCTTAGGAAAATGCAACGCCCCAAGGGGTTGAAGGTCACCCGCCAGGGAAGGGGTCCCGTTCACCAGGCTAACTGGGAAATCTCCCCAGCCGAGCTGAGTTCCTGGATCCAGCACTCCTTCAAGGATTACGTCATCGAAGACGCCAAGCAGCAGTTCCACCACTACGACAAAGATGGCGACGGGAGGGTCTCTTGGGAGGAGTACAATATCCAGATGTACGACCGGGTCATCGACTTCGAAGAGGACACCACGCTGGACGATGTTGAAGAAGAGTCCTTCCGGCAGGTGAATGATCTCCCAAAAACATGGAATGTCTCCCATTTTATTTCGATCCTTTTATTCTTTCCTGGAGCCGAGGGTGTGAGAGAAACGGGTTAAAAATTAATGTTTCCGCTTTTGGGACTTACTCTTCCCATAACTGGGGAGGACCCTCTGTTCATTGGGTGAGAAAGACTCGGGAGGGGGGCTTTTTGACTCTCCAATCCGTTTCCTAGATTTGACTTCGAACAATGTTGTTAGTGACACTAACACAATTGACTTGCAGCTATAATAAGGGTACTAAAAGGTGGATATTCTCCTGCCTTCAATTTTTATTTAAAAAAAAAATAATTAACAAGTTTAGTTCTGTTTAGTTTCAGTTTAATTTAGTTAGGATGACATGAGAGCAGTGTCGCGGCCAGAAGTTCGATCCTGACCAGCTCAAGGTTTTCTCAGCCTTCCATCCTTCCCCATCACCGGAGGTTTTCAAGAAGAGATTGGACAAGCGTTTGTCCATAATGATGTATTAGGGTTTCCTTCTTGAGTAGTGGGATGGACTAGAAGATCTCCAAGATCTCCCTTCCAACTCTGATATTCGGTTAGTCCTATTTACGAAACAGGGTCTGAAATATTGGCGGTAATCTTTAGAAAGGGGACTATAACAGCAGACACTAAACGTCAAGAAAATCTCAACTTCTTACTCAAGAAATGCCTTCCTGTTTGTGAAACATGGAAAAAATGAGAAAGTGGCCTGCTGAGGGATTGCAACCTTGGTAAGCGAGCTGGGTGAACCTCGGAGCTTGCTTGGTTGGAGATCAAGGAGCCTGTTGGGTCCAAGGAGCTTCGGAGAGGCGGAAAAGGAACACGTTGGCTGTAAGCTCATGTTTTATCCACGTCTTCTTCCCAAAGCTCCATTTAAGGGACAAGAAGAGGTTTGAAAAGGCTAACATGGAAGGCGATTTGATGTTGGATTTTGAGGAATTTGTCGCCTTTGAACATCCGGAGGAGGCCGACTACATGAAGGCAAGTCTCGGGAGAGAACGGCTTTTAAAAATGGGGCTGCAGGAGTGACCACTTTTTATAAGTCGCCCTCGATTTCCCTTTTATTGGTTGATCGAAATATGTAAAATACAAAACATACCAAGAAAAATGATAATAGAAAAATAAGGAGGGGAAAAAGGGAAGAGAGAGAAAAAAAAAGTCAGGGCCGAGGGGAAAAGATACGGTAGGTAATAACTTAAGACCTCGTCTTTTTACTTCTATATTATATACAGTATATCACAGAAGCGAGTACACCCCCTCTCACATTTTGTAAATATTTAAGTATATCTTTTCATGTGACAACGCTGAAGAAATGACACTTGGCTACAGTGTAAAGGAGTGAGTATACAGCTTGTATAACAGTGTAAATGTGCTGCCCTCTCAAAATAACGCAACCCACAGCCATTCAGGTCTAAACTACTAATGTCTAAAGTACTCACTTCTGTGATATGCTGTACATATTTTATAATAATACATGTTACTATATATTATAACATATTATATATATATATATATATATATATATATATATACTAGCCATTTCTATAGCACCAAACCTATCTAATTGGCACAGGGGTCTGCAACCTTAAACACTCAAAGAGCCATTTGGACCCATTTCCCACAGAAAAGAAAACACCGGGAGCCACAAAACCCTTCCCGTGCCTGACTATTTCTTGAGCGGCCAAAAAACTAGCATATGTAGTTGAATTATATGTTCTGTTTTCTTCTGAAACTTTTCTTGGATTTATCCATGGATGGCCTACCAGGGGCTGAAAAGCTCAATAAATCGCGTGCCGGCGGGTGTCGCACATTGGTGGTTGTGACACATATTTTAAGTGACAGGGAGCCACAGCAGAGGGGTGAAAGAGCCACATGCGGCTCCAGAGCCTCAGGTTGCCGACCCCTGAATTGACAAAACCCAATTCGCACAACACATACACCCATACTTCACTAAACTCTAGTTTGCAAGATGCAACCATCTGTAAGCTAATTACACAACACAGAACCTGAGGCTGGTTAGTTCCTAGCACAGGGAGTCTCCAAAACCTGGCACCTTTAATTCTCGTGGACTTCCAACTTCAATATGGCTGGCAGGGGAATTCTGGGAGTTGAAGTCCACGAGCCCTAAAAGTCGCCAAGTTTGGCGCCTCCTGGTTTATAGTCCCGTGCCTTCTGAGCAGAGCTGATAAGACAAGCCACTTCTGATCTTCAGATGGCTTTTCCTTCCCACCAGGAGTTCGTCATCCAGGAAGCTTTGGAGGAACATGACAAAGATGGGGATGGATTTGTCAGCCTCGAAGAGTTCCTCGGCGACTATCGAAGAGATCCAAGTGAGTGGCAGGCCATTCCTCTTCAGCCTGGGGGTCTCCAAGAACCACGAATGGTTCGGAACTCTGAAAGTTCTCCTAAGGATACCTGGAGGCCCCAGCTAGAGAAAGCTGGAGGTCAGGGAAATCTGTCCAGAAAGATTTATTTATTTATTTATTTATT
This sequence comes from Arizona elegans, assembly GCA_022577455.1. Taxonomy (NCBI): domain Eukaryota; kingdom Metazoa; phylum Chordata; class Lepidosauria; order Squamata; family Colubridae; genus Arizona; species Arizona elegans. The sequence goes on from JAKOOJ010000016.1 coordinate 20,840,972, forward strand.
TATTTTAGTCAATCATATATAAGATAACAGGTAAAAGTATAAACATAATTTGAATACATATAGAGTAAGTAAAAACGAATATTAGGACAGTGACGGAAGGCACGCTGGTGCTCTTATGCACACCCCCTTACAGACCTCTTAGGAATGGGGTGAGGTCGACAGTAGACAGTCTTAAGGTTAAAGTTTTGGGGGTTTGGGGAAGAAACCACAGAGTCAGGTAGTGCATTCCAGGCATTGACCATTCTGTTACTGAAGTCATATTTTCTGCAATCGAGTTTGGAGCGGTTTACCTTGAGTTTATATCTATTCTTTGCTCGTGTATTGTTGTGGTTGAAGCTGAAGTAGTTGACAGGAAGGACATTGTGGCAGATAATTTTATGTACTACGTGTTTGGGGAGCTGGGTCAGAACCAGAGGTGAAATCCAGCAGATTCTGACAGGTTCTGGAGAACCGATAGCGGAAATTTTGATTAGTTCGGAGAACGGGCAAATACCACCTCTGGCTGGTCCCAGAGTGGGGTGGGAATGGGGATTTTGCAGTATCCTTCCCCAGGAGTTGGGTGGGAATGGAGATTTTGCAGTTTCCCTACCTTGCCACGCCCACCAAGCCACATCACGCCCAGCAAGCCATACCCACAGAACCGGTAGTAAAAAAAAATTGAATTTCACCGCTAGTCAGAACATAAGGGTTTCCCAGCCTGCACGGAAGGCAAAACACACATTTTAAGGGGATTTTGCTCAAAGGGAAAAAAGGCAGTGAATCAAGGATGCGTTTGAAAACAGTGGCGACTTTGTTGTTTTTTTCAGCCGCCAAAGAAGATCCGGAATGGATTGTGGTGGAAGAAGACCGCTTTAAAAATGATTACGACAAGGATAAGGATGGGAAGCTGAACCCCAAAGAGCTGCTGACTTGGGTGATGCCCAACAACGAAGGCCTTGCCCAGGAAGAGGTAAGAGGGTGGAAGGATATTTCAGGTTGTCCTCCAACTTATGACACTTCATTCAGTGACCGTTCAAAGTTACGATGGCACGGGGCCACGTATATCCCGTTTTGTGACCTTTTACGACCTGCAGCGTTCAAAATACAGCAATTTGAAGCTCAGCTGCTTACCTTCTAAGGCAGCCCCGTTAAGTAGAATAGCGGAGGCACGGAAATCAGCTGTGCCGCACGAATCAGCAGAGCCAGGAAGACGGAAATATAAAACGGGATAGAGCAGGGGCAAGTGGGCGGAGCCAGCTGATTGTCAGAACTACCGGTTCGTGCGAACCGGCAGCAACCCACCACTGGCTAAATTTCATATTCAACCCTTGTTACTTTATTGTCTAGGCTGTTCATCTCCTTGACGAAATGGACTTGGATGGAGACCGGAGACTGTCGGCCAACGAAATCCTTGAAAATCAAGACCTGTTTCTCAACAGCGAAGCCACCGATTACGGCCGACAGCTCCACGACAAAAGTTTCTATCACGAAGAGCTTTAATTTCCAAAAGATGCTTTGCCTTCCTTTCAAAATTGAGATTTTTTTCTCTCTCCCCCCCCCCCCCCGTTCAGCTTAAAAAAATAATAATAATGCCAGTTGGGCAGCGATTTTACATGGCTAACGTCCCCTGTACGTTGCCAGTATTACTTTTGGCGGTCTAATTTAAAAAAGAAGAAGAAGAAGGAAAAAGAACGGAGATCTTTAATGCTCAGATTTCAAAACTGCTTTTTGAAACGTACTTGAAAATACCAGGGTATGACTGCAAAGTAAGCCCTCTTTTTGGTTAGATTTTCATTATTTTAGGAAAGGGAAAACGCAGTTGTAGCTGTCTTGGTTCTGTGGTGTTAATAGTTTTTCTATCCTATTTTGTATATTACAAAATTCAGGAGGATGAAGTGTTACCTACGAGGTTTCTGTGCCTATTCCCTTGTTTTGATGGTAGACGATAGGGAAATATTTTCGCATTTGGGAAGTATTCTATTTACTTGGATTAAAATGTTCAAATGCCACCCCCCTTTTTTCCCCTCCGCTTTTATGCTGTTTCTTTGAATGAATCTCTTAAAAACCGCATTCTAGCTTAACTCCGCTTCTTAAAAGGAAGCATACTTCAAAACAGGATAAATAAGGGGGAAGAATTTAGAAATACGGCTTTATCAAACCGAGTCGAAATCAAGCCACAGGGGGAAGCCAAGTCTTGGATTCTGTGACCATTCTAGGGATCTCTCTGTTCGGGGTGGGGTGGGGGGGACGGAGGTTCCTAACTTGTAGGAGAAACCTGCCAGCCCTTGGAGGTAGGCCGGGTCAGAGTACAGGCTGCATTGGGAATAATGGAGCTCTGCTTTATTGATATAAGATGTACCAGAGAAAAAACAGAGCAGGGGAGACATGATATCAGTGTTCCAATATCTCAGGGGCTGCCCCAAAGAAGAGGGAGTCAAGCTATTCTCCAAAGCCCCTGAGGGCAGGACAAGAAGCAACGGGTGGAAACTAATCAAGGAGAAAAGCAACCTAGAACTAAGGAGAAATTTCCTGACAGAACAATTAATCAGTGGAACAACTTGCCACCAGAAGTTGTGGATGCTCCAACACTGGAAGTTTTTAAGAAGAGATTGGACAACCATTTGTCTGAAGTGGTGTAGGGTTTCTTGCCTGAGCAAGGGGTTGGACTGGAACAGGAGTCCCCAACTTTCGGACCTCAGGGACCACTAAATTCATAATTTTAAGTCCTGTGGACCACTAATAATGATCTGCCTAATGACCGGCTGGGTGGGTGTGGCTAGGTGGTCATGTGACTGGGTGGGCGTGGCCAACTCAATGTCACTCACATTGAGGGCACCTTGCCAACCTCTACTCACCCCTCCCCTCCCAGCTACTCCTCCCCTCCCTGCCCGGGCTCCTTAGGGCCCCAACAGGAAGCAGTTGTTGGAGCTAAGCAGCCACCACGAGAAAAGAGTTGGCAAAACAGCTCAGTTCAAATTGGATCTGGCCGAGAAGGAGGCTCAGCAGAAGCACCTCACTGAGGACTAGGAGCATAGGCTTTCCAAGCAGAGGGAAGACTTGCGGGAGTGCAAGGCCAGGTCCTGGCACCTGGAGGCTCAGCGGGCTGAGATGGTCAGCCAGTTCCAGGCCATGATGCAGTCTCACTGGAACGAGGCCCTCCGGTTCTTTGCCACCAGCGGCTCTTCCCTCCAGCCTTCGCCCAAAGCACCAGGAGGTTGAAGCAGACCCCGAGTCGGAATTTCTGCCCCCCTCCAACCCACACAAAAAGACCCCGAAGGAGGAGACACTCTGCAGCAACACAAATGTTCATTGCACGTATCTGTCCCAGGGGCCGTAGTTTGAGGACCCCTGGTTTAGTACAATATAAAAATGCAAATAATTTTTCTGCGGACCCCAAGATTTTCTCACAGACCACCAGTGGTCCATGGACCACCAGTTGGTGACCGCTGGTCTAGAAGACCTCCAAGGTCCCCTCCAGCTCTATTCTGATCGATTGATTGAAATCCTGAAAATTGAGTAGCTCCCTCCCTCCTTCCCTGTTTCCCTCCCATCTCCCTTTCCTTCCCCTTCCCTCCTTCCTTCTTTCATCCCTCCCTCCCTCCCATCCCCCTTCCTTCCTTCCTTCCTCCCTCCCTCCTTCCCATCTCCCTTTCCTTCCCCTTCCTCCCTCCTCTCCTGGCCTCCCTTCTCTCCCTTCCTGTTTCTCATCTTCCCTTCCTTCCCCTTCCTCCCTCCCTCCCTCCCTCCCCCCCTGCCCTCCTCTGCTCCCATCCCCACCTCTCCCCCCTTCTCCTTCCCCTTCCCCTTTTTGCACTTTTTATTTTTATCTTTTTCATAGTTTAATCTTACTGGTAACTGGCAAGCACATTCTTATTAAAAGAAACGCTTTTTATCTGTGGGTGAACAAATCCCCCTCCTTCTATTTGCATACAGCTGTAGTGGGGGGGAAAAAACACAAAACCCAGCCCAGTTCCTCATTCCAGGGGACGCTGGCAGAAAAGCCCCCCTCCCCACCCCTGTCTTGGTTCATGGCTGAATAGAGCCATTGATTTTGCCTGGAATCCCCCTCCCCCCCCCCACCCGAGCGTCCGAGTTTCAATAGTCCGACTGGTCAAACGGCCCTTTCCGTCTCTCTCTCTCTCTCTCTCTCTCTCTAAAAACACCCTGCCCTTTTCTTCTTTTTTCCTGGCAGGTGCAACTGAAAGTTTCCTTCTTCCTCTTTGTTTTAAAAAAAAAGTTTTACCATTTGAAATGTTTTACGGGTAGTTCTCGACGTACAACAGCAGCTCGTTTAGTTCGAAGTTACAACGTTCCTTGAAAAAAGCGACTTACGATTCTTTTTTTCCCGCACTTAACGATTGTTGCAGCATCCCAACAGACACGCGATCCAAAATTCAAGACAGCTTGGCAACTGACTCGTATTTACGACGGGTTGCAATGTCCCGGGGGGGTGGTGGTCACGTGATTTCCTTTTTGCGACCTTCTGGCCAGCCAAGTCGACGGGGGAAAACGGATTCGCTTACCCACCGTGCTGCTCCTTTAACCGCTCCGGCGATTCGTTTAACAATGGTGGCAGGAATGGTCGTAAAAGGGGGCAAAACTCACTTAACGACTGAAATTTCGGGCTGAATTGCGGTCGTAAATTGACTACCTGGGCTTGCTGACGACGCAAATCCAGCGATGCCTTGAGGGCTTTTCTAGCTGGAATCTTTTAGCTCTTTTCCTCATTCAGCATCTTTGGCAAGGATCAAATGTCATAAATATATTTTATTAGTCACATTTGTTCACCGTCCATCTTACTATGTAAGTGAATGACCCCGAGGGCAGGATGGGCAGTTCACATCTCCAATAGCCCACCCCTTTCCGGCAGTTATGGGCTCTTTTCCCCCTTGATGCTGGCCTTATCTTGTCCTCAACCCTCCATCCCTACACAGCCATTCCTTTCTATCTCACTACATGGTTTCCTCGGCTTAGCAATCATTCGTTTAGCATTCAAAGTTCCCACAGGACTGGAAAAAAGGGACTTACAACCGTTGGTTCTCACACTTACAACCATCATAATTTCCCCACAGTCATGCGAGGCAGGGGTGGGTTTTACTTTTTTTTTTTTTTTTTGCTTTAATTTATATGCCGCCCTTCTCCGGAGACTCAGGGCGGCTTACAATGCATTAAGCATACTTACCTTTACTACCGGTTTGCAACGGGACCGTGCGGTTCTGCGCATGCGAAGAAGCTTCCTGACGACATCTGGGTCGGTGGGTGGAGCCGTCCGTCATTTTTACTACCGGTTCTTGCGAACTGGTCTGAACCAGGAGCATCCCACCACTGGTGTGAGGTAAATTCAGGCCCTTGGCAACCCGCCGGTCTTTCCTACGTACCCTGTCGTAACTCGAAGCGGTCGCAAGTCAAGGACCACCCAGAAACCTTGTTCGGAAGACTCTCGGTGCTCCAAATCATCCTTATTTTGGGTTTGAATCTACGACATGAAAATCTCGTCGTCCACCTGGGGCAGCGTGGATGGAGACCACAACGGAGGTGCTCAATTTCCTGGTACAGTAAAGGCCACCCCTGAGTCATTATGCAAATAAATGTCTTTACGTCTGCTAGCAACTCACTCTGTAACTCCCCCTTTACTTCCTGCCGCAGAGGAAACGCAACTGTTTTACTTTCACACTTTGTTCTCCTATGCAAAACGTCTTCTCTCCCTCTTTTGGAGACCCACAAATGATTTGGGATCAACGGATGAGCCAAAATTAAGGGGAGCTATGCTGTCCTTCGTGCACTATTCGCCCTTGCCCCAAAATGATGCCGCTTGCGTGGCACAAGATGCAGCACACAACCGAAAGCTGCACACTCAGCCCGACCCAGGTGTGAGCTGTGCATTTCCTTCGCTCGACGGAAAGGGTGAAAAATTATTCCGCTCTTGCACCAATTCTGAGCTGGTCGCTCTACCTTTCTACGCCTCTTTCCCGTAGACACGAACGCAAAAAAAAAAAAAAATGCAAAAGGTTTCCAGCACACACCCCTTACACACCTGTTGTGCTTCTTTCTGTGGTCCACAAGGCATAGCCAACCCTTAAGGAGTTCCTCCACCTGCCGTCCCAATTAGCTCCCTTTTTGCCTTCTGGAGCGTAACTCTCAACTGGTTGGAAGGAAGTGTCTCGTTTTGCACCCAGAGGATGGCGACAACGACTGCGCTTCCACACATTTTGTGAAAGGCGCACTTCTTGGCCAGAGGCGAAAGGAGTTTGACATCGGCCCCAGAGAGGTGGGGCAAGAGGAAGGGAGAGCTTTGAGGTTTGGGGTGTGCTTTTCACTTTCAGTAGCGAGTGGCCTGGCTCAGCTTCCTTAAACCATCCCAGACAAGCTGCTAAAGAAGATTTCTCTCCAGAGCGTGTGCATGCACAGAGAGAGAGAGAGAGAGCGAGAGAGAGAGAGAGAGAGAGAGAGAGAGAGAGAGAGAGAGAGAGAGCGAGCACAGCCAACTCCAGCAGGGTAGCTCTTTCACACAGCTTCGCCCTACAGATCCAACCGGTCAGAGATGACGCACCTGCAGTTTAAAGATGCCTTCTGGGTAAGTGCCAACGAATTGCGTTCTGACTTCCAGAGGTGGTAACTTTGCAAACAGCTGGCCCAGTTCTTTGTATGGGAGATTTTAGGGGGTGTTGTGGTTATTTCGGGGCAAACTGAAAAGAGCTGGTGGAGGGCCTCTAAAGAACCACCCAAAACCTCCAATCACCATGCTTAAAGAAAGGAAGACGGCGTTAAGCCCTGAAAAAATGCCTCTCTTTTTTTCTTTCCCACTCATTGGGTGGCTTCCTTTTTAATGCCAGTTATGGATTTATTTCTCCAAGGCAAAAGGCTGGTTTGATATCCCTCCCAAAGCGGAGCTGGATTTATTTATTTTTTGTTTACCGTACAACTGGAATTCTGTCTTATCTCCAGTAAAATGCTAGGGCAGACCCAGAGGTGCTAGGGCTCAACCACGCGGCTGGTGGTTTATGCAAAATGCAAAGGTATGATGCAAATCGTTGCCCCACACCCTGGCGCTCGGGCCTCACCCCTGGAGGTTGCAAAACCTCTGGGTGGTTGCAAGACTTAAGATGATGTCTCTGGAAAGGCCAACGGAAGGGGTTTGTGGAAAGAGGGTTTTCTCTTGTTCTCCAGCTGTTGGGCGCTGGGCACCATCTAAATTCTGGACCTTGGAGAGATCCTGGAAAGTGCATTGATGAGTCCTTGTGCCCAGCTGCTGGATTTTTCATAGGGGAGTCGGTCTACGCTTGGGCGTTGACTCTACCTAGAAGCTTCCGCCAAGGTGCAAGATGCAAAGGAGACGGAGAAGGGGTGGATGAAGCATTGTTGAACCCTCGGTGTTGGATCTCAGCAACTTGCAAAGACTCAGCTTCACACCTTGGAGGTTCCTTGGTTGTTTGTTGAGAGAGAAAACACCTTTCCGTGTCTCCTTGTCTCCGTGGGTTGAAGACAAGTCTGTATCCACCATGTTGAGTTTAGTTTGGGTGGAAGCAAGCTCGTTGTTAGCAGCGTCGGCCTTACGGAACTGGTTGTTGGGTGGCCTGTAGCTTTCTCTTAAACAGAGCACTCCAAAGGCAGAAGCAGATATCTGAGTAAGACTTTATGAATTGCTGATGGCCATCTTTTTATATTTTGCTGACTTGACGGTTTTGTTAAAACTAGCTGGCCAGGCTTCAGCTGGTTCTTGATTCTTCCACCCATCACTTAAATCTAGATTTTAAAAAAATGGGGCAATGCTTTTTCTTCTTCTTCCAGTGAATGGTTGATGTAAGTTCAGGTGAGTTTTTGCTCACCGGTCTGTTCCATTTCTGCACCCATCAGCCGTTTCCTAAAACGTGCAAAGGGCGTGGTTTTATCCTTATCCCATTGTAGCACGTCCACCTTTCGCTGTGCTTAATGGTTTCTAAAACGGACAATAGGAGGAGGATTATTTGCATTTTTAATGCATTTTGCAGGATAGGTTTTCCATTTTAAAAAAATGGGAGTTTTGTGATAGGCCAAAGTGGGATGCGCCACTGATTGCATTTGGCGATGTTTTACTCAAAAGCGTGCAGAATTGTGCAAAAGCTCTATATACATTGTACACGGATACAAGTGAATATACTTGTATTTATGTATGTTTGTTTTTAACCTGACTTTATTATTTTTATAAATAACTCAAGGCGGCAAATATACGCAATAGTCCTTCCTGCTCTGATACCAACAAACACACACATACATACAAAGCAGAGGTGAAATGTAAAATTTGTTACTACCAGTTCTGTGGGCGTGGCTTGGTGGTGGGGGTAATGAGATTGGGTGGGCATGGCCAACTTTTTTTTCTTTTAAAAGCATTTTTTCTGCAACCTTAAGAAGTTGCAGAAAAAAATGCTTTTAAAAGCCTCTGACAATCCCAGCTGAGCCGCGCGATGATCAGAGGCTTTTGTTTTTAACTTTTAAAAGCATTTTTTCAGCTGAAGAGGTTGTAGAAAAAATGCTTTTAAAACTTAAAAAAAAAAGCCTCTGATGATCGCGCAGCTCAGCTGCACATGCGGGGGGGGCAGGGATTTTTGCTACCGGTTCTCCGAACCACTCGCCGCCATCGCTACTGGATCGAGTGATCCAGTCTGAACAGGGAGAATTTCACTCCTGATACAAAGATACATACACTAGTTTTATCAAAAGTCAGGCCCTGTGGACAATTTGTGAGATAAATTACATTAAATGTTTATATCAATGTCTGCCTTTTCCTTTCACCTTCTTCCTTTGCATGGCCTTTAAACATTCCTAAGGACACCAGCATTTTCTCTGGGAAAAAAAAAATTAATAAAAGAAACTGTGATTAGTTTACAGCGCCTGATTTTCGTAGAGCCCCTCTCTATATGCTTGCATATCTCTCAAAATATCAGGGTGCATAAGGGTGTGTAGAGCTCGATCAAACTGATACAGAAATAGAAGGGGAACCCCCCCCCAAGAAAATGAGATGGTGAGAGAAAAGTGAGATCAGCCTAGGCATCCATCCCTAGCTAAAACACACACCTTAGGCCAGGTTTGCGTGTTAAAAATATGCATTTTGCTCTACGTTTGAAGCGGAGTATTGCAACATTTGGAGAATTGCAAACAAACAAACAAAAAAAAAAACGGAACAAATAACAGGGCAGGCAAAATTTGAGTGATGGAGACACAATAAACTTTTTGCAAAAGACCCAGGAGAAGGCATACTTCCATATATTTTTTTCACATTCCCCCCCCCCCCGCCCCAGAGAGTTGAGGCCCTCCTTTGACATCTAACCTGTGCCTATTTAAGGATGCAGCATTTCTAGCGTAGCACGGCAGGAAACGGCCCCACCGATGCTTAGCAGTTGCAGTTCGAGGCAGCCCTTGTGGTTTGCATGGAAGAGGCTGGGGTAGATGGGAGGGGGTGATGTCTGCCTCGGTTTAATAATGAAGGGCTGTGAGAAGGAGAGAGAGGCGCTGCTCTTGAGGGGGGTGGGGTGGGAAGGGTTCGTGAGAGGGAGAAGCATTGAATTTGGACCGTTGGATGGGTCGGGAGGACTGAAGCTCAAAGAAGAGTGCGTTCATTGTGGGGGGTGGGGCTGACTTTTGGTGGTTGGTGGGTTAGTCTTCCTGTCTGTGATCATTTTTTTCCCCTCCTCCTTTTCACCCCTCTCTCTCTCTCTGTCTCTTCCTACCTACTGGATGGTCTAGCTCAGTCTTTCTCAACCTTGAGAACTTTAAGATCCGTAGACTTCAACTCCCAGAATTCCCCAGCCAGCCAATTTTAGGAGTTGAAGTTCACACATCTTAAAAGTCCCTAAGGTTTAGAAACACTGGTCTATTTATTCAGTCCATCTATCCATCCATTCATTTTCATCTATCATCCATCAATTACTCATCATCTATCAACCTGCCTGCCTGTCTGCCCACTCATCCATCCATCTGTTCATCCATCCATCTGTTCATCCATCCATCTGTTCATCCATCCATCCATCCATCCATCCATCCATCCATCCATTCTTCCTTCCTCTCTTCCCCTCCTCTCTCTCCCTCTCCCTCTCCCCAGCACTATCTATCTATCAAACCAGGGGTGAAATGCTCCCGGTTCGGACTGAATCACCCGATCCGGTAGCGATGGCAGCGGGTGGTTCAGAGAACCAGTAGCAAAAATCCCTGTGCCCCCCTCCCACATGCCCAGCTGAGCCGCGCAATCATCAGAGGCTTTTTAAAAAACTTTTTAAAGCATTTTTTCTACAACCTCTTTGGCTGAAAAAAATGCTTTTAAAAGTAAAAAAAAAAAAAGCCTCTGATGATCACGTGGCTCAGCTGGGATCGTCAGAGGCTTTTAAAAACATTTTTTTCCTGCAACCTCTTCGGCCGAAGAGGTTGTAGAAAAAAATGCTTTTAAAAGTAAAAAAAAAAAAAAAAAAAAAAAGTTGGCCACGCCCACCCAGTCACATTGCCCCCCACCAAGCCACGCTCACAGAACTGGTAATAACAAATTTTACATTTTATCCCTGTATCAATCTATCTTTGGAAGCCCAAACCCATGACGAAGATGAATCTGAGTTGAACATTTGATACCTGCATAGACATAATCATACGGTCAATATTGGTAAAGGGAGACTCCGAAGGTATAAAAACTTGCCTCAGGGGTCAGAAGTCGTACCCTCATCCTGTTGGGGATATGCATATTGAGATATATGAAAAAAAAAAAAGTGATACAATATGAAACCGCAATGCAAATCTCCGTGCGCAGCTCCACAAGATTCAGGATGATTCATTTCTCCCCATTTGGATGCAAAAGGTCTTACAGTTACAGTTTCCAGTGGAGTGGCTTGTAGGCATGTTGGAAGAGGAGGCCGGTAGAGTCCTGTGGTTTTAAACATGGGATCAACAGAGGACCCCAAATTTAGTCATTGACCTCCTGAAGGTGCTGAGGGAACCTCTCCCCCTAGAGATCAAGTCCAGAGATCCAGAAGGTTCTAGGCCAAAGGTCTTCAAACTTGGCAGCTTTAAGACTTGTGGACTTCAATAAGTGTCACAATTGCCAATGTGCGACACCCACCGGCACACAATTGATTGAGTTTTTCAACCCCAGGTAGTCCAACCATGGATAAATCCAAGAAAAGAAAAGTGTCAGAAGAAAACAGAACATTTAATTCAACTACATATGCTAGTTTTGTGGCCCCTCAAGAAATAGTCAGGCACGGGAAGGATTTTGTGGCTCCCGGTGTTTTCTTTTCTGTGGGAAACGGGTCCAAATGGCTCTTTTGAGTGTTTAAGGTTGCAGATTGGTCTAGGCGAACGACATGCCCGACTCAGAAGAAGATAGCTTTGCACGTTCCTGAATTCCCAAAGGTGATGATAATTCTTCCCCTGGAAAAAGGCTGCTAGTTCAACTCTTGACTTGACGCTGGTGACTCAACCAGCCCAAAGCAGCCTTGAAGACAGTTGGGTGAAGAAGTCACATTTGCCTGACCCGCGTCTGAACGGCAAGTTCTCCAGCCTCGCTGGTGTGTAGATGGGCAGCAGTCTCCTGCAACCCTCTGGGTGGTGAAGGCTCCAGCTTTTCTGAAGGCCAACGTACGGATGGCAAACGCACCTGTAGGTTTTTCTTGGGGTCTGTGTGTGTCTTCTTTTCATGCTTCTTGGCAAAACCAGGCTGATCCTGATTTTCATTGCTCCAGTGTTTCTCTTGGAATGGTGGCTAGAAAATATTGGGATGGGGAATTCTGGGTGTTGTAGCCTACCCATCTTAAAGGTGCCAAGGTTGAGAAGTTCTACTCTGGCAGAGCCACCATGCACTGAAGTAGGTTGCATTAACGGAAACCTCTGGATCTTGGCTCCTGAGCTTTAATCTGTTTGGAATTGAATTGCTTGCTTGCACCGTTGATATGTTTACATCCGAAGATGGAAGCTTGGTAGTTGGGGAAATCGTGCTTGGATGATCTTTGTTTGGAAGGAAACAGGAGGACACGGCCAGCGTCTTCTGACCCTTGGAATTGATCAGAGGGTTTAGCGGTGACTAAGAGGGTCTTTGAGGGATGATTCTGCTGGTCTCAAACGGAGCTTGGAGATGCAGGGAAGAGAAGGCGGTAGAATGGTGAGACTTGATGGATCTTCTGTTGTTGTTGTTTTTTTTTTCTTCTTCTTCTAGTGCAAAGAATTCACTCTTCACTCCGGATACGAAGCGCTCCTGCAGCGTTTGCTGGATGGAAGGAAAATGTGCAAAGATGTCGAAGACTTGATCAAGCAGAGGTAAATATGAAGCGTAGGAAGGAGGGAGGGGAAGAGTAGGAGCTGGGAGTTGCATGAAGGCTTCAAAAGTGTTCTTGTGTTCTGCTCATACGGATCTCAGTCAGATTTCCCCAGTTGGTTCTTCTCCCTCGGTGGGATGTAAACTTTCAAGAATCCTCACCCATAAGGACACTGGATGCCAGCTGTCATATCCAGGCAGGCGTTTCCCCAGTCATCTCGGTATTACAATATAGTCCTTGATTTACACAACGGGAACCAGAATATCCGTTGCTAAACAAGAAGGTTTTTTTAAGTGAGTTCTGCCTAGTTCTTAACTTTTTTGGCTATCATTGTTAAGCAAAGCGCTGTTAATCACACAGCCAGAAATTCTGTCCCTCAATTGTGGTTGTAAGTCAAGGACTGTCTGTATAAAGAGAAGGACCAGGGAAGACTTGATAGCAGTCTTCCAATATTTGAAGGGCTGCCCCAGAGAGGAGGAAGGGGGTCAAGCTGTTTTCCAAGGCACCTGAAGGCCAGACAAGGAATCATGGATGGAAACTGAACAAGGAGAGATTCAATCTAGAAATAAGGAGGAACTTTCTGACAGTGAGAACAATCAACCAATGGAACAGAAGTTGCCTTCAGAAGTTGTGGGAGCTTCATCACTGGAGGCTTTCAAGAAGAGACTGGACTGCCACCTGTTAGAAATGGTGGAGGGTCTCCTGCTTGGGCAGGGAGTTGGACTAGATGACCTCCAAGGTCCTTCCCAACTCTGTTAATCTGTTATATCTGCTTAAGGCCCGAATTTGAAGATATTCATTAGACGTCTTCAGATTTGGAGAAGTCTATGTCTAAATTATCACATATTCGGGGTGTATGGAAAACAAATGAATCACCTCGGAGTCTAAAGCGACTTGGGATTTGCCTCTCATCAGAGCTATTTTAGAAGTCATGAGTAAAGATTTCTGAGGTCAGATGGAAAAGCTGCCTTCATCTTGGAGTTTAGTGGGCTGGAAATATTGTGGAAAGGAGGAGGAGGAGGAAGAGAAGGCATCTCAGAGCAATTTGAAGAGCTTTGGATCCAGTGGCTCCCTTAAAAGGATGGGGATGAGAATATTAGGGTGGAGGACACTCTTTGTAAGCAGAAGATTATTTCGATCCAGACCAAAGGATCTCCCTTCAGAAGATGAAGGTTGCAATGAGGTGAAAAAAATGTAAGCTGTCTTCTCTCTTCCACCTCACACTCTTCAGATCTCTAGAGGTGATGATGGTTAGATTTTTTTAGCCCACTTTTGAGATCACAAACTTTTGAACTTTTTGATAACTAATCTAGTTGGATGGCGGGGGGGGGGGAATCAATCTTCCAGGTGACACCAGGTGGCACCTGTTTTCCTAGAAGAGAAACATCTTAGGTGGCTTCAGCAGCTACCAAGACACAACTGTGGAGCTGTATTTCTTGCAAACCTTCCTCTCAGGATAGATGATGGGAAAGGCAGTGAAGACCCTTCCCATTAGCAACTCTGAATATGAAGCTCACATGAGCACATCATGTGGACCAAGCAGAAGTCATCAGAGAAGGTTCATCTTCTGTTCCATCTCACCATGGCCTCCAAAGAATGTGACCCTTCTTGTCAAGAAGGCCGCCATCAAAGTTCTTCCCTTGCCGTCTTCTACGGTTTTAAGACCTTGCCTAGTCAACTCTCAAATTTGTTCATTACGCGCCACGGGAAGGATGGAGTTCAGAAACAGATGGAAGCCCAGCATGGCTTGAGTGGCAAATAAAGACGGGATTTTTATTTAACAGGGCCCAGGCTGAAGAACGTTACGGGAAGGAGCTGGTTCAGATCGCTCGGAAAGCAGGAGGCCAAAGCGAAATCAAGTAAGTCCATTTCGGTGTCACCTAAAATCCCATTATTTCTTTGTTTATATTAAAAGTCAATGTTACGTTATGAATTGATGGTTAGGACTTGTATCTAGGGGTTGATAGAACATAAGAACCAGGATGGGCAAAAGCTAGTACTATTGATCTAACTCTTGATAAGATTCTTTGGGTGTCTTTCAGTTATCGGTGGTTGAATTCCCATCGCAAGTCATGATGATCATAATTTGAGGCACTTGTGTGAGAGGACCTGATTTTATGACTGTTTTGAGGAGGTTGTTGAGTGAATATCACAATTGTTCAGTGAATGAGGCAGTTATTAAGCGACACAGTGTATTCCTATGGATGTTTTTATGGCCCATGCTGGCTGGGGAATTTTGGGAGTCCACCTATCTCAAAGTAGCCACGATTGAGAAGTAGCCATTTGTCTCTTCCTGCACTGGGCTGAAGATTGGACCTGAAGACCTCCTAGGTGCATTCCATGATTCTATGACCCATCTATTATGGACACCATGGTGTCCATCTCCTCTAGGAGACCCAATCCTGGATGGTGTATGGAAATTATGACGGCTATAATATGAGGACCCTAGAACCATAGGCTTGGGAGCAGTGGTGAAATGTAAAATTTGTTACTACCTGTTTTGTGGGCGTGGCTTGGTGGGGGGGTGTAATGTGACTATGGGTGTGGCCAACTTTTTTTTTTCTTTTAAAAGCATTTTTTTCTACAACTTTAAGAGGTTGTAGAAAAAAATGCTTTTAAAAGCCTCTGACGATCAGGCAAATCAGCTGGGATCATCAGAGGCTTTTAAAGGCATTTTTTTTTCTACAACCTCTTCGGCCAAAGAGGTTGTAGAAAAAATGCTTAAAAAGAAAAATGATCTGATGATTGCGGGGCTCAGCCGCGCAGGGATTTTTGCTACTGGTTCTCCGAACCACCCGCTACCATCGCTATCGGATCGGGCGATCCGGTCCAAACCAGGAGCATTTCACCCCTGCTTGGGAGGCACCTTGGAAGTCTTCAGGTCCAACCTTCTGCCCAGCACTGGCTCTCCTCAAACTCCAAAGGATGAGGGCTAGTTATTCAGCATCCAGAATCATTTGTTTGAGATGGACAGCTATAGAAATAGAATAGCTAAATAGGTCTCAGGAGGCGAATTCTTCCAAAAGCTTAGCTTCTATAGAAAGGACACACAAGTTTCTTTCAACAGAAAGAATCTCACTGTCAGGCAAAAAAGGAGGTTAGCAGATGCCATTAGAACTTTATTTCTTCAGGGTTTCTAAGGCAGCCGAAACGATACGAATTCTGACTCATAACAACAGGAAAAATAGATCTGCTGGTTTACTGTATATACTTCCTGTGCCAACGTGCTTTATATAGAATCATAGCTGCAAAAGGGGGGCCGGCTGATCCGTTTCCTATTCATTGCACGATTCATCCCTGCAAGAAACCGATTTCGGTTTAGATCCAGTAAATGATGGACTGAGGTCTTAAAACCAACCGTTATCCACCCCAGTGGGACTTCATTTGAGAGTTGAAGTCAAACTGGAGACTGGAGGCTAAAACACACGAAGAACGGTTGCAGGAACTGGATATGTCTAGTCTTATGAAAAGAAGGACTAGGGGAGACACGATAACAGTCTTCCAATATCTCAAGGGTTGCCCCAAAGAAGAGGGAGTCAAGCTATTCTCCAAAGCACCTGAGGGCAGGACAAGAAGCAACGGGTGGAAACTCATCAAGGAGAGAAGCAACTTAGAACTAAGGAGAAATTTCCTGATAGTGAGAACAATTAATCAGTGGAACTCCTTGCCTCCAGAAGTTGTGAATGCTCCAGGTTTTTAAGAAGAGATTGGATAACCATTTGTCTGAGTAGAGGGTTTCCTGCCTAAGCACGAGGTTTTACTGTTTACCCAGATTTCTGTTTTGGTTTTACTGGTTCCTGTGCTTTTATTTCTTGCATTTTTATTGTTCGGTTATCTTATTTTTGGACTGTAAGCTGCCCAGAGCTTCATTTTAAGATGGCTGGCTATGTAAATGTTTTGAATGAATGAATGAATGAATGAATGAATGAATGAATGAATGAATGAGGTATCTGCTTCCCAAGGCAACAGTTGAGGCTCTAGTCCTCTTGATTTTTTTTTAAAAGACAAAGACTCAATTCACAAAACTACTAATATCAGTTCCTGTTTGGGACATTAAACGAGAAGTGATTAATGGTTCCTTGGCAACAAGGAACAAATAGTCCCACGTTTACTGTAAATGGCGAGTTTTGCACCTCCAATTGTACACAAATCGACTTCCTATATTTTACATAAGGTTAGCATACTGCTACGTCATGTTTTCTGCTGCACTTTGAAAAATTAGAAGGCTTCACTTCTACTCCCAAAAAAGTGGCTTGCAGAATGCAAAAGAGGCAAGCAGAATAAGAGATGGATGGAGTTTCTTTTTGGTCGAGAGGAATGATTGGCTTTTCTCCACAGAGAAATTCGCCGGAGCAAATATTATGCAAAGCATAATTTTTTTAGCTGTGCGTTTCCTCTTTGAGGGAAGGGATTGTGTAAACCTTGAAGCAATATAAGGCTTGGGCAATATTTTAATGGGATCTGCTGTCCCTTTCTTGCATCACAAAGTCCATCGCAATCTGTTCCCAACGAGGGTGACACCGAGAGGATGGAACTTCTTGTGATGTCAACCATGCAACCTCAATGTTTTTGTGACTCCGTGTTGCATGAAAAGGCACAAGGGACAGAACTGGCATTGCAGTGCCGAGATGCATTTTGCTTTGGGTCTTCCCTTTAAGGGCGTACCGTGTTCTTCAAAGTTTATGCTGGTCTGCGATCGAAATAAAGATTTCATTTGATTTTCAAAGTTCTTTAGTCACACAATTATTACACAATTGTTGCAAAGAAGAGGGGGGGGGAGGGGTTTCAAGCAATTCTTCAAAAGCGCCTGAAAGATGGAGAAGTAATGGGTGGAAATTCACCAAGGAGAGAAGCAACTTAGAACTAAGGAGGAATTTCCTGACAGCAAGAACAATTAACCAGTGGAACGACTTGTCTCCAGAAGTTGTAAATGCTCCAACACTGGAAGTTTTTTTCAAGAGGAGATTGGACAACCACTTGTCTGAAATGGTGTGGGGTTTCAAGCTTGAGCAGGGGGTTGGACTAGAAGACCTCCAAGGTCCCTTCCAACTCTGTTATTCTGTTACTCATGATACAACATCTGTAATCATTTGCTGGGAAAGAGAAATACATTTAAACACCGAGGCCAAAATGCTAGGGAACCCTCAAAGTTTAAGGTATTCAAGAGTTCAGATGTAAGCTCAGGCTGCTTCTAGCAAAAGATTGTAAGGTGACGTGATGTTGCAACATACTTATTTGCCATACAAATTTTTTTTAGTGCTATAGTTGATGAGAAAAAAATAATCACTTCTTCCTCAAAAATCCACAATGGACTCATTTTCTCTTTAATGATAATGTACTGTATCTAGAGTTAAATGAATCTTAGTTCATCACTCACCTGACACCTGCAGGATCAGTCTAGTGGTTACATGCAGAGTTAGTTGGAATGTGAATTTAATTTAAAACAAAAGTTCAAAAGATACCACAAGGGGGCATTAAAGAAACACGAGAAACTTATTTTATACTCATTTTCATCAGGCGGAAAAAAAAAAAAAACCCCAAATGGAAATAATGTCTGTTGATAGGGATGGAAAAAGCACATACGGCTTGAGGTTTAGTCAACTGGCACCTTCAGCAAGCACTGAATGCATAGGCTAAATAGGAAAGAAATTCAACTGATTAATACGGTTGTGTGTAATAGAGAACTTCAAGTTTGATGAAAGTCTTTGGACAGGAAGGAAATTGATGAGTTTTGTTCTTTCTCCTCAGCACTTTAAAGGCTTCGTTTGAAATCCTAAAGCTACGTAAGTATATTAGCAAGTTCTGACTGGGATATTTGGCAGCAAAATTAATAATCAAATTAATAATTTTTAAAGAGTTTTTCTTTCTCTGCAAAGAATCTTGACAAATTGATACAGCGTTTGGAAAAAGACAACCTTATACTTCCTACTCATGCCGATGGGCTTTAAGATTGAGTAGGGAGTGACTATTTTCACCACACATTCAATTTGAACTGCAGAACTCAGGCTAGCCACTAGATGGTGGAAGAGAGTGAGTGTTTTCTGTACTCTTTTAGTGTCCTCTAGTGACTGAGTGGGAGAATGCTATCAAGAACAAAGGGGATGCCCAGAAATGAATGAGAAGAAAATGGACTTTGTTGAGTTGTATATATAGGATACTAGCTAGATGCCCATGCTCTGCTATGAAACTATATGATCGGACTTGATAAATTGACACTTACAGCTTGAAAATTAATGAGTAGTTACAATCGGCCTCTCCTCTCCCCTTCTCTCTCTCAGGCTTGCCCCACAGAAGCCTCTCCTCTCCTATCCCCAGTTTCTCTCCCTCAGGCTGGCCTCACTGAGCCTCTCCTATCCCCTTCTCTCCTTCAAGCTTGCCCCCAGAGACCTCTCCTATCTTATTCCCTTCTCTCCGTTTCAGGTGGGGAGTAGAATGTCTAAACGCCCAGCCGGATGAATCATGCGCTGGCCACGCCCATGCCCAAGTGGCAGTTGGAACAGAGTTCTTTTCAGGTGGGGAGGGGGAGTGGAACGTCTAACTAATTAGCATCAGAGCCTGTTAATAATAAGAAATACTAATGCTCTGATGGTCATTTCGAAAAATCCCTTCTTAGCAAGCACCTAGAAGCCAAGAGGAACATACGTGCCAAATTTCAAGTTTGTAGGCTTTACTGTTCTGGAGATTTCGTAATGATGCATGAATGGTATTTCGTTTTTATATATATAGATAAAGCCTCAGGAGGTGGTTTTGTTGACTGGAGTTTGTAGAGAGGAGAACGACGACTGTGGGGTCCTTGGTGCTCTCTGAACTTGCTTGTTTTCTTGCAGACGTTTCATGACCCAACTAGGTAACTGTATCAGTGCTAGAAGGGAAAAGAGCAAATGCCACTCCCTTCTAGCACGGATGATGGTTGCCTAGTTTGGGAAATGAAACGTCTGCGAACACCAAGGACCCCTCAAGTTCACAAAATTGGGTGGGGGACTCTTTTCACCTGTATGATGTGCATAGCATGCCTACAAAAAGGGAGACGGCTTCCATTACCTGTATGCTCCTGTGTTTTGATGCTGTTGCCCTTCCAGAACTTCCCCTTAACCCATGTAAGCGATGTTCCATATCAAGAGGCAGGATTTCAGCAAAGGCCAATTCTGCATTTCATCCACAGAAATTGAAAGCGTGGGCAACTCTCACATCCAGCTGGCCCTCATGTTGAAAGAGGAACTCAAAGCCTTAGAAGAATTCCGAGAAAGGCAGAAGGAACAACGGAAAAAGGTGAGGCAGAAGCCGGAGCTTCCGGAGGTGAAACAAGCCAATACGATTGATTTTTTATTTATTAAACAGATTTATGATGGCCATCTTGGTGCAGGTCCAAAGGCTTTCAAAAGACTCGTTTATCCTGCCTTATTTTCAGTAAAGAACTTCCCTGGAACCCAAACTTCTTCCTTGAGCGGTGCCCAAAAATGGCAGAGCCCCCAGCCTGGAAAATCTGCCTTGGGAATAGGAACTTTGATAAAGAGTTGGACTACTGGGTTTCCAGCTCTTGTGGAAGGCACAAAATGATGACCATTAATGCCATCTTTCTTGCAGTACGAGAGTACGATGGAACGGATACACAAGAACAAGCTCTTCATGTTCAAGAAAACCATGGAGGTAAGGAACTTGCTCTTGGAGGATAAGATGTTTGTATGGGCAGTCCTTGACTTATGAACGTAATCGTGCACATTTTTCTGCACGCAGTCCAAGAAGGCCTATGACCAGAAATGTAAAGATGCTGATGAGGCGGAACAGGCTTTCGAGAGGATAAGTGCTATTGGAAACCAGAAACAAACAGAAAAGGTATCTTCAAGTTTTTTCTTTCTTTCTTTTTTCTCTTCCTTCCTTCCCTCTCTTCCACTCCTTCTTTCCTCCCTCTCCTTCCTTCTATTTTTTCTTTCCTTTCTTTTCCTTCCTTCCTTCCCTCCCCTTCCTCTCCTTTCCTCCCTCTTCCTTCCTTCCGTTTTTCTTTCTTTCCTTCCTTCCTCTTCCTTCCATTTCTTTTTCTTCCTTTCTTTTCTTTTCCTTCTTTCCCTCTCTTCCTCTCCTTTCCTCCCTCTCCTTCTTTCCTTCCATTTTTTCCTTCCTCTTTCTTCCATTTCTTTTTCTTTCTTTTCCTTCCTTCCTCCTCTCCTTCCTCCCTTCCTTCCCATACCAATGTTCGTTTTTTCACCTTTCAGAGCCAAACCAAAGCAAAACAGTCCAGAGACTCTGCCAATGAAGCAGGTAACATTTTAAGCACCTATGAAAACAGGTTCTACTCTAAGAGAGACACGCCTTATGAATCTCTTTGATGGGATCTTCCAGGCCCCCATTTGAACTTGTAAAGCTCCAAGAACTAAAGCGTTGAATAAACCAAAAATGCAATTGTGCCCTTCATTAAAAAACAGAGTAAAATAAAAGGCTGACTTGCAATTCAACATTTTGAAGGAATCTTCTCCAGATAAGCTCTTTTTACTTCAGGATATTTTTCTTTTAGTCCATGAACTGCAGAATAGGTTCATTTTATCCATGAATCACAAAACACTAACACTTCTGTTATCGGACTGCTTTGCTTTTTCTCACGCAGAAAAAGTGTATAAACAGAACATTGAGACACTAGACCACACAAGGACCACGTGGGAACAAGAACACGTTAGTACTTGCGAGGTATGAAGCTGTTGCGTTCCATCAACAGAGAATTGATAAGGTTTGACCTTGATCATGGTGAGATGCTACTGGAGGTCTCTTTTCCTCTCACCCAAAGGTGGGTAATCAGGCACACTCAACATGGTTTCTCTCCCAACACCCAAGGGATGACCAGCATTTGCTTCTCAGATACGGCCATAGTTGACTTGCATCCCAGTCCTTTTCCTTGCCAGGGATCAGCCATCAAAGCAAGCTATAGAATTTTTTATGGAGGTTTGGCTTTAGGGATGTGGTTCCCAAATTCTGCGGGATGATATAGCAATACTTGACATCTGTTGGACACCATGCAAATTTCAAGCTCGGAGGCACCACTAAAAGGATACTAAGCGGGCCAAGAACTGAGAAAGTTTGGAAACTTCTGGCTTTGGGTCTATGGAGATCCTCAGTCTGTCAGGTTTCGATGTCATCTCAAATAAATTGCACTCCCAAACAATTAATCTTTGCTGAAATATTCCATTTATTGATCCTGGTTGTCCCACATTGTCCCAAAGGTGCTTTTTCAAAAGGCAACTGGACTTTTTGTTTTTCGCCTTGAAGACATTCCACTTCTCATCTAAGAAGCTTCTTCTTAAGACACGAAGAAGCTTCTTGGATGAAAAAAGAAACATCTTCAAGGAAAAACAAAGAAAGCCCAGTTGCCTTTTGAAAAAGCACCTTTGGGACAATGTGTGAGTCGAAGACTTGTGATTGACAGAACATTTGTTTATTTCACTAGGCGAATAGATCAGTTCAATCGTCAACCACCATCATTGTAGTTTATAGCTTCAGCCTGTTGCACGAAGTTAGCCAAGTTTGGTCTATAAACCATGGTTTTTTGGCTTAGCTCGGTGCTATCGACCCAGCTTTGTTTTACTGTTATCACATTTTGTGACAGGATCCCATAATTGATCTTTATTATTATTATTATTAAACTAGGCTTTCCAGCTTCAGGAATGTGATCGGATCACTATCCTACGGAATTCTCTCTGGGTTCATTGCAATCAACTCTCCATGCAGTGCGTGAAAGACGATGAGGTAAGAGAAAGTCCAGCAGAGGTAGTCCTTTGTCTTGCGAACAGTTCAACTAGAGAATTTGCTTTGAAAGCCATAAGCAAGAGCTCCTTTCAAATAAATCGACTCCCCCCCCCTTTTTTCTTTTCAAAGCTTTATGAAGAGGTTCGGGTA
The DNA here is from genome assembly GCA_022577455.1 of Arizona elegans. Lineage (NCBI taxonomy): Eukaryota > Metazoa > Chordata > Lepidosauria > Squamata > Colubridae > Arizona > Arizona elegans. The sequence goes on from JAKOOJ010000016.1 coordinate 20,863,102, forward strand.
AGCCTGGAAAACTGCAACGTGGAGTCCGATATGAACGCCTTCGTTCAGAATAAGATGACCGGAACAGAAGCACCAGGTCTCTCTGCACAGAACTGCTCTTTTCTTAATTGTGTCTTGAAAAGACAATAACATCTGGGAAAATAATAAGTACCCTGTTTCCTCGAAAATAAGACCCAACTGGAAAATAAACCCTGGCATAATTCTTCAGGATGCTCGTAATACAAGCCCTACCCCAAAAATAAGCCCCCGTTAAGATCATCAGCCAGACGGAGGTGTTTAGTACTGTATTTCACCCAAAATAAGACCTAACTGGAAAATAAGCCATAATGCGTCTTTTGGAGCAAAAATTAATATAAGACCAGGTCTTATTTTAGGGGAAACATGGTAGGTCTGGGGAAACTTTGGCTTATAGAAGATTGAATTGAGCCTCCCCTAACCTTGGGATGACCATTTTTGGCTGTGAATTTGGGGAGAGCACCTAGAGAAGGACACCCAGCCTCATAATTTTATATAATTAATATATAATATAATATAATTTTATATTGTGTGTTATTTTAATTCTCGGCTGTTCACCGTCCTGAGTCCCTTCGGGGAGAAGGGCAGGATATAAATTTTATATATATATATATATATGTGTGTGTGTGTGTGTGTGTGTGTGTATGTAGGTCTTTGGTTATTCGGGTCTTCTCCCACGTAAAATTGGAAGTGTCTTGGCGACGTTTTGACGAAGTCTCATTCGCCATCTTCAGGCTGGTGTTCTCGGCTTCGTGCTTCCAGGAGCACGAAGCCGAGAACACCAGCCTGAAGATGACGAATGAGACTTCGTCGAAACATCGCCAAGACACTTCCAATTTTACGTGGGAGAAGACCCGAATAACCAAAGACCTACACACAAACACCCGTGAAAACCTGAGAAAATATATATATATATATATATATATATATATATATATATATATATATATATATATATATATATATATATATATATATATATATATATATATATATATATATATATATATATATATGTCTTTGGTTATTCGGGTCTTCTCCCACGTAAAATTGGAAGTGTCTTGGCGACGTTTCAACGAAGTCTCATTCGTCATCTTCAGGCTGGTGTTCTCGGCTTCGTGCTTCCAGGAGCAATGTGAGATCGTAGCTGTCTCTTCCTTTTAACTGCTCGTGGGGGTGTGAGCTGATTGGGTGGGAACTTGGCTGTGTTCTGATTGGGTGGAGGTGTGTTCTGATTGGTTAGGGGCTCGGCTGTGCTCTGATTGGATGGGGGGTTGGTTGTGCTCTGATTGGCTGGGGGTGTGTTCTGTTTGGGTGGGGGCTTGGTTGTGCTCAGCTTAGTCTGAGTTGCAGGGGGATTTGAGCTGGTGAGCTGCGTTGTTGTTGTTTGCCTTCGTGTTTGTGGCCGTGCGAGCTCTTCATGGTGGGTGTCAGTCTGCTGCATGTATGGATTGGAGAGGTTTAAAGTGGCTAATGATGCAGCTGCAGTCTGGCTTCTGGTCCTTGGTCGTGGCTCATTATCAGTGTGGGTTTGAGTCTGCTTTCTGCGTGGATGTGTGGTGGTGACATCCTGTGTGGCTCTCGTGAGTGTGGGTCTGGTGTCATTCGTCGTGTTAGGGACCCGTTTGTCAAGAAGGGCGGGTTTCCAAATGGCTGGTAGGCGGGAGGTATCGTCTCGTTTGTTCATGCTGTGTGGGCGTTTTTCTATCTCGATGGCTTCTCTGATTATTCTGTTGTTAAAGTGTTCAGTTTTGGCGATAGTTCTGGTCTTTTTAAAGTCAATATCATGTCCTGTGGCTTTAAGGTGTTGGACCAGGGAAGAAGTGGGTTCTTCTTTTCTGACTGAGTTCTTGTGTTCTTCTATGCGTGCACTTATTCGTCTGTTGGTTTGTCCGATGTATGTGGTGGGGCAGGCGGTGCATGGGATTTCATATACTCCTTGATTTTCTAACTCTATTTTGTCTTTGGGGTTCCTTAGGATGGTGGATATTTTTCGGTTTGTGCAGAATGCTGTCTTGATGTTATGTTTGTGGAGGATTTTGCTTATTCTGTCTGTGGTGCCTTTTATGTATGGGAGGAGGGCTTTGCCGTTTTCTTGTTCTGTGTCTTGGATTTTAGTGGGGGTTTCTTTTTGGATTAGGTTGGTGATCTTATTTCTTTGGAATCCATTGGATGTTAGTACGTTAGTGAGGGTGTGTAGTTCGGTTTTTAGGTGTTGTTCGTCAGCTAAGCGTTTTGTTCTGGAAATGAGTGTCTTGGCTACAGAGTTGATCTGGGCAGGGTGGTGGTGTGAGAGTGCGTGCAGATAGCGGTTTGTGTGTGTTTTCTTCTGGTAGATAGTGTGTCCTAGGGAGCCATTGGATTTTCTGTAGACTAAGACATCCAGGAAGGGAAGTTGGTTGTTCGCTTCTGTTTCCATGGTGAACTGTATTTTGGGGTGTAGGCTGTTGAGGTGTGTGAGGAAGTTGTCCAGTTTTTCTTTCCCATGTGGCCAGATTATGAAGGTGTCGTCCACATATCTGAGCCAGAGTTTGGGTTTATGATCAGATTTTTCTAGAGCTTGGGTTTCAAAATATTCCATATAGAGGTTGGCAATGACAGGTGAGAGGGGTGATCCCATGGGTGCTCCTTCTGTTTGTTTGTATTTCTGTCCATTATAGATGAAGTATGTGTTGGATAGGCAGTGGTTGGTCAGATCTAAGATGTGCTTGGGGGGGTTATATTTGTTTTGGATAACTGTCAAGGCTTCTTTGATTGGTACTTGGGTGAAGAGGGATATGACATCAAAGCTCACGAGTAGGTCACTGGGCTGTAAGTTTTGTTGCTTTATGATGTCTATGAACTGGAATGAGTTTTTTACGTATGAGGTGATGGATTCTGCATAGGGCTGTAGTTGTTTGGCGAGAAATTTGGCTAGGAATTCGCCAAATTTGGCGAGAAATTTGGCTAGAAATTCGCCAAACAACTACAGCCCTATGCAGAATCCATCACCTCATACGTAAAAAACTCATTCCAGTTCATAGACATCATAAAGCAACAAAACTTACAGCCCAGTGACCTACTCGTGAGCTTTGATGTCATATCCCTCTTCACCCAAGTACCAATCAAAGAAGCCTTGACAGTTATCCAAAACAAATATAACCCCCCCAAGCACATCTTAGATCTGACCAACCACTGCCTATCCAACACATACTTCATCTATAATGGACAGAAATACAAACAAACAGAAGGAGCACCCATGGGATCACCCCTCTCACCTGTCATTGCCAACCTCTATATGGAATATTTTGAAACCCAAGCTCTAGAAAAATCTGATCATAAACCCAAACTCTGGCTCAGATATGTGGACGACACCTTCATAATCTGGCCACATGGGAAAGAAAAACTGGACAACTTCCTCACACACCTCAACAGCCTACACCCCAAAATACAGTTCACCATGGAAACAGAAGCGAACAACCAACTTCCCTTCCTGGATGTCTTAGTCTACAGAAAATCCAATGGCTCCCTAGGACACACTATCTACCAGAAGAAAACACACACAAACCGCTATCTGCACGCACTCTCACACCACCACCCTGCCCAGATCAACTCTGTAGCCAAGACACTCATTTCCAGAACAAAACGCTTAGCTGACGAACAACACCTAAAAACCGAACTACACACCCTCACTAACGTACTAACATCCAATGGATTCCAAAGAAATAAGATCACCAACCTAATCCAAAAAGAAACCCCCACTAAAATCCAAGACACAGAACAAGAAAACGGCAAAGCCCTCCTCCCATACATAAAAGGCACCACAGACAGAATAAGCAAAATCCTCCACAAACATAACATCAAGACAGCATTCTGCACAAACCGAAAAATATCCACCATCCTAAGGAACCCCAAAGACAAAATAGAGTTAGAAAATCAAGGAGTATATGAAATCCCATGCACCGCCTGCCCCACCACATACATCGGACAAACCAACAGACGAATAAGTGCACGCATAGAAGAACACAAGAACTCAGTCAGAAAAGAAGAACCCACTTCTTCCCTGGTCCAACACCTTAAAGCCACAGGACATGATATTGACTTTAAAAAGACCAGAACTATCGCCAAAACTGAACACTTTAACAACAGAATAATCAGAGAAGCCATCGAGATAGAAAAACGCCCACACAGCATGAACAAACGAGACGATACCTCCCGCCTACCAGCCATTTGGAAACCCGCCCTTCTTGACAAACGGGTCCCTAACACGACGAATGACACCAGACCCACACTCACGAGAGCCACACAGGATGTCACCACCACACATCCACGCAGAAAGCAGACTCAAACCCACACTGATAATGAGCCACGACCAAGGACCAGAAGCCAGACTGCAGCTGCATCATTAGCCACTTTAAACCTCTCCAATCCATACATGCAGCAGACTGACACCCACCATGAAGAGCTCGCACGGCCACAAACACGAAGGCAAACAACAACAACGCAGCTCACCAGCTCAAATCCCCCTGCAACTCAGACTAAGCTGAGCACAACCAAGCCCCCACCCAAACAGAACACACCCCCAGCCAATCAGAGCACAACCAACCCCCCATCCAATCAGAGCACAGCCGAGCCCCTAACCAATCAGAACACACCTCCACCCAATCAGAACACAGCCAAGTTCCCACCCAATCAGCTCACACCCCCACTAGCAGTTAAAAGGAAGAGACAGCTACGATCTCACATTGCTCCTGGAAGCACGAAGCCGAGAACACCAGCCTGAAGATGACGAATGAGACTTCGTCGAAACGTCGCCAAGACACTTCCAATTTTACGTGGGAGAAGACCCGAATAACCAAAGACCTACATACAAACACCCGCGAAAACCTGAGAAAACATATATATATATATATATATATATATATATATATATATATATATATATATATATATATATATATATATATATATATATATATATATAACCATCTTTTAGATCAGTGTTTCTCAACCTTGGAAGGTTGAAGATGGGTGGACTTCAGCTCCCAGAATCCCCCAGCCAGCAGTGCTGGCTGGGGGATTCTGGGTGTTGAAGTCCACCCATCTTCAACCTTCCAAGGTTGAGAAACACTGTTTTAGATAGTGAAAACTGTACCCCCGATTAAAGGGGGAGATTTTTTTAAAAATAAGGCTGACTATGGGGTTACCATTCTTGGATGGCACAAGATTTCTGGGGGTGGAAAATCACTGATGGGGTTACCTAGCTGGGTCATGAGACGCCTGCAAGAAAATCACCAAGTGCAGAGAGAGCACCAAGGCCGCCTCAGTCACAATTTTCCTATCCTTCTTCTGTTTCTGAAAACAGCTGCCGTTGGCTACGAGAATTATTACGAGAGAACCGGACCCGCGAAAAACTCCAACAGCCCAACAACCCAGAGTTGCGGAATGATGAAAAGGTAGTAAATTGTCATTACGATGGCTGTTTTCCATTAACGGGTGGACACTTGGTTCTACCATTTGAATTTCCCACCAATTGTCAGAAGCTGCCTTGGAGTAGCTGTTTCCCTTCCTTGAATGAGAACCAAGAGAGATTTCCAACCCATGAGCTAAATTAAGAGGAGAAGGGCAAAGTGGGGACATCCACTGTGACCTTCTGAAGTGGTGTTTGGCTAGCTGCTTGTAGAGAATGTCTGCCTGAAAGTGTATTTTTATTTATTTATGGCTGCTGTTCTCTAAAATAGCCCTGAGGGACACATACCAGAAATAAAATATCCAAACACTGAGAATGCGTGTTACAATAGCATTAACGAGGAAGGCGTTAAAAAGCTGTTTTGTGTTTGGCTCTTTTTGTCTCCCTTGTCCCAAATCTTGTCCTTCAGAGCAAAGCTTCACTCTTAGTCGAAAACAGAGAGAGAGGAAGTGGCGTCATTGAAAGGCTCATGGTATATTTCCTATTGATCCACAGGTTCTCCGACTTGCTGCATGGCAGTACACGGAATACTCCGGATAATATTATTTCCACAATACCCCCAACTGGTACGTAGGATGGCTTTTCCAAGGACCAATGCAGTAATTTTTTAAGTCCGAGCATCCTTGTGTTAAATCAGGTTCTGCTATCAAGTCTTCCTAAGGGGTTGAATGTTGCTGTGGGAACACCCAAAAATTCTTCTTTTTTGGCTTTCAAGTTGGACTAATCCCATCTCCCCTGTTGTGGCCCGCTGGCGGCCAGCAGAGCTGGCAGCAGATTCAGACAGTGAGGAGGTTGGGGAGGAACGTGGGCCAGTCCTGGAGTCTGGGGAAGGCTCAGATGAGGGCTCTGAGTCAGAGGCAGAGAGGGGACCAAGACCATCTGGGAGTTATTTGCTGCCTCCAGAGTCTGACATCAGGAGGCAGAAGAACAGCTGGAGCCTGTTCCCAGTGTGCTCATGCGCAGAGCTGCCAGGAGACAGGAACAATTAAGAAAATAGGGCCGACTTGGGAGTAAGGCTTGGAGATGATTGGCTCCTCCCATAAGACATAAAAGAGAAGCGAACGGGACGTGAGCTTTTGCAGGAAGCAATTAGTTCATCTGGCCAATTCAAGATTTGAAAATTCTGTTTGTGACTCTGTGCCAAGTTTGGCCTTTGTTGTGACCCAGGCCGAAGTAAGTAGTAGGAAAATCAGTCAATGTAAAAACAAACTTTATTCATACAGCTGAGAATGACTTCATTCCCAGCGTCATTCAACTAAATTAAAGCAAATTCCTCCCAACACAAATTCCTCAGTCCTATCGCAAACCTTGGTCCAGTTAGGCAAACTGCCAAAGGCCTTTCTTGGCAAACGTTCGGAAGTCACAGATACAAAAATAAATACAAGACGTAGACGAAGACGACGACGAAGCTACCAACGTTGTTTTCTGGCAAAGCCCAAACGCCGTTGCTGGTCTGTTTTAAGCCTTATGGGAGGGGCCAATAATCTCTTGGCCCTACTCCCGAGTTGTCCTCTTTGCTTGAGCTGCTCTTGCCTTCTGGCAGTTCTTCTCATGTGTGCACTAGGAACAGGCTCCTTCTGCCTCATTCCTATCAGTCTCTGGAGGCTCCGGAGTCCGCATCTCACTCCTCGATGGCCCTGGCCCCATCTCTGCCTCAGACGCAGAGCCCTCATCCGGGCCTTCCCCAGCCTCCAGGATTGGCCCATGTTCTTCCTCAGCCTCATCGCTGTCCGACTCCGCTGCCAACTCAGCAGGCTGCTGGCAAACCACAACAGCCTTGCCCTGCATCTGGAAATTGGCTCTCTGGCAGCATTCCACGCGAGATAGGTGGGTGTTGATAACCTTCCTCTGAAAGACTTGAGGACTGTAAATGAAAGTAATTTACAGCCGTATGAATTAAAGAGGTTTGCCGGGACTAAGTTTTTGCTGTTTGATTTTTAAGGAAGCCTAGGTCAGAACCTTCCCAGCCTCCCAAACGTCTGAAAACTAGATATAAACATCCTAACAACGGACCAATTTTCAGGAAACACAGTGCAGAAACTTTTTAGGATGGAGACTGTAAACCTGATTTTGGGAAAAGGCAGAATTCAATTTGCCTGAACCAGTCCTGAAGCCTTTCAAATACACTTTTTTTAAATTTAAGTATTTCTGATTTTTTTCTCCCCAAAGTTAACAGCTGGTGAAATTTTTAGAAACAGAAATAGTTCATTTGTGTTAGGAATGTAGGGTGTCATCACCTTGACAGTAACAGACGGATTTTAGAAATAGGAATGGTGGCGCCATGGTAATACATTCTCTGGACTTTTACAAGTCCGGCCGGAAAAGATATAATACTTTGGAACTTAGATAAAATCTTTTGCCTCTGCCAGGAGTTAATTCCATTTACCCCTCCCTCGAAGCTGAGCAAAGGGTGGACGTCGTCTACGCAGCCGTTCACGTGGCCGAGGTCAACGCTGCCGTGGACCATGATTACCGAGCTCTCTATGACTACACAGCCCAGGTGAGCCTCAAACCCTTGTTAAAAGAGTTGAGGCTGGAGTAACAAAGAGCATTTGTTACTCCGGAGTAACTCTCAAGGATCATCATTCTAAGTTACTCTACTTCTTTTAATGACCGCATAATCCCTTGTGGGATGGAGTCTGGGCAACTGAATGGAGCTGAGTGTTTACTGGCCGGATGCCTTTCCTGTCACCAGTGCGGAGTTTTGTTCAGCAGATGTATTCTCAGAGAGAGAAATATTTCTAAGTTACTCTGAAGGTATCATCATTCTAAGTTACCCTGAAGACTCCAATTTAGCTCGGTTTTTATAGGTAGCCCTCAACTTACAACCATTCATTTAATGACTGTTCTTAGTGCTAACGGCCCTGAAAAAAGTGACTTAGGACTGTTTTTCACACTTATGACCATTGCAGCATCCCCGTGGTCACGTGATCAAAATTCAGACACGTGACAACTGACTCATATTTATGACAGTTGCAGTGTCCCAGGGTCCTGCGATCCCCTTCCGACAAGCAAAGTCAGTGGGGAAGCCAGATTCACTTAACAACTGTGTCACTAGCTTAACAGCTGCAGTGATTCGCTTAACAACTGTGACAAGAAAGGTCATAAAATGGGGCAAAACTAACTGAACTATCTCGCTTAGCAATGGAAATTTTGGGCTCAATTGTGGTCCTAAGTCAAGGACTATCTGCATGCTTATTCCATCTTAACCTTTGCATCTTACCTGAAGAGATTTTTCCATTTCTTTCCATTATTCCTTTTCCAGAATGAGGATGAGCTGGATATCCGAGCAGGTGATATTGTCAATATCATTGAAGCTGGCGAAGACGGCTGGTGGACCGTAGAACTGGACGGGCAGCAAGGATTTGTGCCCGGCTCCTATCTGGAGAGACTTTGATGGGAGGAACACTTCCGAGTGCTGCATTTTTACCGGCTAGAAATCTCTTTTAAAAAAATCAAGTTTTACTCTTTTTTTAACATAAAACGCCACCCCGTCTTTTTATTTTTTTGAAGGACAATTATCAAAGAAAAGACATCCAAACTCGTGCTGATTTTCTCACCCTAGAAATGTATGATCCCAAAGGTTCTTTTTGCCTTGCTTAAATCCAGGTACCCTTCTGATCCCATCATTCTTTCGGTAGAACCTTGACCCATTTTCTGCATGGCAAATTTTGCAAAAAACTGTCTTTGCCATTCTCCACTGAACGTTGGTGGAGACAGAAACACAGTGGACTTTATAATAAGCCATTGATTAAATTTAAAGTGCATTTTTGAAACGGTTAGATCTCAATTCCAGAAACGATGCTTTCATTTCTTTCTCGCTATGGGTGACACCACAACCATCCTTTCCCTAGCATTGCAAATTTTGATTCAGGGTGGAGCTGTTTTAAATGCTGCCATCTCAAGATTCTCAGCTGTTCACTGAAAATGCATCTGCAATTGTTCTTGTGCAAACACCAACATCTGACGTTTTTAGCAGCTGAGAAATCTGACCCCAAACCGAGAAAAGGAAGTTAAAAAAAAAACAACCACCACCAGATCTCTCCGGAGAGTCCTTTCATTGCATTAAATATTGTCAAAACCTTTTATGATGTTTCAGTTTGAACACGCAGGGTGGGCAGAAATGACAGCAGGAGTTTAATATACAGTATTACACCTATTATTTACCCGCTGCAATCTATAACTGTAGTGGCCATTTATGACTCCCAAATCACCTGGTTCCTAATTGTTTACATCAGGGGTTGGGGGTGTGTGTCCAAAGTTGGCAACTTTTAAGACTTGTGGACTTCCAACTCCCAGAATTCCCCAGCCAGCCAAGATTGGATACCCCTTGCCTAATGACTGCAGTTGCCAAAGTGCTGGTTTTCACTGAAACTGTTGTAAATGTCAGTCATGGGACTGTGGGATGCGGCAAATATTTGTAAATGACCGACTCCTGCCCCCCAAAATTTGACCTCACCTGCCCGCCCAGCTTCCTTAGGACCCCAACAGGAAGCAGTTATTGGAGCTAAACAGCCACCACGAGAAAGAGTTGGCAAAACAGCTCAGTTCAAATTGGATCTGACCGAGGAGGCGGCTCAGTAGAAGCACTTCACTGAGGACTAGGAGCATAGGCTTTCCAAGCAGAGGGAAGACCTGCGAGAGTGCAAGGCTAGGTACCTTTACCTGGAGGCTCAGTGGGCTGAGATGGTCAGCCAGTTCCAGGCCATGAGGTAGTCCCACTGGAACGAGGCCCTCTGGCTCCTTGCCACTAGTGGCTCTTCCCTCCAGCCTTTGCCCAAAGCCCCACACGAGGAGGCGGAAGCAGATCCCAAGTCAGAATTTCTGTCCCCCTCCGACCCACACAAAAAGACCCCAAAGGGGGAGACTCTCTGCAGCAACACAAATGTTCATTGCACGTATCTGTCCCAGGGGCTGTAATTTGAGGACCCCTGATTTAGTGCAATATAAATAATGCAAAAAAAATTTCTGCAGACCACCAAAATTTTCTCGCAGACCACCAGTGGTCCATGGACCACCAGTTGGTGACTGCTGCTTTATAATAGCACAAGGAGTTGATTAGGCAACCAGCTCACATCGATCCCGTCTGTACCACTTGATTCCTTCATGCAGAGAAAGCTGATAGTAAGAGATCCTTTACCGCCAGAAACCAGTAAGTGGGATGGCTTGTTTGGGGGGGGGGGGATGGATGGTGGGAAGAGAAGAGGGGGCTGCCTGAAAATTAGACCTTTACTTTGGGGGATCTGTCTGGAGCAGCTGCATTCAACCAAGGAAGGATTGTGCTGAAGGCGGGCTGGCGGACCCCTAGGCTGGACCTCGTGGGAAAGCTGCAACCTTTAACCCCCCCCCCCCTTCTTCTCCATTAGAGCTTTGTCTGGTCACGTGGGCTGAGAGATGTGGGAATAAAACCGGTGCCTTTCAAGAGAAAAGAGCAGGCCTTTCACATCTCATTGTCAAACGCGAGAGGGATTTGCAAAATCCAGGGCTCAGCTAAGCCGGGGAAACCCAGGGAGGATGTTTTCTAGGTAGAAAATTATCTCATTCGCTCTTGCTCTTTCTTACAAACTGCCGATTTCTCACTGCACCGGGTTGCTTTTCGCAGCGAATGTCCTTGACCTTGTGATGCAAAACCCAAGGGGAAAACACTACCTACGCAAAACCTTTTTAAAATGCTGCAACTCCAGCTCGATCAAGGTCCTAGCCAGCTGCTTATCTTTCGACAGGGACACCAACCAGGGCCGTCTTCTCGCATTTCTATGGAGTTTAAGGAAAAAAAAAAAAATGCGAGTGAGGAAACAGCCACTGAAGGGAGGTGTTAAAACGTGAGACACCTACGCCCGGCGGGGAAAAGTCTTCCTGGGCGTCAGGTGGATTTGGAAGTGGCTGTGCTTTAGCCAAAATAGATTGAAAGAATTTTAAAGGGGAGGTTCCGGGGTTTTCTCCGCTGGAAGGGAGACCTTGTCCGCAGAAATTAGGGAAGAAAAGCTGCTCTTCATCTTCTCCATGAACTGACTTTATGTTGAGAGATCTCAATTTGTTCTCCCGTCTCCTTGGATGGGATGGAGAATATTTAACAGAGGGATGTCCCACCTGGGCAACTTTTTAATACTTGTGGACTTCAACGTTCAGAATTCCCCAGACAGACATGTATGGCTGGCTGGGGAATTCTGGGAGTTGAAGTCCACAAGTCTTACAAGTTGCCCAGGTGGGACATTCCCTGATCTAATACTTCAGGTGAGGCTAACAGATACTGGCCTCCACACAGCACCCTTATCAGGTATGGACTTCAAAAATTTTAGCAAGGGTTTCTCTGCCTGGTTGCTGGATGGGCGTGGTCATGGTAGGCGTGGCCTAGTTGACCTTCTGCGCCATGGTGCGGGGGGGCTTTTTGCCCTCCCAGGACTTTGGAGGCTTTCCTCGAGCTTCCAGGAGGGCAAAAACAGCCTCCCCAGCTCGGAAACGGGCCCGTTTCTGGCCTTCCAGAACTTCCGGTAGGCCCATTATTCGCCCTCCCTGAGCCTCTGGTGCATGCAATGCACTCCAAAATGGGCCGCATGGGGATTCCTGGGAGGGGAGGGGTGGGCGGGGCCAGCCAGGAGTGAGATTTGGGGGTTCTCCGAACTGCACAGAATCTTAACTAGAGGTTCTCCTGAACCCCTGAGAACCCCCAGCAGCCCCACCCCTGGCCCTTATATACAACAGGTAACAGGAATTTAAGAGGGTTAATGAGCAAGGACGATCAGCTCTGATAACCTGCAGTTTGCTTTAAAAAAAAATCATTTTTCATTCAATATTGGTGGAAATGAGGACAAACAATCTAAGCACGACCCGCCTTAATTATTGAGAATATTTTTAAACTAAAGAAAACCAACCTCAATTGACTTCTTTTCCCCCCGCTCTTGGTCTTTTAGTGCAACTAGGACAAGCCCAGACTTAAAATTCATCCGTATAAGTCATTGTACGGTGTATGAAAAACAGTGCAGCACAGGATAAAACTCTCAAAAACAACAGCAATTAAAAAGGTTAACCATGGTTTAGTTTGGGGAGGATGTACAGAAGATTTATTTAATTTGGTTTCCTATTTCCTATTTACATTTCACCGTATCACATTCTATTTCGCTACTCTAGGATAACAAGTCACTCGATACAGAAACAGACCCAATATAGTAAAAAATGAAAATTTCCTTATAGAACAGTAGTGCAAGACATTACACTCCTGAAAAAGCCAGCTCGTTTTTTTTGTTTTTAAAACACGCTAAAAGTTCGAAAGGTTTGTTCATTTGAATTTAAGGAAGTCAAGAGATGCACTAATAGGATTCTAAAATTCTGATTAGTTAGTCGTTTCGTAGTGTTCTGGATTGGACTTAATGCTTTGCTTTATAAAAAAAAAAAAAAGAAAAGAAGACAGAAAACACTGGTGAGAGGCAAGCAGCAGCAGAATTAAACTTCACAAAATTAAGATAAGTGACTTCCCTCGTACAACTCTGACCGGAGATGTCACTCAACAAATGCTGGAAGGATATAAGAATAAATCACTGCACCCTTTTTAGCCATAGAGGTCACCTGTAGCTTTCATGCCATTTAAAATAAAATGGATTAAAAAAACAACAACAACCTAGTGTTACTCGGTGGCTACCATGGCTAGATAAGTGGGAAGCTGGCCAAAGGAGAGGGAGTTGGTAATAGGGAAGGGACTGAAAGCCAAGCTTTGCCCATCACCGGTGTAAGGGCTAATTGTTCAGGTTCAGGAAAGAGGTCGTGGCTGCCAAGTCAGAGTCAGTGGGAACTACTGCGGCAGGTGATGCTGCCAAGCTGGCTTCTGAGCGGAGAAAACGAGACTTCGAGCTTCGCCTGCGGACCTTCTTCTAGGCGTAAGTCCCCCCGGTGATGAGCAGTTCGTAGGCAGGATCCCGACTCCTTCTGCAGAGCACAATGCAGGCACAGAGCATGCCCAGAAGCTACGAGGAGGAAGAGAAGGAAACTGAGCGCAGACCGGCAGGATTTAAACTTTTTAGGAATTGGCTTTGGGGGAAGCTGACTGGGGACATAGGCACAACACTGGGGGATACAATCAAATTCAAGTGAGCTACTAATACCACTCTATAAAGCCTTAGGAAGGCCACACCTAGAGTACTGCATCCAGTTTTGGTCACCACACTAGAAAAAAGATGCTGAGACTCTAGAAAGAGTGCAGAGGAGAGCAACCAGGATGATTAGGGGACTGGAGGCTAAAACAGACGATGAACGGCTGCAGGAACTGGGCATGGCTGGTCTAGTGAAGAGAAGGACCGGGGGAGACAGGATAGCAGTCTTCCAATATTTGAGGGACTGCCACAGAGAGGAAGGGGGTCAAGCTATTTTCCAAAGCACCCGAAGGCCAGACAAGGAATAATGGATGGAAATTGAACAAGGAGAGATTCAACCTAGAAATAAGGAGGAATTTTCTGACAGTGAGAACAATCAACCATGGAACAGAAGTTGCCTTTGGAAGTTGTGGGAGCTTCATCACTGGAGGCTTTCAAGAAGAGACTGGACTGCCATTTGTCGGGGATGGTGTAGGTAGGGTCTCCTGCTTGGGTGGGGGGTTGGACTAGATGACCTACAAGGTCCCTTCCAACTATCTATCGAAGAGAGATTCCAATGTACTTTGCTTCAAGACATCTGAGCTCTACCCTTGGTTGGTTCTGCAGCCTAGAAATACTTTTGCCCCTGCAAAACAAGCCCCTTTAAAAGTAATCCTGAGTTTATTCTGTGGTTTTATTAAAAAGAGGATGATGGGTTGGGTTTTTTGGGGCTTGTGTATCCAAGGTTTTTTTTTTTTTTAAACAACCGTTGTAATGTCCTGACATTTGTGTGCTTTGGGTCCAACACACTATTTACACAGACTTTGAGGAAACGTACGTGAGCTGTGAATCCTGGAAATGACCTCATTTTGTATTTTTACAAGGATGCAATTACATTTTTAGTGCTCAAATAGTTGCGAAGTGTCATCAAATATTAGCTGTCCCAATAGGTGGAACGGCCTTAACTATTTGCAACTTTTCAAGGGGCATTAATGCGTCCAAGTGGAGAAAATTAGAAGGGTTTTATTTTTAATCCTCAGGGGAACGAACAACAGTGTGTGGAATCCTACCTGAATAGCAGCAAATGCCAAGGCAGCCCAGATCACGTACATCATGATCTCTTGTAGCTTCTTTACCACCAAGACTTTACATCCCTGAAACACAAAGGAGTCCAACAGTTGAGGAAACAAATTTTCAACCTTATTAATGCCGCCTCCTGGAACAGTTACAATCTCCGGACGCTTTGATATCCATCTAATTTATAGAACGTACATTCTATTGTATTTTTTGCATGCATGAGGGCAGTAGTGGCAGTCGTTTCTAAGTGGAAAAAAAATACAACATAAATGATATAAAGGGAAACACACACACATAACATAAAGTGGAACTAGTAAAATATAATAATCAAGGCAAGACATTTCCTAATACAATGTAACAATTAACAGAAAGCAAATTTAATTACTGCCCTCATTATATTATGAGGGCAGTATATTATAAGGGCAGCATGGTGGCCTAGGGGTGAAGATGCTCGCCTGCCACTTGGAAGGTTGAGAGTTCAAATCCTACGTAGGTTTCTCTCCTAGGTTGCGAAGAAAAAAAAATATCTGCTGTGAACTCCGCACAAGCATCAGGAAGGGCATCCGGCCAGTAAATGCTGAGGGATTACAAGGTCAGAAAAGGGAGTTTTATTTGCAGTATGATATAAAAGGGCCAGAATAGTAGCAGAATGGCAGGGTCAACAGTGGAAAAATAGCACCGAACACTGCCTCTTATAAAAAGCTTATAAATGTCCGAATTCTCCAAGGTGGGACAAAAATATTTTCAAAATTAAGTCCTCTAAAAGAATGAAGCCCATCAGGCCAGAGAGAGAGGGCATGCCCAACCTATATACAAATGACTTCATTTCTAATTAAACAACAGGACCTTAATTAACAACAAGCTTGAATGGAATGGGTTATTGTGCTGAATTTAAATGGAGATTTGGACTTGGGAGTGAGCCAATCTTGCACAAACCCTTAATCTCCATCCAACGTAAGATTTTACTGGAAACCGGGCAAAATGGAGAGAGAAGGTGGTCACCTCAGAATAAAGGTCTGCAGGACGGGCCAAGCTTCCTGTGCAATTGCTGATGGTGGCTTTGCAGCAGCTGAGGGGCACGCTGTGGTTTTTCGCTTCTTTGAACCAGGCGGTCGACTCCCAGTCTGTGTAGTTGTGGATCCCACAGCAGTGCAGCTGCGACAAGAGAAGGCACGCAGAAAGTAAAGAGCAGCTCTTTAGGAAGTCGTGCGATGCTTTCGGGTGCGAGATTAAACTAAAGCATGGATACCTGACCTTTGCAACTTTCAACTCCCAGAACTCCCCAGCCAGCCAGCTAAATAAATAAATAAATAAATACAACCCTCACCCTCAAAGTTTGGGGAGGGGGCGGAAGGAGGACTGCATATGTCTTATTTTCAGTCATCATCTAATTGTGCCCAAACTACACGTCTTCTCTTTTTTTCAAAATGACTCAGGACATTAACAAAGGCTGGTTCCAAGCCACATGTTGTCATCACATCTGGAAAATGTCAGTTTTCTTCCCCAGCAGCATTTCTGCAGAATCTGTCATTTTCACAGACGTTGCCCTCCAATCCATTTGAGGAATCCACACGTGGCAAAGCTTGCTTTACCTCCCCCTCCCCCAGGAGGTTCTCGCCAAAGAGAGCAAGCCTCTTCGGATAACCTACAAACAAGCAAGATCTTCCTCCAGGGGAAGAGGAAAGTATACTCTAACTCCCCAGCAGTTAAGTCTTCTGAAAGGGGATTTTTTAAAAAATGCATTAAAATCAAATTAAACCAAAAATAAGATTAATAACAACATCTTAATACGTGCAATTGCTTCATACGTTTATTCCGTATGGATAATCCTCGCCTAAGAGACTACAATTGGGACAGGCAACTCTGTTGCTGAGCACCATGGTGGCTAGATGGACGTCGGGCTTTACAACCTAATTTTTCATTTGGTTGTCAAGCGAATGACCTGTGGTCAAAGTGAGACACTACAGGCCGCAACTTGGGACTCTACTTCTGCTTTCTCCATGAAGGGCTTGTCGCAAGTAGGTTAGGGACCGTGTGAATGGTTACCACAGGATATTGTGATGGCTGTAAATGCAAGGGCTCGTTGCAAAACTGTTCTAACACCATCCCAACTTCAAATGGTTGTTAAATGAGACAGCAGGGACTACTTGTATCAGCACATGCAGCCTAAACTAGCTTCCAGCCCCAAAATCTATACCCAATTCTCACTAAGACCTGGCCTTGGCCCCCTGCTGCTTCGGACTATGGCAGAGAAGAGTGTTTTTATGGAGTGAAATGCAAAGAACCGGCAAGAAACGCAAAGAAAAATGGTCGGGTTTCCTGAGGGCAGAAAAGGAAGGAAGCTTCCTTACATCATCTAAGTAGCTGTGGTGTCAACAGAAGGTCCTGTGCTGGCGGAAAACAATTTGTGTACATTTGGCACCAGCAGCTGTGTTTGTATTGGCTCTCACCTGCCTCTGCACGTAATCAATCGCCCGACTGGCAGCATCCGGGTTTGTGCCATTGTACGTGTCGTACACTTTCTTGATGCTGTGATCCACTTCGGCCTCCACCTGGTAGAACAAACACAGCTCAAAATTTCTCTGTTGACAGAAGGAGCTTGATAACTCAGCCAGCCGGTCAAACCAAACTGACCCAGCGCTTCGCAGAAATGCTTTGTGTGTGGCTGGCTCTATAGGGCTCCTGGAATGCTGTCATTTGTAGTTGGTTGATTCAGCCTCCCATCCTTCCGAGGTCGGTAAAATGAGGACCCAGATCGCTGGGAGCAAGAGGCTGACTCTGTAAACCGCTTCGATAGGGCTGGAAAACACTGTAAAGCGGTATATAAGTCTAAGGGCTATTGCTAACGCTATTGCTATTTGTCTTCTTGAGATCTTCTCATCAAGGTCTGTTTTCTGTTATCCCTCATTTGTCTAGAGCAGGGGTGTCAGACTCAAGGCCTGGGGGCTGCATCTGGCCTGCGGGGTGCTTAGATCTGGCCCATAGGGCTGCCCCGGAAACAGCGAAGGACTGGCCTGCGCTGCCTCTGCCAGTGAAAATGGAGCTTGGGAGCCTGTTTGTTTTCGCTGGCAGAGTGCTTGGGCCACCACAGGTGCTCCCAATGCAAGTGACATCAAGTTGGCCACCCCCCCGCCACCCCCAAGGTCAAACGCAACCCTGATGCGGCCCTCAATGAAATCGAGTTTGACACCCCTGGTCCAGAGGGACAAATGAGTTGAATCCTGGCTATTTTCTCCTATCCATGTTGCTAAATTTCTGAAGCTGGTCAAGTCTCTATGTTCCCAGATACCCTTACAAAAGCAGCAAAGTCCCCGAGGATTTATTTCAGAGCTTTAACAAACATTTTGTGCAGGACTTTTAAGACTTTTAAAAAAACGGGTAAGGAAAATCCGTATTTTTAACCCTTGTGTCAAGCATTCAACCGCTGGGTTTACAACATTATTTCACTCTTGAGGATTTGGATGACTTCTGAAGAGGCGTGCGGCTTTTAATTTCATCCAATAACTTCTCACAATTTTGCTTCACAGAACTGCAGCTGGTATCAACCCAGTGAATAAAGCTTACCATAGCCAATTATGTATCAGTACTTCAGAGGAGAGGTTATTTACCTTTGCTCTGTAGATGTAGCCTAGAACCACTACCACCACTTCTGTGATGAAAACCAACAGAAGGATGATCACAAACTGGAAGACAGAAATAAAGTTTATGTTCACTCACAAGAATATACACAATATAACGCATTGCTATTTTGGCTGTCGGTCCATTCCCTTCAAGTGAGGGACAAAGGCAGACAAAGGCAGTCTCTAGCTGAACAGTATCTTTCAACTTAAAAATGACACAGCGAGAGCAGGCTGTAGTAATACCTAGGAAGCCAACGGGATGGGGAATAAGAGCCAGGGATTTATCAGGCTGCTTCTACGGATCAGGAAGCCAGCGTGACAACATAAGAAGCTAAGCTGCTAACCGGGTTCCTAATCATCAATCGTCTGCCCAATTCCTCGCATGTTCTTATTTCTGTGACTTTATCACGAAGGAACCTCTGTTTACAAACCTCTTTTATAGGACCAAGTTCTTAAGATATTTGAAAGCGTTTATGTATTAATCATCTAAAGTACTGATAAAAACAGCTTTGCTTCTTGTTTTTGCTTTGCTTTTTTAAAAAAAGGGGGGGCTGTTTTATTATTCATATCACAAGGACAATATAAAAGGCTGACTAACTTGTCGGGGGGGGGGGGGGGGGAGAACAGTCAGGACTGCCTACATTAATCTATAATGGCTTTCTAGCATTTCAGAGGTTTTTTCCCCCCACTTGAACTAGAGATACCTGAATGGAATCTGATACGCTTTGCAGGCAGGCTGATGCTTTGCCCATTAACAAGGTCTTTGGTGTCAGATGCACCATTCTGCTGCTTTAACCAAGTTACAGTTACACAAGACGTTGTGTATTTCACACAGGCCAAATACAATTTACAAAGTCAAGCTGGTGTGTGTGTCCGTCCAGGAAATAGTTAAGCCCATAAAAAGAGGAAATTGGCTTCCTGATATTAAACTTACCGTGGCGAGGCCACAGCGGCTTTCCCGGATTGTGGCACAGCAGCCAATCAGACCGATGATAAATAAAAGGGTCCCCACCGCTATGATGACCACTGCAGGGATAAGCGTATAAACATCTTCAAAGAAATGGTCGTAGTCGTCGTAGGTGATGAAGACGTAAGCCCCCACGTAGCACAGGATGCCAGCGGCAGCCTAGAAAACAAAGCGTAAGAAAAATAAGAGCCACTCGGGAGATGCCCCTTCGTCTATCACAAGGGCTGGCCTTTCTGGTTTTGTAAGCTAAAGTTTGGGATTTGGGGGGTGGGGAGGAGAGTTTTCCTGTTGTTTCATGCTTTGTAATTCGCATTATATCCATAGTGGCAAGTACAGCCTGCTTAAAGTTACAAGCTCATGGTTAAATGTGACGGTAACGATAGGAACAGATAATCCTACGTTTCATTCAATATTCGTGGCAATAAGGACACACAACCTAAGCGGTTACTACCCTAACTACTGAGAGTAAGTAACTTTTCAAACCAAGGAAAAACAATAAGTTGGTTCCCTTTGTCTTTTACTGAAGCCAGGATAGGAGTAGACTTAAAATTCACATCACTAATTTCAAAGTAAGTTTGAAGGGAAACCACCCTCTTCTGTCCTGGGAAGGAATCAAAAGCACACGGGGCTCTATTTGCAGAAAACAATATTAAAGCAACATCATTTCATTTCCCAAAGCTTTGCTTTGCTGGCTGGGGAATTCTGGAGTTGAAGTCCTCCAGGGTTAAAGTTGCCAAAGTTGGAGACCCCTGTGGTAGAGAACTTTCAAGAGTTTAAATCATCCCACCAACTTCGTCCAAATGCTTATCAACAATCAGGGTGCGTAGACTTGTATAAACTTGCATGTATATAGTTCCAGAATCAGATCGTGGACCAGGCAGGTTGGGAAAAATCCGCCAGTTAAGCCTTAGATCTGTTGCCAATGACTCCAGATGTTATTCAGATGGAGGAAGCCGTTCTCCAACTTAGGCTGTGCTCATACACGTTATGCCACAACTTAATTGTTTATTGAATAAACAGTTGACTGGCACAAATAATCATCAGGTGCTCTTTTATGAGCTACAATCACTAAGTTCGCACAACACAATTCAGTAAAGCCAAACCCGAAAGCCAAGCCAAGCCTGTGAGTCAACTAAGGTGCAGCGGCTTCCGATGTGTGGTGGCTAAGCGAGGATCAAAGATTAACTCAGCAATGATTCATCAGTCGTGAATCAGTTGATGAGGCTTTTAATCTCTCTTTTTATTTATAGTATCGTGACAGTGACATAAATGGAATGGACCCGTTCCCATGAGCACGAATTAGTACATTAACCAATGGTTTTTCTACAGAGTCAGTCAAGGAATTCAAATTTTTGGAGTGCAGCATTTTAAGATTTTTGGGAGTCGAGAACCAGCCAAGGGATGGGGAATACTATAATTATTAATGGTTGCCTAGCAACAGAGCACAAAAATAACTTGTTAATGATCTCATCTCCCTCATCATTAGAGATGCAAGTTAGTGAGGGGAAAAAAAAAAAGAAAGGCTAGAAAGATTCTGGAGCAGTCTCCTCTCTTCCTTCTGTACTTTAATGACATACCTGTATTTTTTTTTTTTACTATCACAGAGAAAGTCTCACTTATCAAGTCCTAATTTATTATAATTCATTAGAAGAAAAAAAATAACCAATTCATTGTGTAACATTATATAAATAATGCACACTTAACAAAACATTCTCGGTTTAACATCAGGTCAACTGAAAAAGATGTAGAATTGGTGACTTTGCATTAATGCAGTACTGTAATCAGAGCATTGTATGGAAAACCTTTCATTTGTTTCTAACAAACGCATACGCATTCGTTCGCCTATTTTACAACTGGGCGTAATGTATCCTACTCACGAACTCTCCTATCTCTGTGCCTCTGAACTACTTGAAGGATGTTATTTGAAAATAAAAAAATAAAATAAAATGGTCCTGAAGATGAATTCTTCTGGACATGACCAAAGGCCTAGCCAGGTCAGTATTTAGTTTTCCTTACGTGGCCAACCAATTTCTGGAAAGCCAACGCACAAAACAGTCTTTCACTGTCTTTCTCGGCAACTGGCGTTCCAAAATGCAACGTTTTTGAATGCCAGGACTGGAAAAGAGGGTTGAAATCATCAACATCGGTCAGAAGAGTTATCAGTTACAAAGGCATTTCTCTCAAGAAAGGCCCACTTTGTTGAGGGCCGACATAAAATGCCCCAATGTGTGGCAGAGGAGACGTGGGGCAAAATGAGAGAGAAAGGTATGCAGTAAAGAGTGAAGAGGCCTTAACAATGCCCTTATTCTCTGCTATGCTCCGTCACGTGGCTTTGAAATCTGAGCGCTGAATCTTCAGCACTGCCAGGTCCCTGGTACCTTCCAAGATCGTTATGCAATTCGAAACGGCCATGAAAAAGTATCTGGAGAAATGCTTAGATCAACACATTTACTGATGCATTTCCAGCAACTATGGCCCATTGTTCCCAATTAAGGACTCTCCAAAACCGGGTTCAAATTCCGTTGGGCGAGAACATTAGTAGCAGTTCTCAAGTTTCTACCTAGTAATAATTCATGGGTTCAGAGCCCAAAGAAACCTGTGTATTAATGCAGACGTAGACTTTCGTCCCGTGGCGAATTGAGGTACATACATGTGACGGTATTTATATATATATTTTTTCTAGAAAACGGCAACTCAAAGTGGCTCGGGCACAATTCAAATTTTGTTACACGCTATATGAGAAGTAACTTGGCCATGTTGTTAAACCTATGTTCAAATAAAATAAGACCTCAATAAAAATGTTAACAACACAAATAAAATAAGACCTTAGGCATGCTGATCGATGAAAGCCTAGGTGGGAACATGGTTCTTTTATGAAACAATAAAATGAGCACTTAGACTTATATACCACTTTACAGCCCTCTTTAAGCGGTTTACAGAGTCAGCATATGGCCCCCAACACTTTGGGTCCAAACTTAGGCACGTTGACCGGTAAAAGGCTAGGAGGGAACGTGCTTCCTTTATATTAACACATTTGTTAATATAAAGAGGAGTCCTATTGGATGCTATCAAGACAACTGAGTTTTTCCACAGCTGTTCCTAACCTTCAAAAGCAAGACTGGCCCTCCCAGCACTGGATAATTCAATATCATACTAACAGGCCTATCTGTGCTCCATTTCATTAATCTCCTTTTACAACTGTTACATGTTTCTATTACTTTTACAGAATTGTACATCCAGGCCATCATTACTCAAAAGAATTAAAAGATTCCCGCAGGGAAGCACTGTAAATCTTGTGGCATCTTAAAGTCTTAACGATTTATTTTTACAGACGTTTCCCCAGGTCCCAGCCCACTTCATTAGAGAGAAGGAAAAATGAGAAAGAATTTGTGTGTCTTATCATTCATTGTTCATTTCCTTTTATCACATTTTGCCACAGTGACTTCTATAAACGAAGTGATCTGAATCTTTATGTTTCCAATCTTTAGCAATCAATTTCACTATTTCTTAGTCCTGTTATTTCTTCTTCCACTTAGAAGCAGTTGAACTGTAATTGTAATGGCTGAATGATTCTAACATTACTATATTTTCATTCAAAAGTCTAGTTTTCACACATTTTGGCAAGCTATGTGAAAAATTAGCAGAAGTAATTAGGTTTTAATGTGGCATTAAAAAAAAAATCCTTAACTGATATTGGTGATATGTGCCTGCTACTTCAAGCATCTCTGAATTTCCCTGGGAATTATACTATGTAATTCATTTCAGGAATACTAGTGTCACAGAAAATGAACTTAGAAAAATGCCCCGGTCATTGTTTTTCTAGCAAATAAACTACTCTGTGAAGGAAAATCTATATTATAGGCCACCCTTGGTAACTATCCTCACAGAAATGTACCATTTAGCACTTTCAGAATGATTTAAGAACACCTAAAAGTACTTTCTGCTCACAGCCTTATTTAGTTCTTAAAGCACAGCGAGCCTAGTTTTTATAGCATTAAACATTTGTTCAGCATATGAAATTTCATTCAGCTTATGACAATTCTGTCCAAAACTGCCTTCGTGGTCTAAAAACAAAAAACAGAACAAATCAGAAAATCACATGCGTTTCCACTTAAAAGAGTAATTGCTGAATGTGCAGTTATTTTTTCATTTTTGCAAAGCACACAAATCTTGTTCGTAAGCCATACCAAGGAGGCCAAAATTACACAATCATACAAAAGAAATGTTTGGGTGTTTCATAATACTATCTTAACATCTCAACATTATCCCCATTATGGCTGGCTGGGGAATTCTGGAAGCTGAAGTCCACAAGTCTTAAAATTGTCAAGGTTAGAGATCCCTGTTCTAGAGCAGGGGTCACCAACCTTTCGGACCTCAGGAACCACTGAATTCATTTTAAATCCTGCGGACCACTAATATGATCTGCCTAATGACCGGCTGGGTGGGCGTGGCTAGGTGGTCATGGGACTGGGTGGGCATGGTCAACTTGATGTCACTCACATTGAGGGGCGCCTCGACGGCCTCTACTCGCCCCTCCCCTCCTAGCCACTTCTCGCCTGCCAGCCCAGGCTCCAGCAGCCACCATGAGAAAGAGTTGGCAAAACAGCTGCCTCAGTTCAAATTGGATCTGACCAAGAAGGAGGCTCAGCAGAAGCACCTCACTAAGGACTATGAGCATAGGCTTTCCAAGCAGAGGGAAGACCTGCGGGAGTGACCAGGCACAGCGGGCTGAGATGCAGTTCCAGGCCATGATGCAATCCACTGGAACCAGACTCTCTGGCTCTTCATTACCAGTGGCACTTCCTTCCAGCCTTCGCCCAAAGCCCCGCACCAGGAGGCTGAAGCAGACCCCAAGTTGGAATTTCTGCCCCCCTCCAACCCACACAAAAAGACCCCAAAGGGGGAGACTCTCTGAAGCAACACAAACGTTCATTGCATGTATCTGGCCCAGGGGCCAGTTTGAGGTCCCCTGATTTAATGCAATATAAAAAATGTAAATAATTTTTCTGCGGACCACCAAAATTTTCTTACCACCAGTGGTTCACGGACCACCAATTGGTGACCACTATTCTAGAGAATGTAGCTCGAATCTCAAATATATGTGTTTGGTCGCAAACCAGGTTTAATTGCCTTTATCCGACATACTTAGAACATAGTCCACATTACGTTTAAAGGGAATTTTTAAAAAATCTGTTCAGACTAATCTTACATAAGGGCATCGTTAAGAATCAGTGTGATGTAACAGCGATGATGTTGAATTAGAAGGGTTCACGGTTTCAATGTTGCCTTCAATCATGGAAGGTCCTGGCTAACTTTAGACCAGTCACTTTCACTCAGCCCAACCTACAGGGCTGTTAACAGGGAAAAACTGGAGGAAGAGGTGATCTGTAGATCACCATGAAGTCCTGAAGATAAGATGGAATAGAAATCCAACAAATGAATATAATTAAGAGCCTCGTGAAGATAAAAGTAAGGTGCTGCCAGAGCTCCTTTCCAATGCATTGTATAGCATTTCAAAAGTGCAGTCAAAGAAACTAGAAGATCAATTAAGTCTTTATTTGATATTTAGTTATCAATACAAATAAGAGTTCTATCTATGGGAATAAACATTTATCACTGAAAAAGCTGGACACTAGCAACAACTGTTTTTATAATCAATAAATAAGCATTACTCATAGCAATATTTTTGTTTGTATAGCATTAAGGCACTCTTTCCCCCCTTTCTAAGGTCTATTTTTAAAATAGCTCGCAGAATGAATCTGGAATGGCAGGAATTAAATTCCAACTCATCAGCTCCAAAAGTCTGCACTGTGTTTACTATCACGGTTTGGAGCTATGTTCTCTCACGCAATCAGCTCTTGCTACTCCCAAGTTCATAACACGATGCTCTTCCTCTCCTCTACTATTCCAGCTTAACTGCATTGTTGCTGTACTAACCTGCACACACTATTTTAATATCCTCTACAAATGCGGAACATTTCGATTTCAAGTTATTTTGAAATATCAAGGAACAAACTGAAATTTGTCTGGAAGGAACTTGTGTAAGCGGCAGAGGTGGCCATCCTTGAGAAATGTGATCTGTGCTGGCCCTTCATCCATTCATATTTCTCTAGGCTGGGATTAACCCCAGAAGTTATCTGTTCCTAAGCAACCACCAGTGGGTTCCTGGTCTCCAAACTGAGGAAAGAAAAGCTGGAGCCAAGATGCGAAGCTAGATGGGCGAGGCCCAGATGGATTCACAGAAGGGGATCCGCCTTCCTTGCCAGCTTTGATAGCACTGTTTACTATTCAACCGTTTTTCTCCGCTCCTTATACAGTACAGGGTTCCTCTAAAATGGCAAGGAAATTAGGAAATGAGAATCATACAAATAGTATGGATCACAGCAGTCTCTCCAGGATAGTGTAAAGTTCAAATGACATTATTAACTAGGAGAAAATTTACTCTTGTGATCTTGTCATTGTTCCTATCACCCGTCTCCTCCCACTTATGACTGTATGACTGTGACCTTGTTGCTGGTATCCTTACGATTTATACTGACTGTTTCCTAGTATGATTTGATTGCTTATTTGTACCCTATGCCTATCATTAAGTGTTGTACCTTATGATTCTTGATGAACGTATATTTTATGTACGCTGAGAGCGTACGCACCAAAGACAAATTCCTTGTGTGTCCAATCACGCTTGGCCAATAAAATTATTCTATTATTCTATTCTATTCTATTCTATTCTATTCTATTCTATTCTATTCTATTCTTCTAGTCTAGTCTAGTCTAGTGTCATACATAGCAATTTTCAATTAGTTGCTCTTTAACAATTTCTGCGACCTTCTACATACAGCCCTGTGAGCCTATGATCACAAAAAAATCAGGAGTCTTGGCAGCACCTTTTCAGACTAACACATTTTATTAAAAGGCATCGGCTTCTGTGATATGCAGCTCACATTATCTGTCTCTGCATCCAATGAAGTCAGCTGCAGCTTTTAAAAGCTTACACCATTTAGTAAAAGGTCCCAAAAAGTGCTACCAGACTTCTGAATGAAAGGCCCTTGGTGCTCTGAGCTTGGTGGTTTTCTTGCAGAGGTTGCATGACTCAAACTAGAGAACATCATCAATACTCTGATGCACAGATGATGTTACCTAATGTGGATAATGAAACATCTGCAAGAAAACCACCAAGCTCAGAGAGAAACCAAGGACCCTTCACTTCAAACCTGAGCTACAAATATTCTCTGTTATGGAGACTTCTGAATTTTCCTTCCAGAATAACAAAGGGCCATTTAGACTATCAATATGACCAGCACCCCGAACTCCACACTGCAGGACTCTAAATTAAATCCACCCTGAATGATGGCTGTCTTGCTGCCACAATGAAAGGAGCCCCTGAAGAAAAGACAGCCTTTTGAGCCTTTCCATTCTCTTTCCAAACCCTTTCATCTCCTTCCACCCCCACGCCATGCATGCCCAGAACTGTGGAGGCCAGATTAAAGCTGGAGACCGGCTGATCTATTTAAGGATGAACTGAATGCAGGGCTAAGCACTCCTGCAGCCTTAAAGAGGCTTTCAGCCCAGTGGGAACCCTGCTCTTAAAAGCAGACAAGGCTGCTTGTTTGAGGAGAGGGTGACCTAACCAAGAAAAGAGGGGTTGTCTTTTTTTTTTTTTTATCCTTGGTCCAATTCTCAAATCACATCTGAGCTCACCATTTTGGAACAGGAAGATCCTTTGGGGTCCTTCCTGTAATAAATTGAGGTTTGCACATTAGACCTTCCTGCTCTCATTTTCTGGGTTCTGTGACTCCCATTCCAGAGACAGCATCCTTGTTTTGGGGGTCACAAACTGAGCCGGAGCCACTGGGTAGTTAAGTATGGGGGAATTCCTCCAGATGCCTCCCCAAGGAGGGGAGGGGGGGATCCCTTTCTTTCTTTATGGCATCCCCCAATATGATTCAAAACGACAATCAAAGGACACAATGATTTATCCATCCATGACTTTGGAGGGGGGACGGGACCGGTGCGATCTCGCCTCCGACTGCCTTAGGAAAAGGTGCATATCACAAAAAATAAGAATGTTTATCAAATGTATGTGTCGGCCAATTTACAATCCCAGCATCCATCTGTCTGTCTCTCCCCCTCCCCCCCCTCCCGCCAACGCTGTGAAAGCAGGGATGACCTGGACCCGTATTTATTTTTTCTTTGCTTAAAACATGGCTGCAGCCATTTTTTCTCTCAGTCTATAAATAGGCGGTCGGTCATACAACTCTGTGTGGCTCACAACCGACAAAATTATAGAAACCCAGCAACCATGAACTCCCCCCTCCCCCAAAAAAAGAAAAGGGGGAAAAATAAAGAAAATAAAATAAAAACACTCTCCAGTGTCGGAGGGGATCCAAAGAGGGCATTTAGAAGGGTCAAACTCAAACCTCCTTCCTACAGGAAGACTCTCAGGGGAAACAACCCCCACCCCTCTTCTTAAGGGAATACCCAGGGCTTCTTTCCTCCCTCCCCCCATTTATTTATTTACTTACTTACTTACTTACTTAAAACCTGGCTACAGTTTCTCTCCCCCCCCCCCCGCCTTTTAAATAAAGCCAATTCTGGGCATCTCACATCCAGCACCACCCTATAAATCCAGCAATGATGAACTCAGAAAAGGAAAGAAAGGCTGGCAACACCCCACTTTTCTGAGGGGGGTGAGAGAGAGAAACTGAGGGGGAATCAAGAAGGGTCAACCCGCCCCTCCCCCTCTTATGGGACCCCCCCACCAATAGGACCCTCCTGTTTCCCCCCTTCCCTTAAGGGAGGGAGGGAGGGAGGACGGACCCCCGGGCCTTCTTTATCCCCCAGAGGTCGACCCTGGCCCGGGTTTCCCCCCCTCCCCCGTGAGGAAAGAGCGGGGTGGGGGTGGGGGGGTCGCCCCCGGTTCCAAACCCCTCCGACGGCGGGAAGGAGAAACCCCCGAGAAAGTGGGGGTGGGTGGGTGGGTTGAAAGGGAGACGAGGCCGCCCCCCGACCCTCCACCTGAGGCGCGGGCTCGAGTGAGGCCTAGTCCCCTCAAGGGGCGGGGGGCGAGGGAGGAAAGAAAGGAATGGGGGAGGGGAGGCTGGCGCGGCCTACCCAGAAAATGAGGTTGAGGAAGACGAGGACGGTCTTGGAGGAGGTGATGCCGCACTGCCCCATGGCCGCCGCCGTCCCGCGGCTTCCCGCCCCGCTCGGGCCGCCTCAGCGCCTCAGCCGCCGCCGCCGCCGCCGCCGCTCTCAAGCTCCACCTCTGCCCAAGGACCCGGATGGAGGCGGAGCCGCTTCGGAGGGAGGGAGGGAGGGAGGGCCAGGGACTTAAAACATGGCCGATGGCCGCGTCACGGTTTTGCGACGCGAAGGGCGGCCCCGCCTTTACGTGACGCTCCCCACGTGATGCGGAGACGGCGCCGGGGCCGCGCGAGGGCTGGTGGGAATTGTAGTCCGGAGGATTGGAAGGGGCTTTTGGAGGCCCCGGAGAAGCTGGGACTGCAACGTCCAGCATTCCAAGCTGGAATAGGATTTGGGGTGGGGTTTTTTTTTTTTTTTTTTTGTCATTCCTTGGGGAGTTTTGCGAAAGGCAGCATCTTATCTGGGTTGTGTTGCGGAGGAGGGGCAGCAGAGTGATTTTTTTTAAAAAAATAATCCTTTTATAATTTTTTCAACCTTGGGTAGTTTCAATGGATTCCCAACTCCCAGAATTCTTCAGCTAGCAGGTTGGGGAATTCTGGGAGGTGGAGTTCACCCCTCCTCTAAGATTGAAAACCAGTTTTGTAATAATAGTTTTCGCTACTCCGCTGCAGCATCTCCGAATGAGGGCTTCCCCATCTCGCCCTTCTCCAGCAGAAAATGCAACAACTATTTTCCTTCCTTGGAAAGCAAAAATAAAAGTCTGCTAAATCACAAGCCATGAGACGACACGGACAGATTGATAAACTAGGCTTGTAGCCACGCACAGCAAGCATAAAATGTCAACTCGGGAATGGTATCTTAGCCAGCAAACCTTGTTAAGAAAGGTGAAGGTCCTTGGATGAAAAGCGAAATGTCTTCAAAGAAAAACCAGAAAGTCCAGTTGCCTCTTGAAAAAGCACCTTTGGGAAAACTTAACAGGTGGTTTCCATGCCGTGGGCAAACTCGGCTTGTGATTTGGTCTGGAAATGTAAACTGACTACAGACACCCCATGGAACACAAATGGCTGTGATCTAAGGCCCCCCAAAAATGAAAGAAAGTAGGATTTGATTATACCTAAAGTCATGGTGGCACAATCCTATATTTTCATGCCTCAATTTGTATTCCAATAGCTGTGGATATAAACGACAGCTTTTTTATTCAAACTGCCCCTTTCGAAGCTCATGAATGGAATGTTTGGTGTCAAAAAAACCCCCCACACTTTTTTTTAATACAGTGGCCTCTGGACTGATGCACACAGATTTGTGAGGGTTGCTACTTGCTGAAACGATCTTTTGTAATGAAAAGAATAAAGCACAAGAGTTGAAATTTTCTTTTCGCTAAGAATTTTGAGAGAACTCTCGTCTTCGGCCCTATTGGGAAGGGTTGCTTGGAGAAGGCGAGCTGCAAATTGATCTGTTGTCATCCCGGGAGGGGGGTAAACTGGGAAAAGAAGAATAAATTCCCCCCCCCCAGGGGAGGGGGCATTATATTAGATCTGCCAAGGTTCACAGCATTGGATGCCAAGATTCCCTCCGCTTTTCGTTTTGTTTCTTTTCAAGGGGCTCGACTGCATCTAAAATATGTCCGAGGGGATAATCCCACTCCTGCACTTTGATGGATTATTCCCCGAGCACAACAAAATGCGTAAATGTAATGCTGTACAGGAAAAGAAGCCTCGTAGCGGAGAGGAAGAATATATATATTTTAAACAACCGAGTCATGTAATTAACATTTATCACAAGGAGGCAAGGCACAACAGACCTCAACAGCACAGATCTGCCAACTGAAATGTCCTGGATGACAAATGGATGAGGTTTTATTTTTTCAATTAAAAAAAATTGTCCAGGAGTTGCTTAAATCGTCTTCTTTGGTATTAAAACACAATTTAAGATGGATTTTGGGTGTAAAGGGGAAAGTAAACAAGTCCACCGTGTTGGAGCTGATGAAGATTCTCCTAATTCATCTTCCGATTTGACACGGAGGTCAAATAGTGGGACGGAAACAGGCTTTTCTGGCTGGTTAGCCCTCTTAACTGGTGTTCAGCCGTGCAGTTCCCTCTGGATTTCCTTTGGAACGTTGGGATGTTGAATTGAGAGGGCTCTCCTGCTAGGATGGCTGAGCTCAAATGTCAGGGGGTTAAACAGAACCGTGTGCAAATTTTCTGAAACTGCCCCCACCCCTGCAGTAAAAACAAAACCAGTGCAATGCTTTATCCAACCTGCAAAACCAGTTCAGCAAGTTAGCTGACTGATGGAATCAAAAGCTGCAGAGCGAGCCACGGGTGCCTGCTACAGTTTGCTACCTTCCAAATACCGTCTGGCTTTAGATCAGATTCCCAATGACCCATGGGATTTATAGCTTAATAATCATGTGTAATTCCATCCATGGGTTATTTATTTCTTTTATTTAGGAAAACAGGACTTTAAAAAAAAAAGAG
This sequence comes from Arizona elegans, assembly GCA_022577455.1. Lineage (NCBI taxonomy): Eukaryota > Metazoa > Chordata > Lepidosauria > Squamata > Colubridae > Arizona > Arizona elegans. Next base: position 20,893,914 of record JAKOOJ010000016.1, read on the forward strand.
AGAACATTTTACCTTCACAGCTTCCATCGGAGATGCATGTTGCTTCCCACAAATTCTACTTCCAAATTTAAATTTATTCACTGGATAATTTTATCTCCCATTTATTTCAATCTGAACTTCAAGAATCAAATGGTTTATAAACAGGAAAGGTGTGCGTGTGTGGGAGGGATATAGCATATAGCCTGTGTTTTAATTACTTCTGACAGATTTGAGCAAGTGATTATGGGATAATCTGATTACTGCCAAGAGGAAGCTGACATTTAAATACAAAAGGAATAGGATGTGCTCTTCTGTCAAGAATGGAGAGGCAGAATTTGAGGTATGGCTTGTATGAAGCGATTCCGACTGCTGTGCAAGATGTTGACAATAAAAGTTGACAAGTTAAAAAAAATAAAAACAGGAAAGTGTCCTGTTGGGAGTCTTCTCATTAGTTATATTTTTAGCTGCTTGACCTACTTTTCTAAAGAAAAAAAATATGTCATGAGTCAATACTACAAAATGTGTTTCGTTTGTTTTAAAGCTTGGATCTTAGGCTGTCTTAATATTATTTACCATATTACAAACAGACCAGAAATCAAAGCAGATGCATTCTCTGAAAAATACCTGCTGGGTTATAAGGCCCTGAATTAAATATTTTAAAGAATGTGGAGGTATTTTCATATACTGTATACCTATGTTGGGAACCGGGTATAGTTCTTTCTGTAGGAATGAACCCTTCAAAGATTGCAAAGATGTTTGCAATGTTTCAGTACTCCATCAATGTGTGCAGAAACGGTTAGTGAAAGAAGTTAACACCCACCCGCTCTTAGAAGAATGAAATACTTTAGGAAATATTAAAAAGGCAGATTATTATATTTTCCCTAAAGGAGGAACATGTTTCTAAAGACAGAAACTCAGAGCCTCAGTTCTCTGCCCCAAGCAGAAACTAAGGGGCCAACTTTTAGAAATGCAGGTTTGGTAATCCATTCAAGATTAAAACCCAAGGAAGCCAGCATCGAGGATTAATTACATTTGTTAAACAAGATTAAAAACCCCAACTCATTGCCGGCTTGGCCTTCGTGAGACAAACTAATTAAAATCAAATAACAGAATACACAAAAACAAGCAAAATGCTGTAGAACAAACTGTATAAAAATCCATGTGATCATCAAACCAGGTGGTCAGCTACCCAGAATCACACATGCTTGGTGGTTCTGCTTCATCATTTAAAGTAAACCATCTTTCCAATCAGCCTCCATGTTTCCTGTGTCTTTCTTTCCACTTGGAACTGAACCCAGATGGACATTTCTTCCAACAGAAGGGAAGGGCGGAAGGCTGCAGTTAAAAATATAGAACAAAAATCAAACTTCCCAACAGGGAAACATAACGAATGTGTGCAATAAAGGTTAACAAGAGGAACAAAGATAAATTGAGCAAATTAACAAGGTAGATACACAAGGTGTATTTCTGTTAAATAAAAGTTCACACCAAAATAGGAAAAGGAAAAGTGTGTTGTGGGGCAGGGATTTTTCCTTCTGCGTCCCCTAGATGGCACCCGGTCAATACATTTGGCAGGAACGTGAATTTTAAAAGCAAAACAAATCACAACAGCAGCTATATTTCAATGCAGCTAAACACATAAAAGAAATCTTGCCTAACTACATTTTGGATTATGGTTTGAATGAGTTGCCTTTTCTTTTCAACAGGTAGAAATAGAAAACAGGAAAACAATTCATACTAATTGCGGATGAAGTTAAAATTATGTTCCCTCCTGAATTTGGGCAGCATATTATGATCCTTGGCTTAATCACCAGTGTCATGAAGCCTTTCCTTTCTTGCTTTCTACAGCATGGGGGTAGTATTTTTATAGCTGTGCAGTATTTTTCAAATTTTGGCAACTTTTTAAGATTCCACTCCCAGAATTCCCCAGCCAGCATGATTACTTTCTTTTTGCTTCAGGGTTATTTTTCTTCTTTCCCTCAGGGGGAAAGAAAAAGCGAAGCAAAAAAGCAAAGTTTAAAATCTCACCCAGTGGATCAAAAACGGGTGCAACCTAGATATGTCAAAATGAGAAGAGATGCTGCATTGCTATGGGGAACAGGGGAGGCTTCATCCTTTAAATCTGATGTGCTTGACTAGTTTCTTATTCCACAGATTTTAGCATGTCCCAGGGAAGGTTCATAGCTGTGAGATGCTGGAGGAAATTCTCTGCAAGGAAAACCCTTCCACTTGGGTCCATTACATTTTGAAGGGCCAGATTGAAAGTGGGCTGAGAATTCTTCCCAAAACTTTCGTTTGCTCAAAATAAAAATCACTGCAGCAACACACAGACAACACCCCCACCCCCACCAAACAACTTCAGCTGGTAGCCAGATGCCTTTAAAAAAAACTCCCGAGCTTAGAATAAAAATATGAACTTCTGCCTTGATCCCAGCAAGTCAGATGTAGTGGTCCACTCCCTGAAAACCTGGAATTTCCTCAGTTGTCTTGCATTTATCTCAGCCTCTCCCCTCCCTGTCCTACTTTAAAGCCATCTAACCAAGTTGAAAAGCTGAAACATCTAAAGATGCTACCTGGTGCATAACTGAGAAAGGATTTAAAAAAGTAAATGATTTAAGTCTTTCTTTCATTGCATGTTTTCTGGCTGGGGAAAGATGGAAATAACTAAGCATAATATAGTTGTTGTTCTTATATCTGGCCATTTCTTTGGGGCTTAAAACACAGCATTGATGGGGATTTCTTATTTCCTCCCCACAGGAAAAGCAACCCCCTCTAAACTATGTGAGTCAAGAGTGAGATATGCAATGAATGCCCACAGGAAGATGGGAGGACTCTCAAGCCTAGAGCAACATATTAATCACCAGCCATTAATGGCTATAATGTACAGGTAAGGTAGTCTTCTTTTAGCAGCCATTTGCAGTTATGGCAGTAACAATAAAGTAACTTTGCAACCAATCCTCACATTTACAACTTCACAGGGCTGTAAAGCAGATGAAGATTATATAGTTGCAGTTTCATTTAGTGACTGCTTCACTTAACAACTGGGTTGCTGGCCCCAATTGTAGCTGCTAAATGAGGACCACCTGTATATGCAAGCAAGAGGCTTTCTTTGCAGCCAGGGTTCTAGCACATAAAGAACATCTGGATTGAGGAAATGGGATATAAAAGTTCTTTGTGTTTTTTACCAAGGAATCCTTAAAAGAAGAGAGCCTTGCACAGGAGTTTAAATTCCTTTATATTAAAATCATCAAGATAAGAAAATGAAAGGAATGCTATGCCTGGATTTTTCAGCGTAATAAAACTGGTTTATTTACATAATAACATGTATGTCACAGAGTACACTGCAAAGTACCACAGCAAAGTGTAACTGCCGTCTGAACACAAAACCGGTATAAGATAGCTATAAGAATAGATAAATATAAATTATGATGAAGCACCCGACAGAGCAATGCAGTGAACTCCAAATACAATGATTTGCTGAAGGGGCACAGAACCTTACCCCCACTTCCCCATCCTTTAGGCACTGGAAAAGAAATACCATATAAAACTGGATTTGAATAGGAATTTTTGGCTTAAAATACTTTGTCTTCCCAAATAAAAGTAAAACAGATCTTTCCACATACTGCTCAATGCTCAATGTAATCAATAATAATAAAAAAAATCACATGCACAAAACCACCTCAGGATAAAAACCTTTCCAAGTCTGAATTCAAGTCAACAAATGGTACATTGGAAACATCATTTTGGTAAAGGCCCATCTGCATCAGTAACAATATGTACCAAACTGCAGGCTGGCAGAGGAGTTTGCTCTAGAGTAGACCTTCCCCAGCCTGAAGCCTCCAGCTTGGTTGGGACTACAAATCAGATTCCCCGGCTGGCAGCTCCAGCATCTCTGAGCATCAGGTTAAGGAAGGTTCAGCTGGATTCTGGAGGTGCCTATTGCAAACACCTTGAAAGAGAGGCCTACTATGTGAATTTTTAAAATTCAAGAAATGTATATTCAAATATATAATACACTTAGCATAAAAACCAATTGGATTATGCTTATAGTTCAGTAGAATTCATTTATAAAAATATAGACACTCGACAATTTCCTTCCATTATTAAAATATATATCAAACTTTCTTAATTCCGGGACTGGAGGAACAGTCAAGGAATTGGAAGCCAGCATCGGTGCAAAGCTAAAGGAAGCACTCTGGAACAAGTTCAGCGACAGTTTTCCCAACCTCTGCCTGTTCTACCTTGCTTCAAGCATTGTAGCAAACAGCTGTCCAACAAAAAGTTGGATGGAAAGGGAAATGTTAGGATAGAATGTCATTAGGAATTCATAATTCTTAATAAAGTTCCTGGGTATAGGGATGGCAATCCTACAATACAAATAGTTAAGTGTAGCTCAAATCAGTAGATTCACAAAGCATTTTGAAGTATGTTCATTTGTACAATGGGACAAAACAAGGCAATTTCCCTCCCATGCTTCTCCCCCCTCCCCCCCTCATTCAATTGTGTTTCAAAGACTTGCCTGGACAAGTCCCCACAGTTTTCTTGGCAAGGTTTTTCAGACGCTGTTTGCTATTGTCTCCTTCCTAGGACTGAGAATGACTGGCCCAAGGTCACTCAGTTGTCTCCCAATTTCTTGCCTGATGTCAAATTGGCTCTCCCCGTGCTTTTACCAATCATTATGCTACTTTAGTAAAACTGGACAGAGGTCTGGCTGTTTTATTAGGCCCATATACAATAGCAATATCTTGAATATACAGTGAATATTAATCAGAAATTCTCTTGTTGCATTTACAGGTAGTCTTCAATTTACCAGTTCATTTAGTGACTGTTCAAAGTTACAATGGCACTGAAAAAAACTATTTGTGTGTGTTTTTCACCGTTACCACCTTTGTAGCATCCCCATGATCATGTGACAAAATATGGATGCTTGGCAACTGGTTCGTTCTTATGAACGTTGCTCTGCCCCAAGGTCATGTGATCCCCTTTTGCAACCTTCTGACAAGCATGTCGATGGGGAAGCCAGATTCACTTAACCGGGTTACTAACTTATCAACTGTATTGATTCTTAACAACTGTTTCATTTAACAATAGAAATTTTGGGCTCAATTGTGGTCTAGACTACCTGTTCTTGAAATGTGTAAACATACTTGCAAAAACGTGTGCTATTATTAAAGGCAGAGTATTTATAGGGCAGGGGAGGGGGATTCTAAATGGAGGAGATGCTACTATTTCCATGTTCAGTTCTCCAATTCCATACTTCCAAGACTACATCTGTTCCTTTATAAGGTGGGTGTTTTGGGGAGCATTGGAGTGCTAGATAGCAGCTAAGAACAAAGCCATTTAGAAACATTTATGTTCTCGTATGGCCTATCCTGAGCGCCATTTTTTGATCGGGCTAGAGCAGTTTTTCTAAAACTGATATCATGCTGGCCATGGATTCTGGGATTTGGCATCAGTATGGGGAAAGCTATGCTTGAACAGGGCAACAGGTTGGGAGACATAAAAATTGTGACATAATTAATCACTCGAGGCAAGCTGTAAGCCTCATTTAACACATTTTGGGAAGGGGACCGTCAGGCCTTGTTAATATTGAAAAGGTATTAATGACTCCAAGTTTTCTGCTTCTAGCTTCTTCTGAATATTTTGCCACTTCTCTGAACTTTGCTGCTCTCCACATTTTAGGTTTTACAGCACTGTGTAAGGTAGATAAAGGTCCGATCCATCTTAGCAGCATTAGCAGCAGTTTGTCTTCCCTATTGGTTGTCATCTGAAAAATGTAAGAATTTCCCCCGTTTTATTTTGTCTAGAAATTTTAAAACTGTGGCTTGCTTTATTCTATAGAAATTGCAGATTTGGAAGATGTTACTATTTCATTTTCTTTTTCAATAATGTCAATAGAACTCTTGGATTTATATAACCAAATAGTGCTCTTTTGGTGAGATTGTTAGTTTCATGCAGAACAGGTAATTTTATTCTCTTTTTTTAAAATATAGGCTTTATTATTAAATCCGTAGCTGGCACTGGGCAATTCCCACCACAGAATTCTCCTCTTAATAGCTTTATATCTGTGATGAGGCAATGTTCTTAGCACACTTAATTACTGATCCAGGCTGCTATCCCAGAAAAGATTGACACTAAATGTTCCAGGAAAGATGTATTCAACTGTTTCAATTTAAAATGAATTTTAGATAATTTTTGTTTGCCGTTAGGAAAATTGTAGATATTGTGCTAATATAAATTTAGCAGCAGCTCTCCAAAAATATATTTACAATTTGTAAATATATCTATGTAAGAAAAATATCTATTTACAGTCAGTATGGCTATTTGAAAATTACAATCCCTTGCACTCCATTAACACATGTATTTAAAATGTAGTAAAAGTAGGTTTATATTTAAGTTAATGCTTTATGATTACAGCAGCTAATTATACAAACAAGGAAGAATTTCATTTTGTTCAGAAATGATACTGCAACATTTTGTTCCAGTTTATTATTTGTCCATCAGTTTGGACTGGCTAATCTCTTAAATGGCAGAATATCCATATGGCAACTGGGTTTCATTAGGATTGTTTGCAAAAGTAGTCCCAGGGTCCACCAAACCTGGAAGCATTGGCTATATTGTATCTTTACGTATCCCTCTGCATCTCCCTCCCTCCCTCCTCCCCCCACCTCTCACACTCACATACACCCAAATACTCACCGATACAGAGCAATCACATTATTATCCTTCATTTTCAAAGTTCAGCTAGTATTATATAAAAAGGAGATGGCAGTGAGCACATACCTCTGCTTGAATGGAGTGCACAATGCTAATAATATCTGAAAGATAACATATGACATTTGGGAGCTGCTGCATAAAATATGCATGGCCATCTTAAAACATTCAATAGTCTATTTTACAGGTTATATCAACATGAGAGGGACACAATGCAATTATCTTACACGCAAAACTATGTAAAGTGGCCTTACGGAATATAGCCTACCATGGTGGTAAGTAAGCAAGCTAAATGAATGTTTATGTACATGCAGATATCAATTAGAAGCATACCTAATTGGAGAAAAAGCCCAGCGTGAAGAGCAGGCAGCAGGCTGTGAGCGAAGTACGCTCACAAAGGTGTATATAGTCACTTTTCACTATTTCAAGCAGGACCACAATTCATGTTTTTGACTCTCTGAACAGTTCTGTAGTGCACTCATAGCAAATGCTTGTTTTGGTGGCCAATTGTACAACACTCACAACTCACCTTCTAGGGGCCAGTGTGTCTGGCTCTTCACATGCAAACAATTTTTGCACTTTTGTTTTAAAGTAATATAACATTCACACACATTGTCCTGAATTCTAGTCGAACTTTCTCCAATATGATATGGAAGGAGAAAGATTTCAAACATTTCAAGAAGCCACGACATATTCTATGCTGGGCTCAGTTTCCATTAAGTGAGGGGCCACATTCTACTCCATGAGCCTGGAGTCAAATGTAGTTTCTGCAGATTATCTTTTAATTTCTGGTCCAAACCTGCAATATTCTGTTCAAAGTGGCTATTTGTCTCAAAGGCTGAAGTAATCACATCAGTCACAGTTTAACAATAAAGAAACAGAAACACCAATCCATAGAAATAACACACAACTTTGTGCATCTATGTGCCTTGTAAGAAAAAAAAGGGAAGGCAGGTCTAATATATGGTTACATCTGTTGTGTAATGTAAACATAAACAGTTTTTCATATAATATATCCAAAAATTGCACATATATCCAGAAGAGAAGCACAGGCTCAACACAAGAGCTATCCATGTTCCAACAAACATCCCCAGATTTGGGAATTCAATACTGGTCAGCAGCTCCACCGTTTCAGAGCTAATTCAAGCAACCCTAACCATACTGAGCAGACAGATTAGATACAGTGGGATTAAACTGCCTCTGCAGGAAAAGGCCAGTTAAGGAAGTCAGACGAGAGGTCTAAAGGCCAAACACACCTTCAGCCAGTCATATTTCTCCATTAAAGTCACCTTCATGTGCAAAAACATCTTCAGAATCAGCAAGGGTCAGTGATATCTCTACAATTTTGGAATTTCAAAAGTAATCACTTACAAATCCTGATAGCAGCTATGAGGTCAATTCCAAAGGAAGCTGCAATGGGCACAATTTAATTGTGTCTGCCCAAACAATCAGCTCTCAGGGAACTCACACAGAGTATTTGTTCCTGTGACCACTTCCTTCCAAGAACCATGGCTGTGGAAAGCCTATCTCTAGCTGTGCAGCTTACTTATCACACCAAGCTGAGCTTTAAGAAATATTTGCAGCTGTCAGCGTAGCTGGCTTTCACTTTGCTTTGGAAAATGGCAGTGCAATACTGAATACTTTTCAAAAAGCAACCAGCCCTTGATTTAATATATACATCAACTGGGTAAGAATACCAGGACAGTTTTTTTTAAAAAAATATGTGTAGGCTTCAATTGCCCTTAGGTTCTTATGCTGCATGTAGTTAGCAACATTATGAGTTAATACTTCATCAATCTTAACTGATCCTGCTCGCTGCATTAAAGGAAGTAGTTGGCAGTATATTGAGGTGATGACTAAATCTGAAAAATCAGATTAAAAAAATGACAAAATAAAGGAAAAATACATTTACAAAGAGAACTCAGGGAAAGGGTGTGGACAGGGGGTAAATCTCAGTGGGAAAACCACCCCTATTCTTCCATCCCTCAATTCTATAACCTGTTTTTTTCCCGTTATAAAGATAATTATTCAGGAGGCAGTGAGTACCATTAAATCACTACCCTCTCCCCTAGATCAAGAATGTGACCTTTCTCCCAAATCCTGTAAAAGCTACGCATCTAGGAAATGTGTCTAGTAAATTGGATTAAAAATGGGGATAAGCTGACAAAGATCACAGGGTCGGGAGGTCATATTTTTTTTTGATTTTGGTGCTCGATTGGGGATGACTCATTTCTGTTTTCAGTCATTATAGCAACTCTGCTTCAGAACAGGCATATCAGAAATAATGACTTCCTTACTACATTTTCACCTTCCTCGCCCACTCACAGCGGTGTGATGGTTTTCAGACCTCTCCCATGCGTGCAAGACTGGAAATGGAACTTCCTGTCGAAATCTGTTTGCTCAGTGCTGGTGACCTCAAGACCTAGATAAGAATGTTAACCCAGCATGAAATTTTGTGCCAAGGAAAGGATTTGGGCTTATCCAAGTGAAGCAACCACTCCTAGGAAACTAATGCTGCCGCATAATTTTCACTATGCGACTGAGCGAGTCTATAGTGGCAAAAGCCAGATACTGACAACAAAGCCAGTCTTCAAGGCTGACTTGACATTCCTTGTCCAAAGACTTTTCGGCAAATTTAATCATCAACAGGGTCCGTTTGATGTCCAGCCAGTTTTGGAGCACGGCCTCCTTTTGGGCAGGTTTAGCAGAGGCCCTGAGACTCTGAAACAAATCCTCCCGAGGACCCCAAAGCAAACACTGGAGGACGCCCTTGGCCTCAGATATCAGGATCCTTTCGGATGGGTTGGGGTTTAGCAGGCAAGCAGCCAGCTTCTGAAGCCCCAGGGAATAAAGTGACCGGCGAGGGACTTGGGGTAGGTCAGCCCAAGTGTATTCCTTCTCTTTCAGCTCTGGATTCTCATCAAAAGGATTGGGCAGGTGCAACATTTCGTAAATGAGGATGCCAGTCTGGAACTCGTCACATTTCTTATACTGCATGGCGGTGATGATTTCTGGGGCGAGGCGAGACTGGTCCTTCAGAATTTCCGGATCCACCATATGACTCTTTTGCTTGGCTTGGGAGAAATTGCTCACCAAAAGCCGGGTGGGGCAAGCAGCACTGGGGTTGAGCTCCACCGAGTCAGGGTTCAGAAGGCTTTTGCTTGGCCGACAGCCTACTAGCAAAAGATTCTCCAAACGCAGATCGCAGTGGGTGATGTGATAGGGTTTTAGGTGCTCTAGACCGGAACACAACTGTAATAGTAGTAAGCACACTTGTCTTTCATACAAATCGGGACATCTAGAGTGGTGCTCCACAGAATTTTGCACAAAATCAGCCACTGATAGGTAGGGAACCTCCCGGGTAATAACAACAACTCTGCTGCGCTGCTTACTGATGGTGGTTTGGGGACCTGGACTGTCCTGGGAAACGTCCACCGAAGAGAGGCTCTCTTCGCTCTTCTGTTCAGCCTCATCCTCTTCTTCAGGTGAATTGGGATCTTCCCATGGAAGGAGACGAACAGGTACATCTGCCAGAAAGTGGCCACAATCCTGCTGTATGTTGAAATGAATAGCCAAGCTTTGGCGAATGGCCAAACTGTGGTAATACTGCTGGGATTCTTTAGCTCTGCTCTTACAAATCTGAAGGCAGGGGAAAAAAAAGAATGAAAAGAAAACTAGGTTTCAAGTAAGTTAATGAAAAACTGTTATTTGAAAACACATCCACCTATGCCTCTTTACAAATAAAGAAAAGCAGCTACTGAAAAGTGATCCATAAAGGATTCTAAAGAGGCATGAGCAATTTATTGTATTTGCTGAAGCTGACGGTACTAAGGCAACATCTTCTTTATCTGCTACAATCTATCCCTCTCTCACGCACATTTTGTAGAAAGCGAATAGTAACAAAAAAAATATATTTCTATTACAAATAAACAATTTGTAATAGAAATAAACCAAGCAGCCAGAGATTCAATGTCAAATTATTCACATTAAAAAGAAGGAATACATCTTTGAAAGCCTTCTGGAAGACTTGTTTCTGGGAACATCCTATAAACATGGAATATAAACATTATGAAAAGGGCTTTATTGCATGAACTTATATATAGAATGCTAACAAAAGCGATTAAACCTAGCAGCAGAATGGCTCTTACTGAAAGATCTTCATTACCTTCACTGCATAATTGTTGAGTGAATCTTTCGCATAAGAAGCAGGGTAGTATACAGCATCTCCTGCCTCGCAGCACGGCCTGTCACAGGTTAATCTGAAGTCCGACCAACTGTCTACCCCAAATCGAAGTTGATTTTTCTGTCCGGCCATAAAAAGATCCTCACATCTGACGGACAGTTTCTTCAGTGAATCTGCGTGAAGGCTTCTGATCTTGCTCACCACCTCTTCCCTGTTTTCAATCCCTCTATAAAGCGCTTGCTGATGGGGCTTTGGGCCAGCTTTACCCTGCTTATTGTGGGTAACAGGCCTAATGGAGACAGACTCCATGCTAGTGGAACCGCTCTTCTTCATACGGAGAGCAGCGAGGTTGATGGTAGGTGAAGCTGCCTTTTCTGGGGGTCTGCCCAGAGAATCCCCAGATTCATTGTCCACTGCCTTGAATTCTGAGCTGACAGAAGAGCAGATGCTGCTTCCTTCCCAGTTAGTGTCGATGTCATAGGTAGGGTTAGCCATCACACAGAGGCTACTTTCAACAGCCTGCTTCTGGAGGTCTTTCGGGAGTGGTTCGGTGTGTGCTCTCAAAATGGTCTTCTTTGGCAGTGGAGGTGGGGTGGGATTTAAGATGGCTGATATTTCTGGATCGGATATTCCGCCAAATGCAATGGCATCCTCCAAAGCTCCCTTGAGTTGCCGGGGATGCTTTGGAGGCATCATTGCTGCTCTGGATTGCCCTGTGGAATAACAAAACAATTTTTTTGGGTGACTCAATAGTGAGCACAAAGGTAGCATACATCAGCATTTTACAGTTAGGTAGCTGGCCAGGAAAGAAGAGTACTTTTTATAACAAACCCCTGTGCTTTCCTCTAAATGGGAGAAAATCAAATAAGATTACAATTATTACCATATACTATTGTGCATTATTGCTTTGAAGATGCAAATCATATTTGCTTTACATGGAACATAGCTTAAATGCACCATATAAGTTATGTCACCTTCTTCTAACAGCTGTATGCAGCTAAACATTAGACGCCCTATGACAATCTAATATTTGGAACTGAATCCTATAACATTGTTCAAAAAGTGAATAGCACACATCTCAACTTGTTTTGCCTCTTTTTCAAAACTATATGTACTGCGTTAAAAGGAAGCGTTGTGGTCTTCACCCAGGATAATGTAGCTCTTTTCTCTTTACATCTCACCGATGATACTCTCAATTCAGCTAAAAAGCCTTCCCTTGAACTCGGCAGCTCATGTACTGGGTGTTTTTCCCCTATACATTCCTTTCATGCCTTGTAATCCTGTCTTCCCCAAAGCAGTATTTTTTGCCAAGCCCCAACTTTTTCGTATGACACTATTTTGAAGAATGTATTTTGCTGAACAGAGATTAACTGAAAGCTGTTTGCCTTGCTGACTGGAGATTCTGGAAGTTGCAATCCCATATGGCAAGCCAAGCTGGTTTAGCAAATCACTTTTCAAACTAAAGCATGATACTCCACACAACCTAATTATGGCCACAATTACGTTTGCTTATATTGCACGCAGAGCCCTTTTACAGAACACAAAATATCCCTGCTCCAAGAAGTTTACTACCGATAATTCAACAAAAGGAAAGCAATAAAGGAAGCAGAAGAATTGGATAATGAAGGGGAGAATGTGCAATTATTTCAATTACACTTGTTTTGCTAGAGAAGAACGAAATATCTGTGGCTCTAAAAGGGAAAAGTGACAAACTGGGAGGCCTGGTGAAGAAGCAACAACTTTATGTGCTTTTAATTTAATTTTTCTGTGAATGTTGTATTGCTATACTGCATAATTGTTGTGAACTGCCAGAAATAATGATCTATGAGTGTATATAACGTTAACGAACAAATCCAACAGCCTTTGCCTAATACTGTTTCGGCCTAGTATACTCAGCCAATAATCAAGCCGCAATTTATATTCTGTGCAGAGGGAAGGTACTTACCCAAGTTACTATAGGTAGCACTGCAGGCACTCACGTCAGAAGAATCAGACATTTCTTCTCTCTCATCTTCCAACTGTAATATTTCTGGAGTACAGAACGTAGGGCTGTCAACATCCCGCTTTTCAAATGCAGAAGTTGGAATTGGAGGGGACACATTTTCCACAGGTTTTGTTTTCTCATCAGGCACTTGACTGAAACAAAAGCAAAGTATAGTTCACCTGCCTGGCAAATGTCAGTTTTCTTTAATGAACTGTGTTAAAGGAAATTTTAAAAAAACAAAACGCAGAAGCGTTTCTAGAATGCTTTAAAATACATAAGGCAAGCATTCTAAACTGTACAAACTATGATGGTAGTTGTAGTTATTTATGCCACACTTAAAAAACTTAGCGTGGAACAAAGAAAAAGAAGCGTCAATTAAATTAGAAGAGTTAATGTGCCTTACAAACATTACACAGGATTTACAGTAAAGAATATAGACCCCATCACTGAACACAACTGAGTCCCAGATTCCAGCTGAACATCTTACAATATTAAAAATAAATACTTAGTACCTCTGCAGTTTCGGCCCAACACAATAACATTATCAATACACACGTATACATTACCACATTCAAGGAATTTTATAATGCTGACATAAAGTCATCCACAGAAGTTAGTACTGATAAAAAGGTGAAGTTAAAAAGTCTCAACTTATTATCAGTGTTGATATTTTATTAACATGCGGCTAAACAGTGTAAACATAACAAATTGCACAAAAAGTGAAACCATTAAAAGGTTAGCCCAAGTAATTTTGCACATTCAAAACTTTAAAAACTGTGGAGTTGTAAATTCACTTTGGGAACTGCAGGTATGGAAAATGCTTTCTGTTTAACAAACTTTGCTCTTTGCTCTCATTAACTCCACTATAGTGGCTCCATTCAAAACAACCCCACCTAACAGTTGCTTAATTTGAAGGAAGAATTCCTGTTATGGAATAGTAATCTCTATAAACAAATTTGCCTGGATTAATACTTAATACAGAACAGTCGTTTCTAGTTCCGTGCGCTCTTTTGAGAAATGTGCTACCAAAGTAAATTCATCAACTGAGAAGGTAAACAAAAAGGAGAAACTCACCCACTATACTCACTCACACAGTTCCCCATTAAAGGAAATTCTCTCAGAGCCTTCTTGAGCCTTTTAATCATGTCTCGAAACTCTGGTGAAGCATTTATTCCACTGGGGTCTGGTGAGCTATAAGTTGTGCAAAGCAGTGAGCAACAAAGACTGAAGTCTGCACGGAATGATATCACCTCCTGCACCTTGATGTTTACCTTCAGGGGTAGGTCTGGGGAATGTGCCAAAACACCTTAGAAACTCTAGCATAAGCAAAGTGCAGGCTTGCTTCGTTAACCCTTTCCTTACTACAGAATACTATGCACGCTTTACACATTTTTACTCTTCATTTGGAGAATGCTGGAACAAAGATGAATTTATTTAAAATAGTGGTAATTGGCCTGTTTTAGAACTAGACCAATAAAGGAGCCGGGCTAATGGAAGAAAAAACATAGTACTTTAGTTGCTCACAGGTATATAAAAACAATGAGAGGTTCTGAGAAGACAGCTGTAAGACAAGTATGCAATTGCTCTGCTCCTGTTGCACAACGGCAGAATTCTCTCATTTCAAATAAAATAAAGTAGGAAAAATGCTATTACCAAGTATTTCTTAAGTTTCAGAATCCTTTTGAAGGAAGGAAAGGAGAAAAGAAAGGAACACCTAAGACATATTAACCTGCTCCCTACTTCTACAGTGCAACTATATAAAGGAAAATGAAGGAAAGTTGTGTTTTCATCAAGATCTTCTAATGTGTTTTACTCAGCTTGAATGTGCAGGCCAAACAAATCTGAATTAATTGTAAACATTTTACTGCTTAGGTGCATAAGGGCAGAAGAGGAAAGAAGATACAAAGGAATTGTATTTCTTAATTTCTATTGATAAGACGATGTCACTATTATTTTCCTGAATAATTTAAAAAAATAAACTGCCCTTCAATAAACATCGTGTGGTTCTTTTTAAAACAATGCAGCCAATTCTATATCACACCTCAAGATGCAAAACAATAAAATCCCAAACTGGATGTTCTGAAGTTATGGAATGGACAGAATGTCAATCTCTGACCTTCCTGTTTAGCCATAAAGGTCTGGGCGCAACTGGGCCAAGTTGATTTTACTGATTTATATCTGAATGCTACAAAGGCTTGTAGGTTATAGCACCAAAAATTATTTTTGAAATTACGAATAGTTTGAGATAGTTAACACAGTGGCTGTGGAAAGATGTGGGCTGATTTAAGAATCAAATTGGTGGTTTGGCTATCAACAGAGCTAACAGCTGATCATGTAAGGGAACTAGGAAACTGTAGATAAGGGGCTGATTTACAAGAGCTGTAAATCGCAAAACATTTGTTTTCACCCTAATCGTTGCTGGATGCAGAGGCACCATAGTCAGAATTGTGCCAGTTTTATGTAAAGCACTCTTAGAATTTATGAGAATTCAAGTGAAGTGACATCTGTTATGCAAAAAATAAAATAAAGGATATTTGGGTAGTTGGACTTAAGCCTTTACAGTATCAGCTTTTGGAATGAAATAAATCTATTAGTTTGAGCTTGTGTTTGCATCAGCATTTTGGGGCTAAAGTTAAATTTCATTCACATTTTTAGGTACTATACCAAGTAGCTCAAGATTAGTGCAGTCTTTTTTTTGGTAGCAGGAATTCTTTGGAAAGAGAAGTAGTGGAATGAAAGAGAAAGCAGTGATAGAAAGCGGAGAAATGAGATGGCCATAGAGAACAAAATCACACCATCTCCTTAGGAACAGCACAAGAGTAAGTGTCCTGATGGAAATCTAGGTGCTTGTAAAGGAACAGCAAGCAAACTGGTTCTTTCTTTCTGATTCTTCTTTCTTTCAGGCCCTATCTGAAAAATGCCATGCTCCAAATGATTTGGCACAGAAATTTCAAGAAGTTGAATGTACTAAATTCACAAACAACACGGTAAGCACTAAGTATAAACAACTGAAAGATTCAGAGATCGGAGAAGTCATCTATCTATCTTTGAACTGGCATTAGGCACAGCAATTAAAGAAACAGGGCTCAAGAAGCATCAGGAGTTCCTTTATATTCCTTTTAATGCAGGGAAACTTCTAGGTGATGACTGATTATGCTTTCAAGTTATTTTCAACTCCTAGCAACCACACAGATAAAGTTGCTACCAGGAACAATATTTTGATTATTTTTCAGTTGAAAAGAATATATTAAAAAGAATATGTCCCCTCACTAACTCAATACACTTTTAGAATTCATCTTTTCTTGGCCACCATTACAATGATGCCTAAACGCATCTGTTCAACAAGACCCAATTATTTTTTTGACAATATAGGTATTCCATTTCTGCTAGACCAATGAAGTCACAATTATTACATCTTATGACCCACATCAACATATGACCTACTTGTTACCATAAACCAGCATTCCCCTCCTCACAAATCAGATAACGGCGAACTGGAAAACTGCAATTTATCGTTTGCCCTTAGCCAGACTGGTTCCCTCCCCCCTCCCCGAATTAACTGCAATGCACAGATTTTGTGTGACAGACATATCTAGGTTTCTTGGTTAGGCAGAATGCTTGGCAATTACTACTCTGAGTTTCAACACAGAACCAATTCTGCCATCCTCCAAGCAAAATCATGTATCTATTTCAGGTGCTCTTCTAGATCTTTGATAGATGTATTGAAAAGTACCAACAGTAAAGATTTTCTGAGTGATTCAAAATCCATCTAGCCACCTATAATGACTGGGTGTCACTGATGTATTAGAAAGAATGAATGTTGATTAATGCTGCTTGAGAAACAGAAAAAAAAATTACATGTAAAAGTTAGCTACCTGGGATGCTGCTAGGTATCAGCTTTAATTTGCATTAATGAATGCCTTTTTGTCTTTGCCTCTTGTGGAATTGCAACATTAAACCATAAGGAAACAATGCTTTACCCTATAAATATATGTCACGATGGCTGTATATAAATATAATCCTAGTTATCTATGTTTTTCCTCCTTTATTCCTCTTAAAATATTAGCTGTTTGCAGCATTAAAAAAATGTGGGAATGTTCAGGAAGATATGAAAAATAAAGTAAGAGTTCTGTCTTTATTCTCAGAAAGTATTACATTGTCTACTCATAATGCTGAGGATAACAAGCAATAAATCCGTATGTAGACACAGGAAGGCTCCACTTCATTAAATGGCAATCTAATATTTCTAGCCTTGAGAAATTTGTCTGTAAAATATGTTTTAAATGAAGCAGCATTTACAGATAGATCAGCCATCACTGAATACCGGTATATGAAATACACTCCTAATCTAATTGAGAAGGATGTGTAAAGAAGGCAAGAAAGCCAATTTTAAAAAGCAAGCCTGTATTTTGAAATTCTAGACTTCTGTTTTAACACCTGCATGTAGGCCAGAAACATTATCCATATTTGTAGTAAAGTAACATAGATAAGTTACAGATTTTGAACCTAACCTCCTTTTCTCTCCTCCATTTCCAAAAATCCTTACTGGAAACAGCCCTATCTATGGACAATTGTCTTTCTGATCTGCGTTTAGCCACCTAAATCGATTTGTTTCCATTAGGAGAATAAACTGAGACAAAACATCAGCTATTTAAAAAAGGTATGGGCCACGGAAGCATATCACAGTAAATTATCTTGCATTGGATTTTTTTTTGGGGGGGGGGAAGGTTGAGTGAACTTCAGAAGTAGATAAAATAACCTAATATATGAAAGCTTATCCCACAATAATTTTACGTTTTTAAGTCCTAATTGAGGAATGACATGATCTTCTGCTTGTATCTAGAGAAAAAGATACAGTGGCCAATTAGTGGTTTAAATTTTACCTGAGAATTTCCTTTGGAAGTTGAGGTGAAGGGCTCTTTAAGTTTTCTTCTGGTGTGTCTGGATAGTTTTCGGCCTCTCCCCTCTTGGCTGTCATGACTTCAATGGTGGGCTCCAATTCAGTTTTGGTTTGATTGGTTTTTGTTTCCAACTTTGCCTGATCACATTTAAACATAAAAACCACGGACGATTTCTCATTGGCATCTGTTCTGGATTCACTGAACCAATTGTGACGTTCGACGGGAGGCGGCGGAAGCATATGAATGACAGTCCCATCAAGACCCACAAGTTTCCCTTTCTCTCTTTCTTTGTCCTCCTCTTCTTCGGTCTTTCTGCGGCGAAAGAAGCTCTTAAAGGATATCCATCGCTTTGGCTTGGCATCAACCGCTCGCCTACCTTCTGAATGCAAAACGGATTCAGCCTCAGTGGATCTAGCTGGGCTCAGGGGTTTGCTCCGATTGCCAAAATGTTTTTGCAATACTTTGCTGGCATGATAAGGTGAAGAGGTGGACCGGGGAGGTGGGAAAGGGGGAGCCTGCTCAGTTTTGGGACTCGGGGAAGTTGCCATGAGTCTTGAAGGCTGCACGATTGGGGATTTGGAAGGGATTTCCTTGGCCGTAACTTCTGTGGATTTGATTCCCTCAGCATTAGGATGAGGTTGCACTGAAAAAAGTGATTTTGGTCGCACTGGGGCGCTCTTGTCTGGGTCTGCATCAGGAGGCAGAGAGTAGAGTTCTTCAACGCTGCAAGACTTAGGGCCAGCCTGAGGGGCTTCTGGGGGAGATTGTGGAGGTTGGATTGATGCTACGATCTGTGACAGTACTGCACAGGCATTTTCCCGACCGTCATTAGATAGTTCCTGATTATCATCTACTTCAGCTAAAGAATCCTGAAAAGTTCTTTGTATTTTTGTTGGGGAGCCACGGCAAGACATTTTGGGTGAAGTCTGACCTTTTCCAAGGCAGCTATTGAATTCCTGAACCTTCTGAGCTACAGAGCCCAGTCTCCTCTCAGTGTTATTGCCTGAACCTTTTGCTTGGGGTAATTCTGCAGACCTATTAGGTATATTTTCAGATACGGTGCTTCCTGTTTCTATTTCTTCATACGTATGGCTGATGATACTAGTGGTTTTATCTTTAAAGGAAAGATCTCCATTAGTGCCTAAAAAGCTTTTATAGATGGCCAAGTTGTCATATGCATTGGGATTTATTACAATAGGAACTTTGATGGCATTCTTGGAACATTTAGCATAAGTTGGCTCATCATGAATAATAATTGGGAAGGGGGGCATGCCGGCATTATTATAGCTGTTGAATTTTATTTCGGACAAGTTAGGGGACTTGACCGGGATTGTTTTTGTAGAAATATGTGTTGATGTAGGCGAAGTGGGAGCAGATTTATGGATATTTCTCCTTACAGGAACAGAGGGCCCTGGAACATTGGCAGTTAATTCCACTTTGGGGATTTTTTGTCGCGGACTTGTACTGGAAGTCCAAACTTCCTGGTATCTGGCAGTGTTGGATTTTTTAAGATTAGAAGTTACTTGCCCACATGACACAGAATGAGACATAGCATTTGTACTGAGGGCATCTGGTGAATTTGGGTTAGACCGAATGTATCTGGTATCCAGTTTTTTTGCCCGATTCTCTATACTTTCATGTGTCATGGCTGCTGATACATCCACTATCGTATAAGGTTTGCATACTGGTTGTTCCATATTTACTACTCTGTAAGGCTTTGCTTGTTCTTCCAAGGGGATCAAATTTGTAGTTGTTGTCTGAACTGGCATATTTAAAGAACTTTTCCATTCTTGCTTATCACTGGGAATAGCAGTCTTGCTATCTTTTTCTTCTAGCCTAATGGCAAGCACAGCTTTATGGGTCTCTATAATCTGGGCAGCGTTTTGAGTGTTTTTAATTGAAACTTTAACTTGCTGGTCATCAGAAAACCTGTTATCACCTCCTCCTTCCATTAATCTGCTACCTTTAGAACTGTTAGGAGACACTCTACCATTGCAAAGCTTTTGGGAAGAACTGCTGGCCGTTCCGGAATGAGATTCTTCAGTCAGAGAAGAATCAGGGGACATAGAATCAGATGAAACCATGCTCTGCACGCCTTCTGGTCCAAAAAGAATTACAGGGTCATCTCCGTAGCCATTCAAAATTTCATCATAGCTGTCATCGTAATCTACTGCACAAAATCTCTGTAGAGACTTATGCCTTAAAGGCACTGTATTCCATTTCTTGTCAACACAAAATCGAACAGGTGACAGCGTGTTCGCCCTAAAGTTAGCAAAACGTGGCTGTCCCCTCATGCGAATTTCCATTGCTAGCAACTCTTCGTCACTTTCATCCCAGCTCTCATGATCATCATGGATGCTGCCAAAAAACAGGTCATCCTCACTTTCATCTCCGCTGGAGAATTCAGGGTAGCAGAAACGGCCCCCTTCACTGCTTATTACAGCAGTGGTTCCACTCAATACAACATGCTTATTTTGTGGCTTTGTTCCACCCATCAGGCAACTTGGAGGGATCTTTCTTTCTAATGACTTCTTATAACAAGTGTTTATTCGTCCCAAGAATACTTCTCTTGAATTAATTTCATTTCTTGTTAGGAAAGTTGAATGATCTAAGCCAGCAATTTCCTTCAAGACATCAGTGAGACCATTATTGTTGCTTGGAGCTTTATCTGTATCATCATTATTTCCAAAAGACCTATGAATATGGCTGTAATTTTCAACATCTTCTTCTTCCTCTTCTTCATTATTGTTGTTATTATTCAGTGGCTTTTTCTTCAAAACAGTTATATTTTGATTCCAACCTACAAGAGCTGGTTTGTTCTCACAAAGATCTTGTGAGGCAATTTCACCACACATACCCTGTCCATCTATTGTCACCATGGTGGGTTTCACAGCAATGGTGGGTTTCTTTGCCACAGGTGGCCGAAAATTTCCTGTATTCTTATTATGCTGGTTGCTGTGAATTGCATTGGTTTTTATATTTGAATTTGAGACTGGAGCTTTTTCAGGGCCTGGAGGCGGCTGATGCAAGTTTTTTGGCTTGAAGCAATTTTTACATTCACCAGGTTTCCACACATGTTCAGTGAAGGCATTGCAAGCAGACATTTTCTGAGATTAAAGACTGTTCAGTGCGTGGTAAGATCATTCCTTATTATTTAATGCTGTCTTGCTTGCATAATCAAATCTGGTTCATCCTAGGAAAGTAAGAGAGAAATATTAAAAATCAGTGAGAAGTGAATATACAGACTGCCATTCAAGGAACTTCTCAACTTCATTAGTTGATCTTTTTACTGACAAAATAGGAACTAAGTTTAAGCTTAATCTATAATGATGTTGTGAGATAAAACAGCTAAATGTTTTATAGGTAGCCAGTTATGTTTTCAAATACAGTAAAAGTACAGGGGTAAATTTTAATCTCATGTTAATACATAGTCAATAGGAATAATGATCTATAAATTTGTGTAAATGCTACACGACAAGTTAATTATAAAAGACAAGCATTTTTTTTACTGAACACCAGGTGGAGCTGTAACATAACCAGAAGAGCTTTGCATATTTCATTGGATGGCATCATATAATTTTTAAAAATTTTGCTTAAAGATTTTCTGCCTTTGTTTAAAGAGTGATACAGGTAGTTCTTGAGTTACAATCACAACTGAGTCCGGAATTTTGATTGCAAGTCGAGTCATCATGAGACCGGACTCAATTCTATAACTGTTTTTATGATGTTTGTTAAGCAAGTCATTGCATAACTAAGCAAATCAGGTGGTTGTTAAGTGAATTGTGTGGTCATAAGTTTATCCAATGGGTGCTTTTTGCTGGAAAACAGCAAAAAAGTTACAAAATGCAATCACGTGGCAGCACGATGCTGCAACAGTTGTAAATGCAATTGCCAATTACCAAGCACTTGAAACGTCCGGATAGTAGCATGGCAGTTGCAATATTACTCTGAAACCTACTGATTATATAATCTAAAGGTTATGCGAGAACAAAATAAAGCTATCCTTATTTTTAATACTTCCCTTTGATCTTTTATAGTGTCTCGCTGCAATGATTCAGATTCTTTTATTGAATAGCCCGAAGGCCTTTGCTGCAATGTTCCCTAAAGTTATTTTGAATGTAGCCCATCATACCTGTAACACATTGCATTACAACAAATGTGCAGGGAAAGGCTGGCTGAGACTTGTTTTATGCTACAGATGTAGACAAAGCAAAGAATATCATACCACTCTTTTGATAACCATAACATCTAGGAAAACCTAGGAAAAAAGGCTTGGCAGTATGTCTCTATACAATTTCTTATGTTTGGGTCTCTTGGAATTGTCCATTTGTCCAAGAGACAATATACACGGCGCCTCCTTCTATCCACTATGCATTTTAAAGGACTAGTTCTCTGTTCTAAATTTCAGGCTGACAGGTTCCTTCAGGGGCGTGCTGGCTGCAGCACAAAGAAAACCTCCTACTCTAATACTGTATACTAACATAATCCAGTTAAAAGGAACTTAATTGATGTGCAATATTCCCTGCAATTTCAGTATTCTAAAAATGAATGGTCTCAGTAAATACCAGATGGTGACATGCACTAATTAATCAGACTAGCTCAATGAATGAGCCTATTAAAATGAATGCACCTATTAGACATGTGTTTTTAATGCACTCTGCTGCAAAAGCCTGCCTTTAAAGGAACGCTTGATTCATTTAGTGAGCAATATAGACAAGTGTGTGCTGAAGTCATCCGACATTGTAAAGTTATCTCATCAATTTCTATCAATAGATATTTCAGGCCAATTTTGTTTTTATTCAACTGAAGAAAATGAATACTTTTTTCTTCCAGTGTTTGGGAGGAGTTTTCTAGTACTGGCATGTTCCAGAATGCTCTGCAGGCATTAAACTTCATCCCTGACAGCTCTCAGTACAGCTAGCTAATCACTATTCAGAGCAATGAAAGGCTCGTACAAGAACCCGGCTTTTAATCAGCATTTCTAGTGAAAAAAAGAAGCTATGGTTCATTATCAGAGCAAAATTACAGAATGATCAGTTAAGATTTGGACTGTAGGAAAAAAAACTTGCATTTTTGAAAGAACAGCATAAGTACATGCAAATAACAAAAGGGCACAGTATAATAAATATCTTTAAACATCTTTAATTTCTAATTTCAGCTCCACATGATGGACTTATTTAGCGATACATGAAGCTTTTGAAACAATGGTATTTAACCCAGAGCTGTATGAAAACCAACTGCAACTGTACTTATGACCTAAGTTCAGCTTTTAACCTGCAAAGGTTGTAAATGCAAAGATAGGCATAATTACTTTTTTCATCATCTTTGTAACTGTGAATGTCCACTAAACAAGGCAGTCACTCAGTGAGGACCATCTATACTACATTCTGGATACAATCATTTTATATGAACTTTGCCAACTCCTTGGTCTTGTATGATAGCCTGAATAGATATCAGATATTTTCTAACACATTCAGACTATTTTTAACACCTAAGTATACTTTAACGTAAGGTTAGCTTATACTGGCATAGAAAAAGTGCATTCCATGCTCACAAAAAGATGATTTTTGTGATTATTAAAAACACATTTAAATCAGTATTGCATTTCATAAACTACACCCCATTTCATTAGCATAATAAATGTGTTATTCCAATTACCCATATATGCACATGTGATTCACTGGGTGGGGTTGAGAGGTTTAATTTAAGATGCAGTTGAAAAATAATCTGGAAATCTATTACTTTCACTCTATCTGTGGATTGATATTAATGCTATTTTTCTTCTGATTAAATAAAGTTAAACATCTCCCATAATTTTAAGGGGAATCTTAAATTTCTGCCTTGCTCCAGGGTCCAATACATCCCAATTTTTATATGTTGCTCCTGGAAAAAGGTATCTCAATCTGGAATAAAATCTCATCAGAATGCTGAGGACATGAAAGCCACAGTCAGACTCCAAAAGTCATAGCCAAAAACCAACATTTCTATAAATGTCACAATTGCTCTCATTGTTTTCCCCAAGAGAATCCTTGCTCTATATGAAATAATGGTGATGGACAAGGCAGTTTCTAATAGCAACTAGAATGCTGCATGCCATAAAATTTAAGGTTTAAAATTCAGGTTAATACTGTTCTGAGTTTAAATCATTCTACGTTGCCTCATCTAATTCTTCTTTCCTTTTATACTATCCTAATTGTGATCACCAAAGTTATGATATTCCTCTGCTTGTGATCACTGATCCTACTAATTGTTCCAAAACTTCAGCAACTTTGCTTCTTCTGTTATTTTAATTCCCTTACTATCTCCTCCTAGAACCCACTTATGCCTAACCTATCTTTAATGTGCTATTAAACATTTCATAATTAAAAAAAAGGAATCAATATAAATCCTAATTTATATTGTAGACTACATATTGTGGGCTGCTCTCCCCTGTCTGTCTAGTTGCTATAGTAACTAGATACAAATTATGTTAGCATAATTTTTACTGTTTCCATTTATACTTTTTATATTGTTTATTGAAGAGTTGGAAATGGATACTGTGCTTTTGTCAGCTCTAGAATATATTTTCCTCTTTATTGGAAACTGAATTAAATCAACAGAAGATGAATTAACCCGAGAGCGAACTCCAGAGCCTTAAAAGCAAAAGTTAAAAAAGTGTCAGTAATAGATATTAAAGGAAAACTAGAACTGTGTACCAGTTAGCAGATGCGAGGCCTAACAAATACTTGCTGTAACACACATACTTGTTGATATTTTTGATGCTGATTTTCTGAAGTCAGAAAATCCAGGAAAAGTATTAATCATATGATATAATTGGCTTAAGACATTTCTTAACTGCTGTTATTCTTCAGTCAAATTGCATTGTTGTCAATCATATCATATCTAAATGCTTACATTCTCAGGCACTCCTATGGTTCATCATTTTTTTTAAACACAGGTAGTCCTCAATTTAGTGACAATTAAGCAAAGCAATTGCAATTGGGAAATCATCCACACTCTTCCTTTGGAATGCACCCTCGTTGGGATAATCAGCAAGGAGGGAATTAATATTTGTATTTACATTCATTGGAGAGGAAGGGATTACAAGAAGAGTAAGCAAGCACCCAGTGGGGAAATACAAAAGCAATATGCCAGTGCCATCAGCTGGTGTATTCCCTGTGGTGTGCTTACTTGCTCTCTTGTAATCTCTTCCTTTCCATTTCTCTATTCTGCCAGGGGAGAAAAAAGAACAACAGGTCAAGCACAGGACAATGCATACTGACTGCAATGGCAGTCATGTGACTGAGGGGCACTGTGAAGACTGTAAATGTGGACATTTGTTGTAAAACTTTTCAGCACTGTTGTAACTTTGAACAGTTACTGGATGAGACAGTTGGTAAGTGGAGATTATCTGTTGTGTGTTCCTGAGACTGCTATACTTAATGCTATTTTAAACATTTCTGATGTATATCTTAATATTTATTATAATCTCATCAATATATAAATAAAATAATGCAATCAAAGTTTTTTGGGAGGTTGGGAGCTTCTTTGCACAAAAGATTTATAAAAGTGAATGTGTAAATGATGTATGTGCACTCATTCCAGCATTGTCAAATTAAAAATAGTACTCTTAAAAAACAATGTACTTAAAAAAAATCTATACTTTGATGTAACGTTCATATTTAAAACAGCTAGACCAAATTTCAGCCTATATAGAAATTCTTTCTCCTCTAGCCTACTTTGCATATCATTCCATTTCCTACTAAGGATTTAAGTACAGCTGGATCTGATAGACAAAATTCAGCACTCTTAACATTTTTATCCTTTTATCCATTCTGATAAATATATATTATTACCAAATATAGATTTAGAAGTTTAGCTTCTCCCTATGAGTCAAGTGGAAAAAATGTTATTGCAAGCATAGAACCCACCTAGTAAAATGCATCTAAACCAAAGTATTTCATACAATACGCTACAGTAATTCTCAAGAAGAAAAAACCTAAATAGCGGCTTTTTACCATTTCCTGTCCAAATTGTAGAGTTTTTAATCATCTGAGAAAGTGCTGCCCAAATGGTACTCCTGACCCTTCCCATGCTAGGAGGGAAATCTTCCCATGCAGTATTATCTAGCACTTAAATGACAGCTAGCAACTATTTTTACAGTAGCCTTGCTCAGCCAAGAGAATTGTCTGAAATCATTTCCTTTGTTTTAATAGAATGCACCTAGTCTGGACAAAATCCAAATATGTCAGCCAGCAAAAGCTACATCCCTTCAACATGTGTTTTCTAAAAGCTTTATGGAAGGATTAAATGATCCAACAACATTTTTTACAAGCATTATATAGTTGTAACCAGAGTTGTCTACAATTTATCCTGCTTGTTTTAAAGATAATAAAACATAGGTAAAAATTGATTGCATTTCATATAATTTTATATTAAATTATATACTTCATGACCCACAGTGATTCGTTTAATGACCACAGCTGGAAAGTCACATGGCTTTCACTTAATGACCACATCACTTAGCCAGTCCCAATTGCATTAGATAAGTGAGGACTACCTGTACTAGCTCCAAGGGCAACCATATCAAGTAAAAAATAAAAACAGAAGATTTCCACTAAGCAATTCCCACAACAACCATACAAATCAGTACCTCTTATAAGAAGTAGGAGACTCATTAGCCCTGCGTCTATTGGAAATGGATATAATGCTGTGGGAATTTCTATTCCATTAACGTTAAGTTCATGTTTATGAAGGAGCATTTAGCTGTCCATGAATAATTTATTTAAATAATGAAACACTGTGTAGGATCTGTGAAAAAAAACACTGTAAGCATGACCTTACACTCTTTTATACAGTGTCATCATTTTAATACTATTTTGTAGCAATATTTCTATCGTCAGTTTAATGAATGGTGCAAAATAACACTAAGCACAGAAAGGTGTCAGCCTCATAACAGTAATGTTAGTACTATAGGAAGCACCAGAGATTTTCAATCTTTACAGCTCCTTTTCTTTTTCCATTCCTTATGATTTTCTGTTGGACAATCCAGGGAATAAATGCAGTAATCTGAATTAGACTTTCATTTCTCTGGCATGAAGCAAGTAGGATTGAAACTACTCCATTCTAATTTTCAATGAAGCTGCAATCCTGATCCATTTCTCTGGAACTTCAGGATTCTCTAAAGCTGGTTCTCCAACAAAACAATATTTTTGCATTTATATACAATACCATGATGGGAAGTCTACTTCCCTCTAAAAGCTTCCAGTAGGTTTTAAATATATTTATAAATGACATTTCTGGGAATTCAGTGGTTATTGTATGGAATTGTTTTCCTATTTTGAGCCAAATATTAAAATTAAGCAATAGAACAGTGACATTCTAGACAAATAAATACACAATAGTCTTAACTATACCTGAATATGTGGCACAAAAGCGTGCATATATTAGCACTGGTTTTCAGTTGGCCTCTGAATTTAAGGGATCATCATGAATCCTTCGTAGAATTTGCCTTTCTTATTTATAGATTACCAAGATCTTTTCCTCTCCTGTGCAGACAAAACAATAAATTTGATTAATAAACAGATGTATTATGATTAACTGTAATTTTCTTATACAATGTTAAATTCAGCCAAGAATAAAGCACCTATTATAATGACCAAATTAATAACAAAGTGGATCTCTACATATACTCAGCGCTTATAGGCCCAGGCCTTATGAAAAGCCAGCATGATAAGCTTGTACTTCAGTTTTCATTTAGAAAATCTGTCTACGGGAAATACAGCACTAAAAAAAAATATTTTGAATGGAAGTGCTTCTTAGTTCGCATATATTCTTTCCTTATTAGAATTTTAGCATTTCTGAGC
Source organism: Arizona elegans (assembly GCA_022577455.1). Classification (NCBI taxonomy): domain Eukaryota; kingdom Metazoa; phylum Chordata; class Lepidosauria; order Squamata; family Colubridae; genus Arizona; species Arizona elegans. The sequence goes on from JAKOOJ010000016.1 coordinate 20,921,520, forward strand.
TGGTTAAAACATCTGAGTCAGGGAAGTCATATTAACATTTAGTAGTAATAGACATATCCTTTTAATATATAATAAGCAAATATTGAAGATATTGTGACAAAAATCTTATGCTGCTTATCATTAAGAACAGATCAGTATATTACTTTCTTTATTCCATAGTGACATTGCATATTATTTTCATGGTAAAGGCCAACAAATTAGTCTCTCTTACAAAAGAGAGTAAAGAAAAATGCAATCCTATCAGAATGCAAGAAACAATGTTTACATATAAATATCCCACAGCTTCAGCATTACATCATGAACTGCAGCATACTGAATTGTCATGCAAGTATCCTTTTTAAAAGCTGTATAGAGATAAAAAACTCATTTAATTATTTCTCACATTACATAAACATTGCTTTATGACAAAGGATGGGGCATTAACTTACCACACATCTCTTAAGGATGAAGACTGCATCTAACCATTCAGAATTTTCACCTTAAATCTGCAATGCTCCAACAGAACATTTGCATGGCAACTGTTACTAACAGTGTTTAATGGTAAGAAAAGATGCTTTAAAAGCTACAGAAAAACATTTCTTGTTATAGTGTATTCTATTTCTTTCTTTGAGCAGAGATACCTTAGAAGAAATTCTATGCAGATACTCGTATAGAACATTGGGCAACAGTACTTTAAATTTTGAACATTATTTATAAATATAAACACATTCATGGAAAAGTAATTATTTAATGCTTTGTTTCAAATAGCCTATCTTGACAGTTTTAAAGAGAGATTTTTACTAACATTTTATGTTAAAGACACAAGAAGGGTGCTCTATTATGCCATCATTTCCAGACAAGATTGTGAAAAGAAGCAACTATTGTTTTCTCTCATTTGGTAGTATTGTACTTTAGATAAAATCTCTGCTTTTAACACTCTTAACATATCTTCTACTTTTGTCCCAATTCTGCAAGCAAATGATGTATCTTTATGGAAGTATAACTGCATTGGTATAGTACAGTGGATTATCTGCTTAAGATGCACTAATTTCAATTAAAGAAATTTAGGAATGTGCACCATTGAAATAAAGTGGCTATAAATTGTTTTTTGTGCTTAACTGGTTATATTATACCCAGAGTTAAGCATGCTTTAAAATGTAATTTTTAAATAGTAACATGAAAGTAAGTTATTTGTGCTGAATTACTCAGTTTTCAAAAACAGCATTCAGGTTATACCTTAGGTTACTAAAGATTCCACAAAGAACCTTTAACTTTATGCTAGATACTGAAATAAAGATACTGAAACTTTGAAATAAAGCTAACATAGTTAAATTAAACCTACACTGGACTTAACTTTCTCAAGAAATGTATAGTACTGTACTCAATATATAAAAATATTAATATGAGAAAGTCTTAATAACAATATAATTAAAACTATACCTAATATTTCAAAAAAGTGTCATTCTAAGTCAGCAGTAAATTATCTGATTCAAAATAAAATCATTATAGTAATTAATAATTTGAGAAAACAGCATATTTGGATACTTCTCTGATAAACTCACCATAAAATGAATGGGAAATTATTACAGGAAATACACTTTTTTCTAACATATTTGAGAACTGAAAAAAGGAACAAACTTTTACCAGGACTATTTTGTCTGTTTAAGTCATTAGCAGTTTTCTGTTTTAAAAAGTTATTTAATTAATATTTTCAGCAGAAACAATCTATTGGTGCAAAATTTAATACTGAATTATATTGAGTCTTTCAAATGTAATGTAATTGTCATATAAATTAAGAAAAGGATGTCAGATTTTCAAAATAAAACTAGCTCAATACAATTGCTTTAGCTTTGTGGAGCATTTAAATTATGCTTGTTTTGGAAAACATTCACTTCCTTAAGCCAATAGAAACATCTATTACTTTCTGAAAATTCCTATGGTCAAAATTATGAAAATGAGTTATGCAGATATAAAGGCTTGAATAAAAACCTTGTTTCTTTAGTTCTCATTGTCCATCAATTATGACTCCTATGCTCTTATAATGCAATGCATTTCACTATAATTCAAAACAAGCAGAAAAAGCACATTCTTAACATGTGAGAACCGGTCTGCTTTCTATAAGTAATTAAGAAAGCCTTAAAAAACAAAGCACAATTGCTATGTGCATATATTCAATAATATTATAATATAAAGAGCACTCTGATTTGATCCTAGGAAGCACAATGGAAACTGCTAGGGGAAGGAAGGAGGTCGTAAAGAAGAATGTCTCTGGAGAAGAAAAATTCTAAGTTTTGCATTCATATTTTAATCTTTTGTATACCTCTTAAGAATTATAGACTTCTAATGCACTACCGTGTTTCCCTGAAAATAAGACTCTGTCTTTATATTTTTTTGAACCCTGAAATAAGCGCTTGGCCTTATTGCCATGTGCTGAAAAGCCCGATTGGGCTTATTATCAGGGGTTGTCTTATTTTGGGGAAAACAGGGTATTAAATTAAATATTTAATATTTACATAACTTTGAAGCACTTTAAACATTGGCAAAAATGCATATTCATTAATCATATCAGATTGATGTTATCTTATTGAAAGGGGGACTAAGACAAATAGTTGTTTGCTATATATTAAATATATAACTGAATAAGATCTCCACCAGATTCCAGATTGATGTAGTGGTTAAGACATGGGCTAGAAAACAGGAACCGTGATTTCTAATCCCGCTTTAGCCATGAAAGCCAGTTGGGTGACCTTGGGCCAGTCAGTTTCTCAGCCCACTCCACCCCACAGGGTTATTCTTGTGGGGAAATAGGATGAAGATGTGTTGCATATGTTCACTGCCTTGAATTATTTGTAAAAGCAGATAAAGGTGGGATACAAATAAAAATTATACATGTAAATCCAAGAGGAAGCTAATGTTTCTCCAAATGCTAGCTCTATCTTGCTTCCCCCAAATTCTGAGTGTAAAATAGCAAAATGTAAAAAAAAAAACAAAAACCAAATCCTTGCTGCTCTAAAACAATCTTGGCTTCCCTTTTGGTCCCTTAGGGAGATATGCTGCAGTCTCCAGAACCATAACAGCTGAGGAGTGTTTGGTGCTCTCTGAACTTGGTTATCTGCAGATGTTTCGTTACCCAAACTAGGTAATATCATCAGTGCTAGAAGGGAGAAGGGTTTGCTGTCAGTTTATATTCTAGTTGCTTGCCCTGTCAGTGTTAAACTGAGAGCAAATCCTTTTCCTTACTAACACTGATGATGTTACCCAGTTTGGATAAAGAAACATCTGCAAAGGAAACTACCAAGCTCAGAGAGAACCAAGGATCCCACAGCTCAACTCTGAGCTACAAATATAACTCCTTTATCGGTACCATAATAGCTTCCATCCCTGGGAAATCAAGGCAGCCTCTGAAGAACCTTTGCTGCCAAAAGCAGATTTTTTTTAAAAAAAAACCCTTCTTAAAGAACAATTAGGAGGCAGTCCCAGAACTTCATAGCAAGAGGATGAAACCCGCTCAACCCAAGGACCTTATAACCTAAGAGTAATAAATACAGATATAAAAATTATAGAGGAGATAAGTTTTAAAAAGTTGTGCAGCTTTATTTTTTAAAGCAGGGCAATTACATTCAAAGATAAAACAGGAGAAGCAATCTTTTAACCCACTTTCCCCTTTCATCCCCCTCAACAGCCAGACACCAACCGTGTTTCCCTGAAAATAAGACCCTGTCTTATATTTTTTTGAACCCTGAAATAAGCGCTTGGCCTTATTGCCATGCACTCAAAAGCCCAATTAGGCTTATTATCAGGGGATATCTTATTTTGGGGGAAATAGGGTACTATACTAGTCTCCCTTTATTTATCAGCAAAATATAAATTTGATCTATCTATCTATCTATCTATCTATCTATCTATCTATCTATCTATCTATCATCTATCTATCTATCTATCTTAACCATCCATCCATATTTACCTCTGGGGTGGGAGACCCTAAGAAGCGGTTTCCCCCTCCCCATTTCGGAGTGGGGAAGTTTGGCTGAGGTGTGTATGTGTGGGGGGAGGGAGGAGCCCTAAAAATCTCGGTTCTGCAAAAAGGGTCCTGGCTGGGGAGGGGGACAGTATTTCTCGCGTCCTAACCACCACCCCCGTCTAAATTTTATTTATTTATTTATTTAAAAAAAGAGAAGGAAACAGTAAGAAAAAGAACCGCATTTCGGCCATATATCTGCCCTGGCCCCCCCACGTCCAGAGTCCCAAACTTTCCATCCAAAGAAACGGGATGGGGAGAAAGAAGTTCGGGGGGTGGGGAGGAGAGGTCTGTGGGGAGAAGTGCCAAAGTGCCTCAAGGCCATTCGGGGGGGGGGCTGCTTCTTTCCCTCCCCCACCCTTGGCCTACCTCCCCCTCTCCTCCCCTCCTCAGGAAGTCGCGTTTGCTGCCCCTTTTTCCCCCTCAAGCCGCCTTCGGAGACAGCCCCGCCGGGGAGAGGGAAGGTCCGAGCGGGGCAAAAAGAAGAAAAAAAGGGGGGGGGGGGAGCTACCGTCCTTCTCGCCGCCCCGTCCGATAACCTCCCCGCAACCACCCATCCCCGTCCGTCCGTCCCGGAGCGAAACAAAGCGGCTTCCCCGCCGCTCCTCTCGCCTCACGGGCCTGTTTTTTCCCTTCCCGCCTGAGGTAAAACTTTTCGGAAAGTGAGGGGAAAAGCACCCAGGCTGACCTGCACGGGTCCGGGGAGGCGGAGAGGCGGCTCTCCGCGGGGCGCCGAGCGCTCCGCCGCCGTTCCTTCCCCGCCGGAGGGACTCACTCGGCGGCCGCTGGCTGGCTGGCTGGCTGCCTCCCTCGCTCGCTCGCTGGCGGGCGAAGAACCGGCGGCCTGCCAAGGAGGCAGCGCTCGAGCGCGGCCACGCCCACTCGCGCCGGCTGCGCGCGCCGCCAACCGCCTCGGCTCGCGCCCGGAGGAGGGGGGTGGGCGGGTGGGATGCAGGTGGGCGGGATTTAGGGAGGCAGAGCGTAAAGGCGAGCGGCGCACGCGTCCCCAATCTCTCATTCGCCAGACGAGGAGAGGGGCGTGGCCTTCCCCTCCACATCCAATCAGCTCCTGCCTGCTTCGGAGTTGGGTAAGCGCGGAGGAAAAGAAAAAAAAAAAGGGAAAGGGAAAGGGGGCGCAAAAAAGAAAGGCACCCAACTACGCCAACCGGAGAACTACGACCCCCAGCATGCTCCGCGGGTCTTAGCGCGGCCGTGCGAGAGATCCTTCCGCTCCGGCACGGAAAAATAATCCCGCCGCTGTTCTTGGGGCCAAAATCCCTTTATTTTTTTTGGCTTTATAATAATCCTCTCGGAACTCGTGTTCGGTTAAGCCGGGGACGGAAGGGCGAGCTGGCTTATTTCTCCCCCACGGGAAACAATAAGTGGGGGGGTGAGAGGCGGAGGGATACAAGGGGCGGTGAGAGGGCGGAGTGTCTGAGGGAGAAAGAGAGGATGAAGGTGTCTGAGTGGGGGTGAAGGGGGCAGAAGTCTCTAGGGGAGCCCCCTCCCCGTCCCGCCCTTCTGCAACAGGTCAGTTTCGGGAGGGGGGAGAAGCAGTGTGGCCCCCCTCCACCCGAGGAGAGGGGAATGGGGGCTGACGGTGGTCTGTGGGGGAGGGGGCTCCTTCCCCCTGACTAGCCCCCTCCCCCCCGTTTCCCGCCTCCTGAACAAAGCACAGCCATTGGGGGAGGGGGGCTGCCTCTCCGCCGCCCCCCCTCCAAAGACCCCGCTGCTTCCTTTTCTACCATCATTCATTTTCTTGTGTGTCTCTCTCTCCCCCCCCCACAGCACCCCCCATGAATGAGGGGCCTGGTGGTCGTCCCTTCTCCATCCAGGGCCCTCCCAGAGGCTGCTTCCGGGGAGGGGGTTACATAAGAGAAGGTGGGATGCCCCCCCTCCCCCGCACGTGTTCCCAAAACTCTCCCTTGGTAGAAAGCAATAATGTAAAATGCAAACTCCTGCCTGTTCTGAATTCCCCTCTCCCTTATTTTCCTTTTCTCTTCTTTCGTTCGTGCCTTTCTTACTCCTTTCTGTGTTTTTATGTTTCCTTTCCCTCCAGGAAAGGAATAAAGAGTGACTTTCATGAGGTGGGGGAGGGGATCTACATAAATTTGATAAAGATGGTAGAGATAGACTGACAGGCAGGCAGGCAGGCAGACAGACAGACAGACAGACAGATAGATACCCTGTTTCCCCCAAAATAAGACCTCCCCGGATAATAAGCCCAATCGGGCTTTTGAATGCATGCACTAAAATAAGCCCCCCCCCCCGAAAATAAGCCCTCCAGGAAAATATTTAAATGAATGCTCAGCCGGTCCCTGCCATTTCCTCTGGTTAGGGTTAGGGAGATAGAGCTGGAAATCAGGTAAGACAGCAAGAGGAGCCCTGCCTTGCTCCACGCGCCCCAAAATAATAAGACCTCCTTGAAAATAAGACCAAGCACTTATTTCAGGCTTCAAAAAAATATAAGACAGGGTCTTATTTTCAGGGAAACGCGGTAGATAGATGAGAGAGAGAGAAGATAGATGAGCGATAGATAGATAGATAGATGAGAGAGAGAAGATAGATGAGATAGATGAGACAGAAAGAAGAGAGATGAAAGAGAGATGATAGATAGATAGATAGATAGATAGATAGATAGATAGATAGATAGATGTAGGAAAGGTGGATAGAGAAGATACAGAAGGTTAGGGAAGTAGGTAGATCGATAGATAAATTGATACAGTAGATATGTAGAGAAGAGGTGGTTGGTTGGATGGATGGATAGATAAGGAAGGTGGATAGAGAGGATACAGAAGGTTAGGGAAGTATTTATTTTATTTAGTTTGTCAAACATATATGAGAAAACGGGTATAAGTATTAACATGGATATGAACACAAAAATGAGTATGAATAAATGGGGACAATAGGACAGGGACGGTAGGCACACTGGTGCCCTTATGCACACCCCTTACAGACCTCTTAGGAATGGAGTGAGGTCCACGGTAGACAGTTTAAGGTTAAGGTTTTGGGGGTTTGAGGATGTAACAACAGAGTCAGGTTGTGCATTCCAGGCATTGACCACTCTGTTGCTGAAGTCGTATTTTCTGCAATTGAGTTTGGAGCAGTTTACCTTGACTTTGTATCGATTTTTTGCCTGTGTATTATTGCTGTTAAAGCTGAAGAAGTCATTGACAGGTAGGACATTGTAGCAAACAATTTTGTGTACTACGCTTAGGTCAGACCATAGTCGGCGTAGTTCTAGGTTGTCCAAGCCCAAATTTCAAGCCTGTTGGCATAAGGTATTCTATTGTGAGCAGAGGAGTGGAGTACTCTTCTCGTGAAATACCTTTGAACTCGCTCAATTGTATTAATGTCCGATATACAGTGTGGATTCTAGGCAGACGAGCTGTATTCGAGAATTGGTCTGGCAAAGGTTTTGTATGCCCTAGTTAACAATTTGATGTTACTGGAGAAGAAGTTTCGCAAAATTAGGTTAACAACTCTTAATGCCTTTTTGGCAATGCTGTTACCGTGAGCTCTGGGGCTTAGATCTTTTGAGATGAGTACTCCTAGGTCCTTGACAGAGTGAGGGACATCTATGAGGTCTATACTATGAAGTAGGTAGGTAGATAGATAGATAGATATAGTAGATATGTAGAGATAGGTGGATGGAGAAAATAGGTGGATAGAAAAGATGTGGATGGATGAATAGAGATAGATAGTTTGTGCTCTACTTTTTGGGGAGGCTTGAGGACCCAGAATGCGTGAACTGGCCTGGCTTGGGAAGAATTTTGGAGGGGTTTCTTTATTTTTTTATACAGATAGCCCAACTGTTAAAAGAGTTTCCAGGTCTTTTCCCTCTCAAGGTGTCAAGATGACAAAATAAAAAGGGCCTCTGAGTGCTGCAGGAAACAGGCTGTGGGTTGCATGCTATCCTGTGGTTGCCACTCTGCTCTGGAAGGAAAGCTATCAAGGGGGGTGCCCTGCTTGAAAGAGGAATTGGTCTTATTATTATGTATGAAATGTATGTTTTGCGCCACTCCCAGTGACTCTGCGTAGTTCACAAATTATATAAGACAGTAAAATTAACAAGAAACAATAAGAAAGACGTTCCATCACCTCCGTTTGTTTCCCCAGCTTTAAATCACAGTGTTTCTAATTAATGAATGTCTAGAGTGAAACTGTTGTTGCCTTAATTGTGGGTAGAGTTTTCCTGAAGTTGCCCTCCGTGTTTCTACCATTTGGTGTTTTAAATTGTTTGGATATTTGTGTTTTGGCCTAGTTAAGTTAGAATGTCCTTTGCATGCATTCCACGTTCCTGTAAGGTTCGGTAGAAAGATAACATTCAAATACTTTTAATACACCCTGCATTTTAAATATAAGCATCCTTGGGGACAACACAGAAGCACATCTTAAAGAAGCTTCTCTCTGTTTTTTGGAAGATTATTTATTTATTTGGAATGGGCACGGGGGAAATTGAAACGTATGATGCTGAGCTGTATTGCTCATTTTATAGAGATGGTTTGGCTGATTTGTTTATGCTCTAGAGTGGAGAACTTTAGAGAGTGAAACTACTATGTGTATTGTCTGTTAATCAGTGTCCCAATATTACCTGTAATACAGGTAGTCCTCAACTTACAACAGTTCATTTAGTGACTGTTCAAAGTTACCATTGCACTGAAAAAAATGACTTATTGTTTTTTAACACAACCATTGCAGCATCCCCATGGTTACTCATCAAAATTTGGATGCTTGGCGACTGGTTCATATTTACGACGGTTGCAGTGTCATGCGAACCCCGATTCCAACCTTCTGACAAGTAAAGTCAAGGGGGAAGCCATATTCATTTAACAAACATGTAGTAACTTAACAACTGCAATTATTTACTTAGCAACTGTGGCAGGAAGGTGTGAGGCAAAATTCACTTAACATTCTCTCTTAGCAACCTAAATTTTGGCTCAGTTGTGGTCATATCAGGGGTGAAATGCTACTGGTTCGCACCAGTTCAGGCGAACCGGTAGTAAAAAAAACCTACCAGTTCATCTGAACTGGTATTTCCAGCAATCAGCTGTGCTGCGCGATTTATATTCTCTAGAAAACAGGAAATCCTGCTTTCTAGCGAATCTAAATCGCGTGGCCCAGCTGTCCCCCCCCCCTCGCTATTCTATTTACCTTGCTAAGCCTCCTTTTTCCATGCGAAGCATGCGTTTGGTGTGCATTGCACATGCACAACATGCTTTTGGTGTGCACCACGTATGCTCGCGCAGTGAACTGGTAACAATCCAAGGAGGATTTTACCACTGGGTCATATGTTGAGGACTACCTGTATTTCTTAAATGTCGTGGCTCTCTGCATGCCATTTGCCACTTATTGAGTTGTGAAATACTTTTTCCAGAATTCTGTTATGTAATATATTTGTGCTCATTGTAAGCTATTTGTTGAACACAATAGGAATTCATTTCATCCAAGTGGCTTACAATATATTAATGATTTATTAAAAGATGTGTATAGTGCTTTCTATAAAGCAAATTCTTAAAACAGTGAACAGGAATAGGAACAGGAGAAATGAATCTTACAATTTATAATTCTAATAATACTGATCGGTATTAATTTACCAGTTGATATGTTTATTATTGTAAGCTATTTGGACATTACAGTTCACTTCAGTGCTGTGATTTAGGAAGCAAACAAGAAAAACTACGTTTTTGTAGGGTGAATAAGCAATCTTCTCTCATTTTTATTACCAACCTTAGAAAAGGAATTCTTGGGAAAGGAATTCTGTTGTCGGCCAGTAGTTTTTTCTAAGGTAAAGCACTTAAACATACTTTTTGCATTATCTGAGTTATTTCTTTGCCAGATGGTCTGATGGAAAAACAAGTATATGCAGCTGCTTTTCTCTCCCTCTCCCTCTCTCTCTCCCTCCTTCTCTCTCTCTCTCTCTCTCTCTCTCTCTCTCTCTCTCTCTCTCTCTCTCTCTCGTGAGAGTTCTTGGATTTGCTCAATCTTTAAGGAATGGGAGAGTCCATAATTTAGGGAGAACCTTCCAGAATGATAGACATGGCATTTTTTTGCTCTTTGCAGTGCCATGAGCCCAATTTTCAATTCCGTGAAAATATTGGAAAGGCTAAATTCTTTCATATGTTAAAATTTTCTCATTAGACAAGTATCTTCATTGCAAGTGGTTTGTTCTTAACGGTCCCCCTTTATACAATTTAAAGGTAAATGCTGCTTTTGGCTATTACCCAAAGCTTGAGAGTAAAACTACCATGTTTCCCCGAAAATAAGACCAGGTCTTATATTAATTTTTGCTCTAAAAGACTCATTAGGGCTTATTTTCTGGTTTTATTTTTTATTTTATATTATAGGTCTTATTTTTGGGGAAATATGGCATTAAATGCATCCATCTAGCTGACAATCTTAACTGGCACTTATTTTGTGGGTAGGGCTTATATTATGAGAACCCTGAAAAATCATGCTAGGACTTATTTTCCGGTTGAATCTTATTTTTGGAGAAATACGGTATTGAATGTAATGTGACTTACTTTGGAGGAAATATGCATAGGAATACGTAGTTCAATAGCTAATTACTATGATTTTACATGAAGGAAACATATATATTTTATATTAAAAATAATAAGTAACCAAGCTGCAAAGCCTCTGTCCTGTTTCAGAGCACATGGCGTTATTACTCATTGAATCTCTGGCTGTTTTGCGTTACGAGAAGAGTAACCACCATAAATGTGCATAAAATGCCTTTTATGGTAGCATTTAATCTTCAGCATATTGTAAGATAATAAATTAGATGCTTGCCACACTGATTTTTGTACTTTTCCTAGCTGACCTTCTATCCCTGGAATGTTGCAAGTCATGTAAAAAGTGGGTAAGTTTTAGGCTCCCAAGATCTACCTTGCATTTGAGTAGACTCCTGAATGCCACCTACTAGAACCAAGGGCACATACACACTTCTCTTTTACTAATTCAGAGCCCAAGCGTTTGTTTTGTGCACCGTGGCTAAGCTGAACTCAGTCCTACATGAACAAACTCACTTCCCGGTGATTCAACTTCCATCATCATTTCGGCAGCCTGCGTATATAGTAATGTGCCTTAATCTGTGTTGATTTACAAATCCTTGCAAATCTCCCTCAGATCTGCCTGATCTATCTCTTGTTAATCTCTGGGTTTTGCCATCTAAACATACACAATAACTAGTTGCTTTGGCGGTGTGGACCAGGCCATTCGTATCTTATAGAAAGTTAGTTTTGTAAATGGCATTTTCTGTGTCACCTGGCATTAGCTCTCCAGAGTTTTATATAGATTTTTACCCTTTTCTCTCTGAAGATACTGGGGCAAAGACCTTCAGTATATCAACTGTGCGCTCTATACAAAACTATATTTGTTTTTCAAGCATCATCTTATTTATGTAATAGCACTAATCTGGCAAATTTTGAACTTGCACAGAACCATTCAACATCTGGGACTAAGAAGCAAAGTCTGGGTGTCCCAGTATGAGCTGTCATCAGATATTCCCTTGGCATTCAGCTCTTTAGATTAATATATCAGTGTTTTGATTCATATAGCATGCATTCGGGATACATTTAGCGTCCATAAAAATTAGTATTATTGGGCTGGTCAATTTTAATATTTCTTTGTGTATAGTAATATAGGGACAAATAATGAGAACAGTGGGAAATCTCCCTCTTCTGTCTTAAAAGATTTCTATTTATACTTTGGGCTGCAATGGTGATCTTGAAATGCATAATGTTTTACGAGAAAGCTTCAGGCCTGTATAAAAAAGCAAATCGGGGATTAATATTGTATTATGAGAATCCTCCTATGAATTTATTTTAATTTCACAGGAAGAATTATTTTAATAACATGGTTCTGCAAACAGAAGGCTGATTATCTGTTTAGCGATTTGAGGAATTCTTTACAGTATTTTAGAACTTCTTATGTAAATATTAATCCGAGTTAGACTGTTGAGCAAAGACATATTCCGCATAATGTAGCCAGCAACTCTTGACATAAGTTAACACTGGCAAAAATAATTGAGTTTCCCTAGAGCGAAAGCACCTTGGCATTCCTTTGACATGTTCCACACATCACACTGTGTATAATAAATATTGTGTACTTGGTTTTTGCTGAGTAAGTTAGGTGAATTCAAGGCAGCTGTTTAGAGTATTTACTAAATAAATCAAGCTTGATTTAGCCCAATTCAGGCAATCCTCAACCTATGATCAAAATTGGAACCAGAATTTGTGTGGTTAATGTGAGGCGCTTGTTAAATAAGCCGTGCCTAGTTTTGCGACCATTTTTTCCACAGTGGTGATCATGGATCAATGAAGTCATTAAGTGAATTATGTGGTCATTAAGTGAATTCGGCTTCCTCCAGTGACTTTGCTTGTCGGAAGCTGGCTGGGAAGGATGCAGGTGACCCAACCCAGCTGCAACCGTCTTCCAATATATGAACAATTGTCAAATGCACACATTTCGATCTCATAACCATGAAGATGCTGCGGTGGTTGGATGGTGAGTCACTTTTTCAGTGCCATTGTAACTTTGAACGGCCACTAAACGAATGGATGTAAGTCCAAGGCTACCGGTATGTGAACTTGTACATGCTATTGAACACTCTGGTCAAAGAACTAGAGGCATAGATTCCCCTTATTCTGTTCCATCCATGGCCTTGTTGTAGTACAACAGTACGTCTCAACCTTGGAAACTTCAAGATGCCCTACAGCTTGTTTTTACTCATTTCCCATTATTTAGCATCTCATTAGTCAGCATCCTCTGGCAGCTACCTTGGTACAATTTGGAACGACGCTGCCGCCTGGGAAGTCCTTTAAAAGTTCTGGCAAAACGAGTGGAATCCTACTTCCTGCCATTCTTCCTCCCTTCAATAAACTGGTTTTCCTCCTACCAGAAAAACTCAGCTGAGCTGAACAGTTAAAATCTCCAGTTTTAGAAAAGAGGGTCTTCTTACGTATAAGCGTTTAGAAGAATCTGAGATTGTAACACAATTATTCAGTGTTATATTTACAAGCAAATGTGTTGTTGTCAAAACGAACCCACATTTAAGAAAACGGATCTCGCTCGGTGTTTCATCAACTGTAACTTCTCTGGAGTTTTTCCACTTTCGCTGCCAATGGATAAAAATAAGAAAGTTTTGGTTTCTGCAGCTACCACTTTGAAATACCGGTATATTAGTCATTTGAGAGGAGGGGGGTTGTCATTGTTTTTCCCCAACATTGAGTGGGTTTGTCTGTTCGGTCATTGACATGGCGAATGTTTATTCTTTATTCACGTGGTGATAGAATTAAAAATATGGTGATTAAAAGAATATAATGCAAGCAGAATCGAGCCCCTTTAAGAGGTAGTCCTCAACATATGACCGCAATTGAGTCCAAAATCTACGTTGCTAAGTGAGAAAATTGTTAAGTGAGTTTTGCCCTATTTTACAACTTTTCTTGCCACAGTTGTTAAGTGAATCACTGCAGTTCTCGAATTAGTAACCTGGTTGTTAAGTGAATCTGGCTTCTCCATTGACTTTGCTTGTAAGAAGGTCACAAAAGAGGATCACCTGACCCCGTGACACTGCAGCTGTCGTAAATGTGAGTCAGTTGTCAAGCGTCCAAATGTAAATCACGTGACCGAGGGGATACTGCAACGGTCATAAGTGTGAAAAATGCTCATAAGTCACTTTTTTCAGTGCCATTATGGTCACTAAATGAACTGTTGTAAATCGAGGACTGCCTGCAAGGCTATTCAGGAGAAAGGTGCAGCTGGTGATTTGATGAGATATTTTAAACATGCTTGGGTGGAGGCAAATATGCAATCCCATCTCAGAACATTGTTCTGAAGAAAAAGCAGGAAATGGAATCCGTGTCATAAGGGTGTTGGACTGGAACTTTTTGGCATTTTCTGAGATGAGCTCATTGCTAACCTTCTAAATGCAAATAATCTACTATAATTATTTATGATGATAATGATATACGCAGGCAATAAAAGTATGCATAATATTCCCAACTATTCCAGTGTGCGTTCCGCTTAAAAAATTCTGGACAAATGGGGAATTTACATGTGTGAAAAATTAAGATGATTCCTTCGACTTCTGAAAATGTGTGAATGGCCATATGTATATCAGAGTCTTTAGCAAGGTCTACTTTTATTGGGAGATACTATGCTGTTATCATGGCTTTAATGCTATGACATGTAAGGTTTGTTTATTCATAGAGTTTATGTAATAGCAGTGACTGGAAATTAATTTGCAAAGGGCTAACGTCTGTCCGTTAGTCCTTGGCAACCATTGAGGAAGAGACTGCTGTCTCTTCTATTCTTTCCAAGAAAGAGAATTGTGAGATGAAGACCTGTCAAAGTGAGATTTGCAATGTTTGGTGCACAAGCTAAGCTTAGAAATAAAAATAATAGGTAATTCAAAATGTATCTTCATTATTTCAGGTAACTTTGTCGGTGAAGTCTGGTTTTGTTTTCAAAACCCCTTTTATACTTCAAATGTTCTTCTTTATGTGCAAAATTGCATTTTTTGAAATATTACCGCACTTACCTTTGATGCAAAGGGGACTTTTTGAATTTAAATTTCACTTATTTATACTGAGCATTTTAAAGTTCTGCATTAGGTTCCTTTTTGCTCAGAGCTTATGTAACAGTTCTCATAACCCCTTGTTAAGTTTCTGAAATTCTGTTCTAAGAGTTTATTCCAGAGAAGCAATTACTGAGTGAACTCTATGAGGAAATGTTTATGAAAGTTTCAAAGCATACAGAGAGTAACTGAACATCTTTGAGCTTGTTCCCAGGGCTTAAACGCATTGAAGAGCATTGTGGGTATTGATATGCAAATAAAGAATAAATCTAAAATATTATAAAAAAAGAGACAGTGTGCAGAAGTGCAAAACTGCAAATGCTTAAACATTGCTTTAGTGTGTATGTTATATTTGATATTTTTAGCAATATTAAGATTAATGTAGCACAAATAAACTGGAAATTCCATTCTCTAGTAACTAGACACAGATATTTGAGGATTACTGTTCATTGCAAGTTTGATAGTCTCTAGGTCAATAGTAAGAGAGAGAGAGGGAGGGAGGGAGGGAGAGCGAGCAAGAGCTGAGGAGTAATTGAGAAGGAGTAATATTTGTTACTATATGATGATATTCAATAGAATATTGTAATAGTAAATCCCATAATGTGTCTTTCTCCAATAATTTTTCAGTAATGATTTATGTTTGCAGGGGGATATACTTCCATTTTAAAAAAGCATAGCTGTTTAATGCTAATTTACAAGTAATGCATAATCATGGTTTGGCAATCCATCCACTCTGGGAAACTGTAAACCTGCTACAGCATAGCAACAAGAACTTTATTCAGAATTCTTACTATTTTATGGGTTATGGATGATCACTTGACCATATGGACGTCTGGCTGCAGTCTGAAAAGGAATTGTCTTGAAACTGACTGTGGTGATATTTGTTGTTAGAACTGTATAAAAACTTGTGAAATGTGTTCTTTTTTTCAGAAATTGTAAGCTCTGTTTTAGTTACTACTTTTGAACTTTCAGAATGGGTGCTAATAATAGGAATGCTCTTTAACACTTCAGTCTCAGTTGTGTGCTTCACTATCTCACTTCCCCAAATACCCAAAACATTTATTCCTGTGGTTTCTTCTGTTTCACCTTAATAATTTTGCGACTATGCATTATATTTTTTTAGTGACTTGATTACATAAGGAATAAATGGAACATTGTCTTTCCAGTATTCCGAGCTTGTTTAAATACAGCGTCTGCATATAAACACCAGACTAAGCCATGAATTATTGAATTGTTGAATAAACCACAAGTGACTGGATTCCTGCATCATGCTAAACCATCCAGTATGGATTACAAACCACATAATTGAGTGTACACTTATGTTAAGCCCCTACCAAACTACATAATAACCATCAAGTGGTGTCTTACCCAGCATTGTCTCACATTGATAAACTGCATAGTAGCTTTGAGTGATGTGTGAACCTGTTCAGTATGTACAGGGAAGGGAAGGGAAGGGAAGGGAAGGGAAGGGAAGGGAAGGGAAGGGAAGGGAAAGGAAAGGAAGGAAGGAAGGAAGGAAGGAAGGAAGGAAGGAGGAAGGAAGGAAGGAAGGAAAACTGGCAGATCTGTCAGCCTTCCTGGATGTATACAGGCAATCCTCAACTTATGACCACACTTGAGCCAAAATTTTTGTTGCTAAGTGAAACATTGTTAATTTTGCGACTTTTCTTCCCACAGTTGTTAAGTGAATCACTGCAGTTGTAACACGGCTGTTAAGTGAATTGAGTTTTCCCATTGACTTTTCTTGTAAGAAGGTCGCAAAAGGGGATCACATTACCCTGGGACTCTGCGACCGTCATAAATGTGAGTCAGTTCCCAAGCGTCTGAATTTTGAGCACGTGACCAAGGGGATACTACAGCAGTCATAAGTGTGAAAAATGGTCATAAGTCACTTTTTTCAGTGCTATTGTAACTTTGGTCACTAAACGAACTGCAGTACGTCCAGGATTATCTGTATTTTACAAAGAGGCAGTACTGTTACTTCCTTTCCTAATCAACACAACCAGAACTGCTGTTGCTAAGTGACACAGTCACATGATGTTTTGCTTAGTGACAGAAATTCTGGTCTCAATTAGAGTCCTAACCCGAGTACTAACTGTACTTTGCCTTTGCTTTACCTTTCAAGTTTAAAGAGTTCTTTGAACCTCGGCAACTGGTTCCTTCATTTGGAACTTTGGGTCTCCAATTTACCGGAGAAAACAAGATTGACATTCTAAACCAGGGGTCCCCAAACTTGGCAGCTTTAAGACTTGTGGACTTCAACTCCCAGAATTCTCCAGCCAGAATTCTGGGAGTTGAAGTCCACAAGTCTTAAAGCTGCCAAGTTTGAAGACCTCTGTTCTAAGCTATCGTTTTCTGAAAGTTTTGCTCAAACGTTGAAAGAAATGCAAATTAAATTGCATATGAAATAACCTTTTGAAGTTCTTAATTTGGGTGACTCAGATGCGAGAAGCTCTGTTTATGAATGGAGAGAACAGATTTTAATCTTGCCAGAATGTGGAGTGTGACGATCAAGAGCTGGTGGGAGGCAGAACCACTTGAGCTCACATTGACTTTGGTGAGTCACGGACCCAAAGATTGTTAGTTTTCCTGTTTCACCCAAATTCTATGTTGTTAACCGTGCTTTTCTCTCCCCCACCACCCCAAATCTCTTTATGAATATCTATCCTTGAACACGATGTATAATTCAACATAAAAAGGGCACAGGTATGAAAAAGCATTCTTCTTTTCCACAGGCCTTGATTTATACAATACTCATTTGTACAGATTCAGATCTCACCTTCCGCTCAGGAGTTCTAAGCACATGTTGGTCTATCCTGCTATTTCGGCTACCACCACAACCTTGTGAGATGCCTCCATAAAAGACCGGAATCTGAATATCCTAAATCAGGGATGGCGAACCTTTTCTGCACTCGGTGCCGAAAAGGGAACACGCACGTGTCTGGGCCACAACCTGGAAGAGGAGCTGCCCAGGGCACATGCCACCCCCCCAAAAACGAACTTCCGGTTTCAGCTACTGAACTTCCGGTTTCAGCCAGCTACTCTTCCGGGTTTCTGGCATGCATGCACACGCTATGATCAGCTGGACAGCGCGTATGCTCAAGCAGGAAAACGGAAGACCACCTCTTCTAGTTTCCGACATTGTGACATGCAAAATGGCCAGTCGATCGTCAGGCGTGCATGCGTGCCAGAAATCCGGAAGAGGAACGGGTGATGCCACGCGTGCCAGGTGACACAGCTCCGCGTGCCACTTCAGATTCTCCATCATGGTCCTAAACCCTGAACTGCCTCTCTCTGCTGGTTCTCCGTGTTACATGGCTTATATTATATTGTGCAATATATCAAAGCCTACACAGAAGGTTTATGAAGCATCATCCAAAAATTTTTGTAGAAGGTGTTGCAAGGACACTGCAGGTAGTCCTGGACTTAACAACCGTTTGTTTCGTGACTGTTCGAAGTTACAATGGTGTTGAAAACAGTGATTTATGGCCATTTTTCACATTTATGACCGTTGCAGCATCCTCATGGTCACGTGATTTATATTTGGATGCTTGGCAACTGACTCACATTTATGACTCTTGCAGTGTCCCAGGGTCACGTGATTCCCATTTGCAGCCTTATGACAAGCCAAGTCAACGGGGAAACCAGATTCACTTAACAACCGGGTTACTAATTTAACAACAGCAGTGATTCACTTACCAACTGTGGCAAGAGAGGCCGTAAAATGGGCCAAAATGCACTTAACACATTTCTCACTTAGCCACAGAAATTGTGGGCTCCATTGTGGTCGTACGTTGAACTACCTGTACAGCAGAGGAGGGCTCATTTTGGAGGATTGATTTATGTTCAGTGTTTATCCTTCAAGTGTTTATGTGATTGCTTGACTTCCATGAAAACGCTTGCCAAAGAACAGATAAACCGTATGTTGCGTCTTAAATTAAACATAATCATATTTTCAAGCTTAAGAATTTCTGGGTAGAAATTACATATGTTCCCAGTGATGGTGTCTAAACCAGTGGTTCCCAACCTTTTTTTGGCCATGCCCCACCTAAGCATCTCTAAAATCCTGGTGCCCCCCCACCCCACCCCCCCGGGACATATAATTCTTACTATTCAAAAAGTGAACTCCTTACGCGAAGGAAGCCTAAAAGGCCATTAACTTGGTTTAAACAAGGTTCCAATTGCCCCCATTAAAAATCAAATTGCTTGTTGTGGTCCGCCAGCAGCCTGCGGAGCTGGCAGCGGAGTCGGACAGTGAGGAGGCTGGGGAGAACCATGGGCTAGTCCTAGAGTCTGGGGAAGGCTCCGATGAGGGCTCTGCGTTGGAGGCAGAGATGGGGCCAGGGCCATCTGGGAGTTATGTGCAGACTCTGGAGCCTCCAGAGTCGGACATCAGAGAGGCAGAGGAACAAGAGGAGCCTGTTCCTAGTGCGGCATATGCAGAGCTGCCAGAAGGCAAGAACAGTTAAAACAAAAGGGATGACTCGGGAATAAGGCCTGGAGATGATTGACCCCTCCCATAAGGCTTAAAAGAGGAGCAAAGGCATGTGGGCCCTTTGCAGGAAAGCAACGTTGTTAATTCTGTTCCCAGTCGGCATCTCTGTTTGATTCTGGACTCCATGTGGCTTTGCCAAGTAGATCTTTGGCAGAGTGTCAAGGGAGATAAAAGTTGGTGATTATCCCGAAGGACTTCTCCCAAAGGACTTTTTGCAACTAATTGGGACTCAGCTGTGAATGAACGTAATTCACAGCTGTTGCAATATAAGAGGTTTTCGGGGCTACTCGTGTGTTTTAATGACCCAGGAAGCCCCACGTTGGGAACCACTGGTCTAAACCCTTGACATTGTGAGTTTCTGTTTGAATCTCCTAAACTAAGAACTTGACATTCTGGTGACTAGATCCGGAAAGACCCAGAGATTTTCTCCTAGGGAACATTAAATAGGGAGCAAATCCCTGGGAAGGCCTGTTTCAGCAGACAAAACATCAGGGAAGAGCTGTCTGTCCTTCATGGAAAAATAAATACCGTGGCTGGAATGTTGAGGTTGACTTTGTTGTGTCATTGGCTGATTTTTCTCATGGAGATGTCTGTTTTTGTTTTTAACTTCACGCAAAGGAGCTAGACGTGGAGATGATAAGCAAGGGAGTTCCCATGGCTGGGAAGACTAAAACGAAGCTGGAAGGAAAAAATGAGTGGAAGGGCGAGTTTTGACATTCCTTCCCTCGCCTGCGTCTCAGATTTGCGTGTCGAAAGAAATCCTAAGATTGGAGATCCATAGTGAATACATTCCAGACATGATGTTTTACGATAAACCTCCCCAAAAATATTTAAACCCATGCTCAGCCGGTCCCCGCCATTTCCTCTGGTTTCCTCCATGCATCCCAAAATAATACCTCCCCAAAAATAAGGCCAAGATGTGAACCTCAATAATACCCATTTTAGGCTATTTACTAGTAGCACTGCAGAGATCGGAACAGTTTAAGGTTATAATGGTGCAGGTAGTCCTCGACTTCCAACAGTTTGTTTAGTGACCGTTCAAAGTTACAACGGCATTGAAAAACATGACTTATGACCATTTTTCACAGTTACAACCTTTGCGGCATCCCCACGGTCACGTGATCAAAATTCAGACACTTGGCAACTGGTTCATATTGATGACCTTTGCTGTGCCCACATGATCCCCTTTTGTGACCTTCCGACAAGCAAAGTCAATAGGGAAGCCAGATTCACCTAACAACCGTGTGTAACTTAATAACTGCAGTGGTTCACTTAACCGCTGTGGCCGGAAAACTCATAACAAATGTCTCACTTAACAGCAGAAATGTTGGGCTCAATTGTGGCCGTAATTGGAGGACTGCCTGTACTCTTGGCTGGGTATTCATAATGCAGTAATTCCTGAAAATACACCTTTAAATTGAATTCCCCCTTTGGGGTCCAGCAGCCTAGAGCCATGATGGTGAACCTATGGCACGCGTGCCCGAAGTGGCACGCAGAGCCATGTTGCCTGGCACACGTGGCATCGCCTGTTCCTCTTCCGTGTTTCTGGCGCGCATGTGCGCGCGACAATCAGCCGGCCTTTTTGCTTGCAGCAGTGCCGGAGACTATAAGAGCTGGTCTTCCGTGCGCCGGCCAGCTGATCATCGTGTGCGCATATGCGCCAGAAACCCGGAAGAGTAGCTGGCTGAAACCGGAAGCTCATTTTTGGGCGCGTGCAGGTGCCCTGGGCAGCTCCTTTTCCAGGTTGCGGCCCAGGCGCGCACGCTCCCTTTTCGGCACTCGGTGCCAAAAAGGTTCGCCATCACTAGCCTATAGCAAAATGCCCTTTGATTCAATGCAGGACTCCTTGCTCTTGCTCTTGCTTTGCCAGTCTCTGCTGGTGAGTCAGTAGTTCTTCTGCCATTATGCATTTCATGTGGCGAGATCTTTTCTTCATTAGTTGTGACAAAAGGAGCAATCCTTTTGGTGACTCGCACTGCATACTTCCTCTTAACCACTGCATGACTCAACGCTTTCCTTCTCTAATTTGAGCCAAAGGGGCAGTTCAGGATCAGTTAATACCCAGAAGGGATAGTGGTTGGGCATTTCCAGAAGCAAACCATTTAAATTCTTCCACATGCACACTCAGGAGGAACCATTTGAGCTGCCATCAGATATTTGGAATACAAAGACGAACAGTTTGCCTTTCTTCCTCCCCACATCATTCTGGACAATGTAGCAAATTGATTTCTTGACCAATTCATAGTCCATTGTTTGGTAGCCTGTGTCATCCAAATGGCTTTGTTGCAAAGTTGTCAGCTTCATACGCAAGTCAATTTAACTTGGATATAATTAAGCTTAAATGTTAGGTCATTCTTCTCTCGCCTTCGGTGCGGTAATTAACCAGCGAAATGTTCCAATTTCATATTGTTTGAGTTTACTGGTCCATTTAACTGGGGGAGAGAGAGAGAGAGAGAAAAAGAACTGTCAAATGCTTTTCATTCAGTGGAAAGGTAGACATTTCCATCTGCCCAGCTTTTGTTTAATATAATCGGATTCTTTTGTGCCTTTCTGCGGCTTCCTGTTCCTTTGCTTTCTCCCAGCCAAATAAACCGTTGTTTGCGGTGGTTGCCCTAGTTGTGAACATAGGCACTATTCGTGTTATGCACACGCCTCTCCCTCCCTCCCTTCCCCGCTCCCCATACAGTGCAGCCTTCAGCCAGAATATTCTGGGTGTTGCTTTTCCGACATTCATTTCTGGCAAAAATGCAAAAAGCCGCATCTCCACACGTTTTCCGGGAGAGAATCCTGTCAGATGTACCAGAATGTGTGGAGCTCCTTAGAAACGATTTTGAAGCCAGGACTTCAAAAGATGGTTAAAAATAAAGGGTTGCAAAAAACCATGACAACACAATCAAGTTGGCCTGTGTTACAGCTGCATGAGGTAGACTGACTTGCTGGCTTTTCAGAAGACCAGAGCTGGTCTTCCAGTCCAACCCCATGCTCAAGCAGGAAACCCTAGGTCATTTCAGACAAAGGGTTGTCCCATCTCTTCTTAAAAACCTCCAGTGTTGGAGCACCCATAACTTCTGGAAGCAAGTCAGCAAGTCATAAACTGTGTCAGTTTATGAGTCAACTAGCTCAGCATGATTCAACAGCCACGAGAAAGGAAGTCTGCGTAGAAAAGTGTTGACCAGCAACTTGATTTGGATGGCTAAATCATCAAAGTATCAAAATGCAAATCTATCATGTGTTCTTGATGAACGTATCTTTTCTTTTATGTACACTGAGAGCATATGCACCAAACACAAATTCCTTGTGTGTCCTATCACACTTGGCCAATAAAGAATTCTATTCTATTATTCTATTCTATTCTATTCTATTCTATTCTATTCTATTCTATTCTATTCTATTCTATTCTATTCTATTCTATTTATCATTATCCATCCATCCATCCATCCATCCATCCTCCCTCCCTCTCCATCCATCCATCCATCTATCTCTAATCTCCATCCATCCATCTTCTACAGCCGCCCATCTCAGTCAGGACCATGAACTGAGTTATCAGCCTGGGCACCAATTCTCCCCAGCCAATCCAAAACTGACAAGCAGATCCCATGTTAGACTCATGTCAGTAGCCAAGCCAACCTTCACAACTGAAGGTTTTTGAAGCCTGTCCTTTTGGCCTGCTTCCTCACTTACAAGCCCAGAGCCCTGCTATTCTTTCCTGGCCTCTAGCAAGAATGCCGCTGAGTAGGACTGCATTTTGCACACTTGGCAACTGGCTCACTTTTGCAACCAGTTGCAGCCTTCTGCGGTCAGGTGACCACCATCCCCCCCCCAAACAACCACATTGATTCAATTAATGACCACAGCATTCATTTAACAACTGCAGCGTTCACTTAAGGACTGCCACTTTAAAAGCCATACAATTGAGTCTGTGGGATGCCTCAACTTAAAACCGCTGTGACATAGGACAGAAATTCCAGACCCCATGACGGTCGTAAATCAGGAACTACCCGTGGTATTTATAACGTGTAGTGGCAGAGCTGTGGTTTTTAAGTGAAGGTGGCAACGTGTGTAGGTGGGAAAAGGGAGGGGAGGGGGTGATCGTGCTTGTGGATGAGAGGAGTGCCCAACTGTTGAGGAAAGTAGGTTACAGGAAATGCTTTGCAGGTCCTGTTTTGAATTCTGAACAACATTTATGGCAAGCAGCCCAGGCAAATCAGTTGGGCATATTTCTGCTTTCACAGAAGAATTTCGGGCTCTTTGAAGGAATATAAAAATCAACAATGATGTTTTTGATCAGCATTAAAAAAAAAAAGAAGGCAAGAGTTTTTCCTTAGACATTTTACAGAGCGTAATTAGATGTCTGCAGTCAGCTCTTCTAAGGCTTCATTTGAATGTGACACATGTACATCAAAAATTAAAGCAGCTCTGAACCCCTTTTGAAGAAAGACTTCGCATTGCCATAAGTCATAATTCATTCATTAGATCATAATTATCTCATGCGGCCTAAGACAAGGTTTATAATCTATCATGTCCAGTTTTACCTAGGGTACGAAGCTGAAACCGAACCAATTCCTGTTTCAAATCACACGTGAAGCTTCTATTAAGTCCTGTTTGGGGGCTTATTAACATCTTAGTGGGGGACCACTGAGAACCCCCGTCTTTGCAAAATCAAATAAATCCTCCAGGCAGATTTCTATTTTTGTACTGAGCTTAATCCATGTTGAGTATAATTGTTTATTCCTTCTGGCCCTGGAATCTTGGCAAAAAAAAAATCACGTAAAGAAAAGACTCTGTCCATCGGTCCATCAGTTTGCTTCTTGGAAAACTCAACAAAACAAAATTGAAATGTAGAGAGAAGCTTGGCAAAAGACAAGATTGGATTTGGAAATGGGCTAGGTTGGCCTGCAGTGTGAAAACCCCCCTCCTCTCAATGGCACTCCTAGGGGAGAAGGAATGGGGAAGCTGCTTAGGATATTGGGGACTGGCCAGCCCAGAAGGGAGTTTGGTCTAGTGGTAAAGGGGCCAGGCTAGAAAGTGGGAGACTGTGAATTCTAGTGCCACTTTAGCTGTGAAAGCCAGCTGGGTGACTTTGGGCCAATCCCTTTCTCTCAGCCCAACCTACCTCACAGGGTTGTTGTGGGGAAAATAGGAGGAAAGTGTATTGGGTATTTGATAGATAGGTAGTAGGTAGGTGGATGTAGATATAGATGTATATATGTGTGTATGCATTTGTAATACATGCATATATACATCTCTCTACCTCCCTATCTCCCTCCCTCCCTATCTATCTATCTATCTATCTATCTATCTATCTATC
This sequence comes from Arizona elegans, assembly GCA_022577455.1. Lineage (NCBI taxonomy): Eukaryota > Metazoa > Chordata > Lepidosauria > Squamata > Colubridae > Arizona > Arizona elegans. Next base: position 20,945,899 of record JAKOOJ010000016.1, read on the forward strand.
TATCTATCTGTCTATCATCTCTCTATCATCTCTCTCTCTCTCATCTCTCATCTTTCTATCATCTATCTCTCTACCTACCTATCTATCTATCTATCTATCTATCTATCTATCTATCTATTATCTCTCTCTCTCTCATCTATCATCTTTCTATCATCTATCTCTCTACCTCTCTATATCTATCTAATTCTCCATCCATCCATCCATCCATCCATTCATCCATCCATCCACCAACACATATCCATCAGTGCATGATTACATCTTCAAAGACATAAACCTACTAACTTAGTCTCTGCCAAGAAGGTGCCTCTCCTCCTGTTACCATAGTTTGTTACACAGAAAAAGCGAAGACATTTTTTTTAATGGACTCGACTGATAAAGGGATTGAAAATAATCCAACCCGGCCAGGCTCTGCTTTCTTTTTGTGCAAATGTGTTTTTATTGCCTTGAGTTTGAAATGCACACTCCGTTTAATACATCCTCTTGTTCGCACTTTTGGTGAGGAACCAAAAGAGCGGCTACAGGGTCATCCCTTTCCAGTAAAGCATAATGGCCACAGACCACAAACAGCATTAAACGCTGGCAACTCACAAGGTTTAAGATGCTCCGTATTCGCCAACTCGAAAATATTTGCCAGAGGATAAAAATAGATGTTCCACGGGTGTCCTGATTCTAGAAAGACTGGTAGATAATTAGTGGAAGCTGACGAAACTAAGAAAAAAGATGACAATTCTATCCTCAGGTAATGTTGCCTCCATATAATGCACTGTTTATTAAATTTATATGCCTCCCTTCTCTCAGCCATTCAAACCTAGTTGTCCTTGCTCTTTTGCTGATAAAAACAGGCAAAATGATGTGTCTCACTGCTGAATTTATTTTTTAGTAATTCCATTATTCAGGGTTTTTTTCCCCCCAGTTTGATCAATTTCTCTGCAGCCTGCACCCAAACTGCCCGGGGCTCTTTAAAGGTAAAGGTTCCCCTCGCACATCTGTGCTAGTCGTTCCTGACTCTAGGGGGCAGTGCTTGTCTCCGTTTCAAAGCCGAAGAGCCAGTGCTGTCCGAAGACATCTCCGTGGTCATGTGGCCGTCATGACTCAACGCCAAAGGTGCACGGAACATTGTTACCTTCCCACCAGAGGTGGTCCCTATTTTTCTACTTGCATTTTTTTTATGTGCTTTCGAACTGCTAGGTTGGCAGAAGCTGGGACAAGTCACGGGAGCTCACCCTGTTACGCGGCACTGGGGATTCAAACCACTGAACTGCCCACCTTTCGATCAACAAGCTCAGCATCTTAGCCACTGAGCCACCGTGTCCCTATAATCTAGTTCTTTAATCTAGGGGCTCTTTAATCTAGTATTATTTTCTTGAGATGTCCCAACCTGCTTCTGTAAGTGAAATGCAGCCATTCTGTCATGTTACAGCTGGTGGTTTTCATTATTGCCATGGATTCTGATCTTTTTAATTCTGCTCCCGGATTAGAAACCCACCAAAGCTAAGATTTTGGAGAAGAGGAAGGATAATAGACAGAGGCTCTCAGAGTGAATGTCATTGGTTGCCTTTAGCTGTGGATTACCTGATTTAATATTTATAGGTGGATTGATGGAACCTATTACACGTTCGTAGTATAGTTTTATGTAAGCTACAATTTAAGACATGGCAATCTTCGGCTATTAATGATCCCTTTACAAATTATAGCGTCATTTTAAAGCATTTCTGCTTCCTTCTTACATTTGTCATTTCTTGCCATGATCCCAATAATGGTTATTTAATCAGCGCTGACCATTACTATGAAATAAATGGATTATAATATACTGGGTCCTTAAGGTAAAAAAAAAAATAATCATCCACTTTTTGCTGACTTGACACTTTCAGTGAATGTTGAACTGCTTTTCGACCAGCAATCTCCTAGTGTTCCCGAGTGCGGAAGGGCAAAGGGCCTATTTCCTTTCAGCATCCTGGTCAGGATTGTTCTCATCCTGATGAAGTATACCGGAAGGAAATATCTGGCTGAAACCAGTCCCATCTCTTGCTCACCTGTTCAATTTCAAATCTTTATTGTCAGTGCACAACATATGTACAATGAGATTGGTTGAGCTCCCTCAGTGCCCACCCCCTCCCAACACAATACAACTCACAGTGAAGACAGAAAACCCCTAACCCAATAAATCATATTAACAAAACACCCAGTCCTATTGCACCCGTGTGAACAGGTTACACATTGCGCAGGCCCTGCAGTCCATCATACTATGTAGTTATGATGTTATTTCTCATTCAGGAGTCTGACAGCCCACGGATGGCCTTCAGCCTGTTTTGTGTGGCTGGCTATACTTCTATATCTCCTTCCCGATGGTAGGAGGGTAAAGAAGTGGTGACCAGGGTGAGAGTCGTCCCTGAGGATTTTCCTCACTCTTCTAAGACAGCGAGCCCTAGCGATCTCATCTAGTGGTATCAAGGGGACATCCCACAATGTTTTGTGCTGTGCTCACCATCCTCTATAATGTTTTTCTATCCCCAGAGAGCCCAAAATTTAAGAGGGGAACTCATCACCAGACATCGGGGGACTGAGATAATGAATTGATGCAGGAATAAACATCATTTTGAGTTTCTGTGCATTGTTTTAGAGGCCTTGGACGGTCTTAAAAACCACCTAGGTTTGGGACCACAGCTGTGAGGCCCATAAAGGCAGGAATGGTTTTGAAGCCAGCAGAGCAACCTCTGACCTAGCACATCCTATGCACACTTTTTTTAAATCCCAGTTTGTTCCAGTGGGAACCGGCTCTTCTCTCCTCCCCTCCCTTATCCTGCCTGTTGGAAGAGTTGAATAATTTCTCCACGTTCAGAAATATTTGACCTCGATGTTGAGTGTCCAGCCATATGGATTAAATAAAACAAACCTTTAAAGCAAGAAAGGAGTTTGCATTCTTCTTACTTCCTGTGTTTATACGGCCTCTTTTGCCCGGTGGTAACCCTGGGGTCCAGCTGCTTCCCACACTGAATTGAAAGCAAGGTTGACCCTTAAATTGTTGCTTATGAAGCCTGAAGGCCAAGGGGGGAAAGGAAGACCAGCCTGTGGAATATAACCTATAGGATAGTAGAATGTAATATATAGAATAGGACAGAAAAGGCAACATGCCCATTAGCTCCTAAGACTATGAATCCTGGGTGAGGGATATATATATGCCTTTTTCTTGAGGTTAGAAAGTATAAATATGCCCTGAGGTATTTCATATACGCTTTGAGGAGAATGCCTGTTAGATAACTGGTCCCCAATCTTTCTGGCACCAGGGATTGGTTTTGTAAGTCAAGGATAAGATAGAGAAGAGAATAGAATAGAATAGAATAGAATAGAATAGAATAGAATAGAATAGAATAGAATAGAATAGAATAGAATAGAACAGAAAGGGATCTTGGAGGTCTTCTAGTCCAGCCCCCTGCTCAGGCAGGAGAACCTATACCATTTCAGATAAATGACTGTCTAGTCTCTTCTTAAAAACCTCCAGCAATGGAGCGCTCACAACTTCTGGTGGCAAGCTGTTCCACTGGTTAATTGTCTTTACCGTTAGGAAGTTTCTCCTTCTTTCCAGGTTGCTTCTCTCTTTGGTTCGTTTCCAACCATTGTTTCTTGTCCCGCCTCCAGGTGCTTTGGAAAATAAGTTGACCCCCTCCTCTTTGTGGAAACCCCTCAAATACTGGAAGACTGCTATCATGTCACCCCTAATTCTTTTCTTTAGACTAGCCCAGTGATGGCGAATCTTTTCGGCACCGAGTGCCCAAACCGTAATGTGCGTGTGTGCATGCATGCGTGTATGCGTGCACCGGAGCCCCGGAAACTCAAACACCAGCTGGCTGGTGTGCGTGCGTGCGCCAGCCACCTGGTCTTCCGGTTTCCCATATGCGCACCAGCCAGCTGGTTTTCAGGTTTCTGGGGCTCCGGCATGCACGAAGATCAGCTGGTGCGCTGGAAACCAGAAGAGCCGCTGGCGACAGCGCGTGTGCTCACAGAGAGGGCTCTGCATGCCACCTCTGTCACGCGTGCCATATGTTCTCCATCACGGGACTAGCCAAACCCAGATCCTGCAGCCGTTCTTCATATGGTTTAATCTCCAGGCCTTTAATCGTTTTAGTTGCTCTTCTCTGAATTTTTTCCCAAGGTCTCAACATCTTTTTTTTTTTTTTGGGGGGGGGGGGCAATATGGTGGCCAAAATTGGTTGCAGCATTCCAGGTGTGGTCTTACTAGGTGTTTTTTTTAATTTTTTATTTTTTATAAAGTGGTACTAATACTTCACGTGATTTTGATTCTGTGCCTCTGTAACTACCTGTAACTGATCCAAAGGGCTCAAGACGATGACTTCGTCTTCAGTAAAGATGGATAAATCTGAACTGTAAGAAAACAGCCTGAGTTAAAACCAACTGGGAAATGTAAATCGTGTAAACTGGAAGGTCTGACTTTAAAAGCTCAAGTGCTGGTATATTTTGACAACTGAACGATCAATACACTCGGCTCTCCTGCTCGTTAGCAAACCTAGCATTGTATTCAGGAAAGGGGAAAAATAAGAAAGAACCCCTTGCCAAATTTCTTTCAAAGCGGCATTCATAAAATCGGAAAACAAAACAAGGAAACAAAACAAAACCATAAGGACCCTATTATATGCTTGTTTTTCATCCTTCTGACACTCGGGAACTAAATCAAGCCTGAAACTAGTTTTATAAGCATTGGGGTTGCTTCTCTTGGAGGTGGGGGTGGAAAGGCCCAAATTGCTTCCTTGCATCCCAGGCAGATGTTGTTGTTGGTTCATTGGCACAACGCCTCACAACTCCTTTCTTCGGACAGTAAATAAAAATTTGGCTGGGATGGCCCTCTTTCCTACTGGATTGTGGTCTCTCTCCTGCAACCCCCCCCAGCTTTAAGAAACAGTAACAGTAACAGAGTTGGAGAAGACCTTAGAGGTCATCTAGTCCAACCCCCTTGGGGATTCGAACCTCCGACCTTTCTGATCGACAAACTCAGTGTCTTAGCCACTGAGCCACCTGGTCAGGGTAGGTTTTTACGGAAGTAAAAATAAAAAGTCAAATAAAAAAAATAAAAAGTAAAGTAAGTACTTTATGTCAGTGCTTCCTTAAAGGACATACAGGTGGTCCTCGACTTAACAACAGTTCGTTCAGTGACCGTTCGGAGTTACGGCAGCATTGAAAAAAGTGACTCAGGACCATTTTTCACATTTACGACCATTGTGGCACACCCTCCCCCCCGGTCATGCGATCAAAATTCAGACACTTGGCAACCGGTTCATATTTACGACGGTTCACGCAATCCCCTTTTGCGACCGTCTGCCCAACAAAGTCAACGGGGAAAACCCGATTCGCTTAACAGCCGTGTGACTAATTTAACAACTGCAGTGATTCTCTTAACAGCTGTGGGAAGAAAGGTCGTAAAATGGGGCAAAATTCACTGAGCAAATAGCAACAGACATCTTCAACTCCCAGAAGTCCACAGGTCTTAAAGTTGCCAAGGTTGGAGACCCCTGCCCTAAAACGATGCCTTTATCCCCCCACGCGAATCTCTGCCGTGCCTCCATTGCCATTTACTGGAGTAGAACAGGTTAAAAGAGCATTTTCCCGCAGCCCACCTGGAGGTCAGCTGCATCAGAATATGCTAAGCAACCCTGCTCCCTTTTCATTCAGGCTCCTGAAGAGGTCATTTTCAAGAGACGCCGAACGGAACAGAAATAGGAAGCGGTCAAATAAATGTCTGACAAATTCCATCTGCCTCTTTTCCATAGACGTAAAATTGACATTTGTTTTCATTTTGTTTTCGCTATCGATTGCTACGCATTACACAATTATTCTTTTTTGTTGTTGTTGTTAACCTTTCTACACCTGTAGCATGTTTCATGATATCCAGAGGATTGACATTTGAGGGTAGCTCAGATTGCCTGCATAAATGATTATATATAAGCATGGCAATTACAGTACTCTAAAATATGGGACTATCAATGGATTTGGGGCAGCAAAAATAGCAATAGCACTTAGTCTTCACAGTGCTTTTACAGCCCTCTCTAAGCGGTTTACAGAGTCGGCATATCGCCTCCAACAATCTGGGTCCTCGTTTTACCCACCTCGGAAGGATGGAAGGCTGAGTCAACCTTGAGCCACTCAGAATAGAACTCCTGGCAATGGGCAGAGTTAGGCTGCAATTCTGCATTCTAACCACTGGGAAGGGAAGGGAAGGGAAGGGAAGGGAAGGGAAGGGAAGGGAAGGGAAGGGAAGGGAAGGAAGGAAGGAAGCACTGACTAGCAATAGCACTTAGACTTATACACTGCTTCACAGTGTTTTACAGCCCTCTCTAAGCGGTTTACAGAGTCAGCATATCTCCTCCCACCTTGGAAGGATGGAAGGCTGCGTCAACCCTGAGTCGGTCAGGATTGAACTGATGGCAGTCAGCAGAGTTAGCCTGCACTACTGCAGTCTAACCACTGCGCCACCGTACTTAACAACAGTTCATTTAGTGACCATTCGAAGTTACAACAGCACTGAAAAAAGTGACTTAGGACCGTTTTTCATACTTATGACCATTGCAGCACCTCTCATGATCACGTGACTTGCATTTGGATGCTTGGCAACTGGTTTCCTATTTATGACGGTCACAGTGTTTTACTTAGCAACAGACATTTTGGTCTCAGTTGTGGTCGTAACTCATGGACTACCTGTATTGTATTCATCGGGCGAATTCATTCAGAATCATACTGACGATTGTCGGGACAAAAACAGTGGTTCTCAACCGGTGGTCCATAGACCCCTGGGGGCAGGGGCGTAATGGCATTCCAGGAAATCCGTGAAGATTTGAAGAAATGTTATGGTTTAAATCTTGAGTTAAGTCTTGGGCATCCGTGGCCAAAAACAGTATTTAAAGGTGGTCTATTGTGAAGGTTGAGAGCTACTGGTACAGAACGTTTAATCAAAAATTGCTACTATCCAGTGCTTGTTTCCATATTTTAAGAGTTAGTAGGCTTGTTAAACTAATGTAGCTATATGCAGTTCAAGGTTACCAGTTGCTTATTGCTTGTACTCGAGCAGTCTCTTAATACACGTCAGTCATGTTGCACTACTAGTGATTGTTTCTGTAGAGTTTGTTCAGAAATGCTACTTAACTCAAATTGAAATGTGCCAGAGGTTGTGCAGCTGATGACTGTAGCCCGGAGTTTAAACACTCCCAGAAGTAAATGAGATTGAAATTAGGAGTGAATACTTAAAACCAGGATATAAGTCTGCCTGTGACTCTACAAACATGTTCTGTAAATAGAAATACGAATACGAAAATCCCAAAGGTGCTTTTGCAAAAGGCAGTTGGAATTCCTTGGTTTTCCTCTTGAAAATGTTTCCCTTCACTTCCAAGAAGCTTCTTCAGAATTGGAGAAGCTTCTTGGAAGGGAAGGGAAACATTTCCAAGGGAAAAAAACCAAGGAAGTCAACTGCCTTTTGGAAAAGCACCTTTGGGACAGCCATGGCCTGGATGATGGAGAATCTCCAGAGACACTAATATGAAAAATGCCTCTCCATCTCCTTTTGTAACAGAAATGGAGAATCCGATGAGCTCCTCTCCCCCTTCACGTATTCAAGGCGACGATGGCTCAAAGGAGAACACTGATGTTCCATCTGGGTGAGCAACTTATTATCTAACTTTAGACTGATGCATATGTAACATGCTTTATACCATAAACTGTTTTCTCTCTCTCTCTTTCCCTCTCTCTCTCTCTCTCTCTCTCTCTCTCTCTCTCTCTCTCTCTCTCTCTCCCCCCCTCCCTCCCTCCCTCTCGTCTCTTTTCCCAACTTGATGAGCACATCGCATACGAAATAAGAATTGTCTTCCAGTTCTCACCGCCTTTACATTTTTCATGTGCAGTAAAATAAGCATTTCAACTGTAGTGGGATTTGAAAGAGTGCAGAGAAGAGCAACAAAGAGGATTAGGGGGCTGGAGGCTAAAGCATATGAAGAACGGTTGCTGGAATTGGGTATGTCTAATTTGGTTGAAAGAAAGACTAGGGGGTGACATGATAGCAGTCTTCCCATACCTCAGAGGCTTCTACAAAGACGAGGGGCTCAACCTATTCTCCAAAGCCCCTGAAAGTAGGACCAGAAGCAACGGATCGAAACTAATCAAAGAGAGAAGCAACCTAGAACTAAGGAGAAATTTCCTGACAGAACAATTAACCAGTGGAACAGCTTGCCTCCAGAAGTTGTGGTTGCTCCATCACTGGATGTTTTTAAGAAGAGACTGGACAGCCACTTGTCTGGAATGGTATGGGATCTCCTGCTTGAGCAGGGGGTTGGACTAGAAGACCTCCAAGGTCCCTTCCAACTCTCTTATTCTGAATTACAGTGGCATTAGCCAAGTTTGGCTATTCTCTGAATGGTTTGTTTTGGCTCAGGCCTAAGGTCTTTCTGGGTTTGTGGGGAAGGAATTAAAAAAAAAAAAAAGGATATGTTTGTCGTGTTTGTCGCCTACCTTTCTCTAACTCTGACCCGATGGAGGGGAAAAAAAAGGGAGAGAACGCCCAAGCCCCGAGCCATGGCAGCTGCAGTGCATACGTTTCCCTGTGAGCTGTTTTCAGACCGACAAATGTGCTGCGCCCAGTGATTTATTACGACGGGCTCAGAACGCCGTGGAACACACTGTGGTGTTTCCTATCACTCCAAGGTTGTTTTGTTTTTAAAAGAAAAATCCTTACTCCCCCTCCCTTCCCCAGTGCATCAGCCAGCCAGCAGTGCTGTGACAATAAATGAAAGCAAAAAACGAGAGCAGTACAGATCAAAGTTAGCATCACAAGCTGAGTTGGAAATGTTGCCTGAAACCTACTGAATAATAAAACACTTTTTTTTTTTTTTTGCTTTCGGTCCTCCTGTGAAGCTTTCAGCCCTTCGTAACATGGAATAGAGACAGGGAGCTTCTGCTCTTCTTACAAACAAAATTTATTTTCCCCCGATAACGTTCCCCCGTTGAGGTCAGAAATGCTTCTTATCCTTCGCAACGAGCAAGGATGCAACTTTTTAGAATTCAGGAGCCCTTATCAGCTGCCCTTCGCCATGCCCGTCATATTCTCAGTTATGACATTTTGGAGGCCGAGCGGATGGGATAAATTTGTGCCTGAGTAGCTTGTGTTTTGCGGCAACGAGTGTGGGAGTATCTCCAATGATTATCTGAGTCTCTCTCCCTTCCTTCCTTCCTTCCTTCCTTCCTTCCTTCCTTCCTTCCTTTCTTTCAGGGTAAATCATTCAGAAGGATCGTGCTGTGGTGGCAGCGCCTCCCAGTCTGCCAACCATCCAGATTTTGCCGAAGACGTCTTGCAAAGCCAACTGTTGCGCAACGAGTCATTTAATGCAGCTGAAAATAGCGAGCTGAGGACGGAGGAGGAGGTGAGCGGAAACGCGTCTCTGAAAGATTTCCTCCTCCACCTGCCTGTTCTGTCGCCATTCATCTTTTCTTCTTAAAGGAAGGGGGGGGGGAAATCGATTATTTATATTTTAATTATAGCAATCCTGCTCCTCGCAAGGGATTCGGTAACGGGGCGTCATCCACAAATATAATCCTCCCCTCTTCCCCCCCCTCTCCCAGCAGGTTCTGATGATTGGGCTGGAACGGAAGCCATATTTCGACACAGGGGAACGAAAGCCTTCTGTACAGCTAGTCCTTGACTTACAACGGCCCATTTAGTGACCATTGAAATTACAATAGCACTGACAAAAGAGACTTCGGGCCATTTTTGCAAACTTAGCATCCCCCACCCCCCATGGTCACGTGATCATAATGCAGACGCTCGGCAACTGACTTGTATTTATGACGGTTGCAGCGTCCCGGGGTCATGAGACTCCCCCTTTTTTTGCAACCATTGACAAGCCACTTAACAACCGAGTTACTAACTCAACAATTGCAGCGGTTCACTTAACCATGGCGGCAAGGACGGTCGTAAAATGGGGCGAAACTCAGCTGACAGCTGTCTTTCCTTAGTGATGGAAATTTGGGGCTCCGTTGACGGTCGTAAGTCGAGGACTACCTGCAGTTTATCAAAACATGGGAGATGATAATGTCTTTTTTAAAAAACCAACCAACCAACCAAGCGATCGGTTTTGAATTGTCTCCTCTAACAGCAGAGAGCCAAGAGAGGAAACTGGTCCAAAGGGCGGAAAAGGAAGAAGCCTTTAAGGGACAGCAATGCCCCCAAATCCCCCCTGACCGGCTATGTGAGGTTTATGAACGAGCGGCGGGAGCAGCTTCGCGCCAAGAGACCCGAAGTCCCGTTTCCAGAAATCACCCGGATGTTGGGCAACGAATGGAGCAAACTCCCTCCGGAGGAGAAACGGGTACTGCTCTATTCGCCTTTCCATCTTGGGGAATGTTTTATGGACGGGCTCCCCAACTTTGGCCCCTTTAAGACTGGTGGACTTCAACTCCCAGAATTCCCCAGCCGGCTGAGTTTCCCCAGCCAGCTGGGGAATTCTGGGAGTGGAAGTCCACCAGTCTTAAAGGGGCCAAGGTTGGGGAGCCCTTTTTTTATGGCATTTGATTACATCCTCACTTGCAACCACCAAGCTCAGAGAGCATCAAGGACCCCCACAGTTGTCCTCCTCCTCCTCCTCCTCCTCCTCCTCCTCCTCCTCCTCCTCCTCCTTAAAACAAACTCCATTCCCTTCTAAACTGATAAAGTTACCTAGTTGGGTAATGAAACATCTGCAAGAAAACAGCCAAGCTCAGAGAGCATCTAGGACCCCACAGTAGTCGTCGTCGTCCTCTTCCTCCTCCTCCTCCTCCTCAAACTCCATTCCCTTCTAAACTGATAAACTTACCTAGTTGGGTAATGAAACGTCTGCAACAAAACCGTCAAGCTCAGAGAGCATCAGGGTCCGATAGTACACAACAGCCTAATCAAGGACCCAAGACCACTCCCACCCACACTGACAGGGCAAGCCCCTGAATATAAACACAAAGCACACCCCACTCCCTTCTAGCACTGATGAGGTTACTTAGTTGGGCAACAAAACGTCTGCAAGAAAACCACCAAGCTCAGAGAGCACCAAGAACCCCACAATCCTCCCCCCCCCCCAAAGTCTGCAAACCCCATTCCTTCTAGCACTGATGAGGTTACCTAGGTGGGTAATCAAATGGCAAGAAAACCACCAAGCTCAGAGAGCACCAAGGACCCCAGAGTTGAAACCCCAGCTACAAATACTCCCTTCTAGGGTAGGATGCTTTCTAGAAGACACCTCCCTCTTGGACCTGTAATATAACTCGGCCCTTTAGCCTTCAGGAGGCAACTATGGAGTGTGACAGGTAGGACTGTGTCTTGGTGTGCAGGGAGTTGTGGGGAAATGGCAAGGCAGGCTGATGGAACGATGCCTCCTTACATTCTTTGGTACAGCTGGCGTCTCGGGCCCAACAGATACAACCGAAAGAACAGATTGAACAGGATGCAGATTGAAAACGCGGGGACAAAGGGATAATTCACCTCCCCTTTTAGAACGGCTGCTCACCATGTAGAGAAAACATCCCGCGTATAATGGGGAGCCTTGTCTCATTCTTCTTTTTGGTCCAAAGGACGAAACCCAAAGGAGGTTGGCCAGGAGCCGGCTGACAGGCTAGCAGGCTTTATTTAGTGAACGTTGTCTGTTTTAAGCTGGCTGTGTGGTTTATGCCTTTAAGCAGGTTCCAGCAGCGTTGCTGGCCCCGGGGGTCCTGAATAGGTCTCCGCAGAAGTAAGGCCTTGACTTCCCAAGGACTTTCTGTTGTGTATATGGGATGTCCTGTTAGCAATTTGCCTTCCTGACTGACTTGCAAAATCAGGAAATAAATCAGTCTGGTTGACAGAGGGACCAAACAGAAGCCACAGGATAAACACAAAGCATATCACACCACAAATGACAACTCCCAAAAGCCACTTGCAGAACTCGGGTTCCTACAGCGACATTTGCAAAAATAACAACCAAGCTCAGCGAGCACCGAGGCCCCCTCCGGTCCTGATTTTCACGACCGACAGCACCTCGATACCTCCACAGGCCTCGCTTTTCTCTTTATATAGGTAGTCCTCAACTTATGACCACGATTGAGCCCAAACATGCATGTTGCTGAGTGAGAAATCGGTTAAGTGAGTTTCGCCCCGTTTTACGACTTTTCCCGCCCTGTTTCTTAAGCGAATCGCTTAATCAGTAGCACGGTTGTGAAGCGAACGCAGCTTCCCCGTGGACTTTGCGGGTCAGAAGGTCGCAAAAGGGGGAAATCCACTGCGACCGTCGTAAGTGTGAGTCGGTGGTCAAGCACCTGAATGTAAATCACGTCACCGTGGGGATGCTGCAACGGTCATAAACGTGAAAAACAGTCCCAAGTCCCTTTGTTTTTTTCAGTGCCATCGTAACTTCGAACGGTCACTAGGCGAACTGTTGTAAGTCGAGGACTACCTGTCCTGGATGCCTGTTTCCGTTTTGCCTCCTTTCAACACACTTTGGGAGGGATTTAATATTCAGGCCACACCGTAGCAATATATTGTTGAGAAATGCAGGGGATCATAGGGGATTTTTGGTGCGGTGCAGCTGTCTCCGCTAAAAAGTTGCCTCCATCCATCAAGGACAGCCTTGCCTTGTCGTTGGCGCACAGGTAGAAGCGGAGTCCCTTTGCTTTCCCTGTTCTGCTGCTGTCATCGCTCGTATTTCCCTCATCCCTCACCGGTTTCTAAATCAGGGAGGCTCAGAGGGCAACAGGAAACAAAGTGAAAGAGGAAGGGGAGGGGAGAGGGGCTTTTAAATCCGAGAAAGGGGCCCCATCCTCTCTCTGCACGCTCAGGTCTCTTTTTGAAGTTGTTTCCCCGTTAACAGCTCCCTTTGAAGAGTTTTGCAGCCTGGCTCCAGTCATTAAGGAAAAGTGACAGGCAGCTCCAGGCAAACTTTGATATGATTTCTTTAGAACCCGATTCAAACACATCGCTGATCGGAAAGCTAAACTTTTATGCTTGATCATCCAGAGGCGGGAGGACAGATTTGCAATTAAACCTGCATCTTCTGCTCTCCATTTATACCAACACTCTTTTATCTTATCTTTTATCTATCTATCTATCTATCTATCTATCTATCCATCCATCCATCCATCCATCACCTATATCTCCCTCCCTCCCTCCCTCCCTCCCCATCCATACAACCATCCATCATCTATATCTCCCTCCCTCCCCATCCATCCATCCATCCATCCATCCATTATATCTATCTCCCTCCCTCCCTCTCCATCCATCCATCCACCCATCATCTATATCTCTCTCCCTCTCCCTCTTTCCCAAGATTTCTGTAGTTTAAGCCCATAGTAAAGCCAGAGGTGCAGACGCTTCTTACCCAGATGGATCTACTCTTGAGTTACTCATGGCCATTGCTTTATGCATGCGGGGAATGTTAGGCACAGCCCACATCCTGAAGCGGAGAGGGTTACAACTGACCAACTACGAAGATAATGCCAAATCCTAGTTTGATATTAACATGTGGACGCTACTGAGAGGCAACTCGGCTGCTTTTTTAACCCTGCCAGCTCTTGGTATTCAGCTCCGCTTTACATTCTTGGGTGAACCAGAGACGGCAGCTGAATTTCAACTCTCTGGCTTCCTCACCCAGTTGGCCAAGAACAGAGGAGTGATTGTTCTGTCGTTGCAGCGCTACCTTGACGAAGCCGACAGAGATAAGGAGCGCTACATGAAGGAGTTGGAGCAGTACCAGAAGACGGAGGCTTACAAGGTTTTTAGCAGGAAAACCCAGGACAGACAGAAAGGCAAAACACATCGGCAAGGTACGATCTCTAGAAGTAACATGCGGGCTCGTTTTATAGTAACACAGGTGGCCCTCAACTTACAACCACAACGGAGCCCAACGTTTCCGTTGTTGTTGCTAAGCGAGACAGTTGTTGAGTGTTGCTCCATTTTGCGACCTTTCTTGCCACCGTTGTTAAGGGAATCACTGCAGTTGTTAAGTTAGTAACCCAGTTGTTAAGTGAATCCGGCTTCCCCATGGACTCCGCTGGTCAGAAGATGCAAAAGGGGATCACATGACCCTGGGATACGGCAATGGTCATAAATACGAGTCAGTTGCCAAGCAGCTGAGTTTTGATCACATGACCATGGGGATGCTGCGACAGTCATTAAGTGTGAAAAACAGTCGTAAGTCCCTTTTTTTCAGTGCTGTTATAATGTTAAATGGTCATTAAACAAACTGTTGTAAGTCGGGAACTGCTCATATAATGTCTGAGGGTCGTTATTGTAGATGTTCTTTTTTCGTACATTATATCACACACGATAACCGTCCAGGTATCAGGACCATGCACACAATAAACCACAAATGTTTCTCTTCTCTGCCCCTCCTTAGAACATCTGTGCTCTTTGAGCAAGGGCACTGATGGCCAGAGGTTTGCGTGGTTGCAGTTGCACTTTCTGCTGAGAGGATAAGAGGTTGCGTTGGATGGCAGGAGGCTTCCTGGGTGTCTGGGTGAATTGTGTCCATTTCCTTGACTGCAGAAGCCGCTGGGTTTCCTTCTGAGTGGTATTTCAGTCAGAGTTTCAGAGAGTACCTTCTGCTTGTATTCTTTTATTTACCTACATCTACACATGCACATTAATCTACACATTAAACACATGTAACCTACACATTAGGGATGCGGTGGCTCAGTGGCTAAGATGCTGAGCTTGTTGATCGAAAGGTCGGCAGTTCAGCGGTTCGAATCCCTAACACCACGTAACGGGGTGAACTCCCGTGACTTGTCTCAGCTTCTGCCAACCTAGAAAGCGCATAAAAAATGCAAGTAGAAAAATAGGGACCACCTTTGGTGGGAAGGGAACAGTGTTCCGTGAGGCTTTGGCATTGAGTCATGCCGGCCACATGACCACGGAGACGTCTTCGGACAGCGCTGGCTCTTTGGCTTTGAAACGGAGATGAGCCCCGCCCCCTAGAGTGGGGAACGACTAGCACATATGTGCGAGGGGAACCTTTACCTTTACCTTTACACATGCATACATGCAACAATTGCAGCTCCTCCTTAATTTACAACTGCGATTGGGATCAGAACTTCAGAGAGTAGCGTGGTTAAGTGAGTCACCCCTGATTTGATGACCCTTTTTTTTTGCCATGGATGTTAAGAGAATCACTGCAGTTGTTAAGCAAATCATGCTGTTGTTAAGTGACTCCGACTTCCCCCATTGACTTTGCGTGTCAGAAGTGGCCAGGAAAGCCTCAAATGGCAATCCCATGATCTTTGGATGCTGCAATCATTGTAAACACATTGTAAATTTACTCCTCGTCTGTCTGTTTCAGAAGGAACACGCCCAGCTACCCATGACCATCAGGTAAATATCTTATTTTTTATGATAACATCTGGAGCTGATTCTTTTTTCATTAAGTGTTTGTCAGGGTTCCAAGTAAACACACCCATAGCAAACAAAACTCTGTGGCAGGTAGATTCCTCAAAGGATAAGTTTATTGGATATGTCATATTGGCACAGGCTGGTGAAAACCGACTCTGAACATTCCCGCGGTTTTCACCTAATTAAAAGTAAACATTTTTCACTTTCCCAAAACAACCCGTCACATGGCCCAATCAGGATACAATCCAGTTGCTAGGTGACATCAGTCCCCTCCTTCCGAACACCTGCAGGAATGTCCTTGGTTCCCAAGAGAAAGTATTTTTGTTTTGACTATAATACCCAAACTATCTCTATTCCCCCCCTCCCTATCGCTCAGCTCCAGTGTGTCAGCACTGAAGCCTCAAAATGGCCTCAGTCAGGCCAACTTCAGGGTTGAAAGCGTTACTGGAATTAATTGAAGGGAGATTGAGGCCCCCTATATTTAACAAGCAAGCCTGCTGAAAATAGAATGAAATATCATCCCATAGACCAAAGTTACAATAACCTCAATCCTGTCCGCTGGTAGATCTGCTGGACCAGTTGCGTATAAGATTCTGTAAAATCTAATCTCAAACCTTAAAAGAGAAAACAAGAACCTCATTGTTGGGACTGGGTGATGCTAAGCAAAGGAGAGAAACACCTCCCCCTCCCCATTTTGGTATCCAAGTAGCAAGTGGTCCCTTTTCATTTTTCTTTGCTTTAATTTATATGCTGCCCTTCTCCGGAGACTCAGGGCGGCTTACAATGCGTTAAGCAATAGCTTTCATATTTTTGTATATTTATACAAAGTCATCTTATTGCCCCCCACAATCTCACCTACCTTTGAAAGGATGGAAGGCTGAGTCAACCTTGAGCCTGGTGAGATTCGAACTTGCAGTAATTGCAAGCAGCAGATGTTAATAACCGTGCTTTAGTCCACTGTACTATCAGGCTCTTTTCTACGTGGTCCTTTGCAGTTCTGGATGCTTGGGATCCATTGGGTTGCTGCTGTTCTGATCTAAGCTCCCTGAGAAAGCTTAAATCACATGCTTAGTCCCCAAAAATCCTCTTTTATTTAAACGGCTGTGAATTATGGTCATTCACGGCCCGTAATAATTCACAAACATTCTGTGAAGAGTCCGACAGATGGCTGCCACAGTCTTTCAAGGTAATGCTGATAAGCACCCCACCTTTATCTCCCTTGAAATGCTGTCAGAGACCTAATTGCCAATTAGTTTTGCAAGGCCAAACGGAGCACAGAGTCAAACGGAGCTTTGAACCAACCAGAATGAACAAATTGTTTCCTGCAAAGGCTCACGTCTGTTTGCTCCTCTTTTAAGTCTTATGGGGAGGGGCCAATCATCTCCAAGCCTTACTTCCGAGTTGCCCCTTTTGTCTTAACTGTTCTTGCCTCTTGGCAACTCTGCGCATGCGCGCACTGGGAACAGGCTCCCCCTGTTCTTCTGCTTTGCTGATGTCAGGTTCTGGAGGCTCCGGAGGCAGCACATAACTCCCAGATGGCCCTGGCCCCCTCTCTGCCTCCGACGCAGAGTCTTCGTCCGAGCCTTCCCCAGACTCCAGGACTGGCCCACGTTCCTCCCCAACCTCCTCAGTGTCCGAATCTGCTGCCAGCTCTGCTGGCTGCTGGCGGACCACAACAGCTGCATTAACTAACCCACCCTAGGGAATGGGCGGTGGCGATGCCATGCAACCGTGTTATTCCTCTAGAATTTCTCAGCAGCTGGCACTGGGATCACAGTTGCTGGATTTTGTCCTTTCCCCACAGAGTAGCACGGCTAAATGGCTCTTCCCAACAGTATCGTTTTCTGCAAACTTGTTGTATAGGGGATGAGCAGGCTGAGCCCGAGGGAGGGAAGTGTCAAACGTGTCACTAGTCTCGAGTCCCTTCGCGCCAACAAGAAGTCCAGCCCACCTTGAATTCCGTAGACTCTTATCTACCACCAAACTGCACTATTAGTAATTCAGAGTCTTGTAGACAGTTTAAGCTTGCAATAAACCCTCATACTGTATATATTTAAACTGCCTGGGTTTCTGATTTTCCAGCGCTTGACACTTGACTGACTATAAATCTTATTCTATGGCCTAGCAAGCGCAAAAGAGAATGTCTTTTTAGCGGTAGGCCCATCATCTTTGAACTCCTGGTTCAGGCGTTTAAAAGCTTCTTACTGTTCGCCATTTCACACCAACGTTGCATTTTCTAGTACGTTACTCTAATCCTTTCGATCAGCCTTGGAAGTGCTGGGTGCCCCCTTAGAGGCACTTGAATAACTATTTAAAACAGAATCGGGTTTACATTCCTGGTTTGGGAGTGCTTCACTCATAGCAGTCCTAAATCAACCCAGGAGCACTGCAGCCAGCTGTTGGGCCAGATAATAATTTTCACGCAGCAGAATGAAAAAGCAGGGTTTTAGGCAACGCATTCAACCATTATTCTTAAGATTTAAGAATCTCGTTTGCCGTTCTCCATTCTGTTAATTCTATTTTTTTGGAAAGAATTTTTTTTTTTCAAACAAGTATATGAAACGACTACACCAAGTGGGGATAGTTGTTCTTGTATCTAGCTAGAATTCATTAACTTAACAGCCGTTCTCCAAAAGCAAATTCGTCTGTTTCCATCGTCAACATAATGTCGGAATACACTTAACTGGAGAAAATATTTTCGTTTCATGATTTTCTTTCTTAAAGCTCAACTGACACTGTCCGGATTGAGAGGCCCTTAGTGCTCGCTGAGCTTGGTTGTTTTCTTGTGGACCTTTCATTACCAAACTAGCTAACATCATCAGTGCTGTAGTTACCTAGTTTGGTAATGAAACATCTGCAAGAGAACAACTGACCTAAGAGAGCACAAGGACCCCCACAGTCGTCGTTGTCCTCTTCCTCCTCCTCCTCTCCACAAACTCCATTCCCCTTCTAGCACTGATGATATTACCTAGCTGGGTAATGAAACGACTGCAAGAAACCCACTAAGCTCAGAGAGCCCCAAGACCTCTTAATTTCAACCCTGAGCCACAAAAAGCATTCTCCTTTATCAAGGATTCGGGGTAATTCCTGCAATCTCGGAATCGAGGCCCATCCTAGGAACACAACACAGTTCTTCTCACACCGCTAAGTCAGTTGACGTGTCCCCGAATCGCCTCTTTTAAGGACCAGGAAAGCAGCCGTCGCAATCGGGAGTTTCTCGTCTTCATGACACCCTGACATAAAGCCCGAACAAATGCAATACCCTTTTTGCAATAAAAGGGTAATGAGATCTCTGTTGATGTTATCCCCACGAGTGGTTTAAATTGTAGGAGACCCCCCTTCCCCTCCCCCTGGGAGATTCTTCATATGTTGGCAAAATGTACCCACTAATGGAAAGGGGCTGACAGTTTTCATTAATATGCTTCCATTAAGGCTGGCAGTCTTTGCCTGATCTCTGGGACTTAATTGCTTGTAGTGGGGAGGGTGCATACGGGGAACCTCCTAGGAGAAGCAATATTTTGTCCTTGGGACTCACCCCCCCCCCCAATCCCCTTTCAACAATTCTTAAAGAGTTCCTTCTCCTCCTCACCGCTTTTAATGCCAGTTTCCTTTGGGGTCTAATGAAAGCTGGTTTTAAGCCGTGTCGTTGCCTTAGGCAAACATTCCCCTCCTGCCCCTTCGGTCCCTGATACGTTCTTTTATAATGAATTTTATCATGATGCTGCCTCTGAGATGGTTCCTCAAATCGGAATAGGGAGGGGTCATGGCGTTCAGAGGACCAAGTCATTCGTTTCGTTCCTTGGTTTGATGTGGAGAGGTGGTTGGGAGCCATTGCAAAATGAGCTCTACCCCCAAAGGGTTTCCACTCCATCCCAGGAATTGGGTAGGGAGGGTATGTCTTACTTAAGGAAAAGAAGGACGAGGGGGTGAAGTTATAGCAAGGTTCCAATATCTGAGGGCTCTCACATACCCTTTGGAGACGGCATCCGGTTTTATATTTATTGATATTAAGATTTATTTATTATGATTCATTGCGCAGTCAACCAGGTGTCTAGGCTGGATTTAGCATTTTTGTCCACCTATTCCCAAGGACCCAGGAAAGGCAGATGTTCTTGTTGTTGTTGTTGCTTCTTCTTCTCCTCCTTCTTCCTCCTCTTCCTCCTCTTCTTCTCTTCCTCTTCTTCCTCTTCCTCTTCTCCTTCTCCTCCTCTTTCTCTTCCTCTTCCTCTTCTCCTCCTCCTCCTCCTCCTCTTCCTCTTCCCCTTCCCCTTCCCCTCCTCCCCCTCCTCCCCACAAACTCCATTCCCTTCAACACTGATGATATTACCTAGCTGGGTAATGAAACAACTGCAAGAAAACCACCAAGCTCAGAGACCACAAGGACTCCAGAGTCGTTGTCCTCCTCCTCCTCCTCCTCCTCCTCCTCCTCCTCCTCCTCCTCCTCCTCCTCCTCTACAAGAGCTTTCAAGGGTTGCATGGAAGTTTGTCTCCCTCTTAAAGACCTGTCAGGTGCTTCACCAAACTGGTGAAGAGCCGCCCCCAGTGCGAAGCCCCGAGATTGAACTGCCAAAATTCCCTTGTAGGGCCTTAAGCCCTTAGCTTGGCTCCAAGTTATGTTTGATGCTTTGTTCAAAACCTGAGGTGTTCAATCTTAAAAAAAAAATTAAAATAAATAAAAAGGCCAGAGTCCTAACCAAACAAAAGACTCGGCCCCTGCTTGATAGATCTCGCTGGCAGACAGGATGCTTTTAGCTGCTTAAAAACCCTGCTTCTTGCCAATCTCTTTCATTCTTGCACAACTGTTTTGACGGCGGTTGTTACAGCAAAGGTAACAGAGGAATTGCCAGGGCCAGCTCTGAAAGCCAAAATTCCTAACCGAAGATCCGAGAATTGGAAAAACAGAAATATTTGGGGTTTCGTCAAGCTATTTTCCTGAACCCTGTGCACATTTTGGCTTGTAATTCAGTCTATAACCTCCTCCCTGATTTAGTTAGGAACTCTGTCCTTTCAGTCTTGCCTTCAACGTTAGGCCACCTTCCCCAAATCTCTGGGTTGGGTGCGTTTGTTTGAATAGGAACTCCAGTTCACTGTGGGGGGCGGTACCTAACGGAAGAGTTTGCGGGAAGGATTTTCTTTGCAGGTGACTGCCTTTGGTGCCCGCGTGTTAGAAGGAAGACTTATAGACTTAGAACGGCTTTATTGTCATTTTGAATCAGAGGTGGGTTTCAGCAGGTTCTGACCAGTTCTGGAGAATCGGTAGCGGAGATTTTGAGTAGTTCAGAGAACCGGTAGTAAAAATTTTGACAGGCCCCCACCCCCATCTATTCTCTGCCTCCCGAGTCCCAGCTGATCGGGAGGAAATGGGGATTTTGCAGTAACCTTCCCCTGGATTGGGGAGGGAATGGAGATTTTACAGTATCCATCCCCTGCCACGCCCACCAAGCCATGCCCACAGAACCGGTAGTAAAAATGTTTGAAACCCACCACTGCTTTGAATGTACACTAATCGGCATAGATTAAAATAAAATTTTGTTACATACAGCTCTCAAATTGTCACCACTCCAATACACACTACATAAACATGAAAAAAAATATAAATAAGAAAATATGCATATACCCATATACCCACATATATTATATGACACAGAGAAACAACACAGTCTAGTTCGGTTGTATAAATGTACATGGTGAGAAAAACAAATCTTGCGAGTTTACCATGCTGATGGCATAACGTGGAACAGGCCCGAAATCCCTGCTTGCTTTCTTATTTAAAAAAGATGTTGAGATCCTAGAAAAAGTGCAGAGAAGAGCAACCAGGATGATTGGGGGACTGGAGGCTAAAACATACGAACTGGGCACGGCTAGTCTAGTGAAGAGAAGGACCAGGGGAGACAGGAGAGCATCTTCCCATATTTGAGGGGCTGCCACAGAGAGAAGGGAGTCAAGCAGTTTTCCAAAGCACCCGAAGGCCAGACAAGAAACAACGGACGGAAACTGAACAAGGAAAGATTCAACCTGGAAATAAGGAGGAATTTCCTGACAGCAAAAGCAATCAACCCATGGAACAGAAGTTGCCTTCGGAAGTTGTGGGAGCTTCATCACTGGAGGCTTTCAAAAAGAGATTGGACTGCCATCTGTCAGAAATGGTGTACGATCTCCTGCTTGGGCAGGGGGTTGGACTAGATGACCTACCAGGTCCCTTCCAACTCTGTCAATCTGTAAATTATCATAAAGTCCTTCCTTTGATTAATGCCTGAAAAGGGTTAATAGTCTTCAGAGTTGTTTCATATTGTGAATTTTCAAGACGCAACTTTGTCTGATTGCAGAAGGAACCGGATACAAAGGAGAGGTCAGTGTTCGATATTCCCATATTTACCGAGGAGTTTTTAAACCACAGTAAAGGTGAGCAGAACGAAATAAAAACTCGCATTCTCTTTCTTCTTTCACATTTTGTGTGTTCTCAAAGTTTTGGCATGCGATAGAGCGATGCTACCGATATCTATTCAGGAATATATATATATGTGTGGACACCCCTGGTTTAAAACCTATGATTACTTCATTTTAAAAAAGGAAGGCATATTTTTCTGTTGCCTTATTATAGTAAATCTTGCAGCTAATAACAGCTGAATTAAGGTAATGCATTTGCCAGAAGTCTTGCAACAGTTGGAGCCAAAACTGGCACCCTCATAGTGTCTCTCTAGAAGAGCTGTGCCAATTCTGAGCTCACACAATAGTTGTGCAGGCCTAGGAAAATGCACTCTTAAATCCAGGAAACACAAGTTCCTTTATGGAATTTATTCACTTACTTCGCTTAAGGCATCTACAGAGGTCATGCAATTCCTTTGTGGAAGTAATGACAGAATAAAATAACGGTATCCTGATTTGCGTGTCTTTAATGTTTGCCATTTTGCCAGAAAAGATGGGCAGCAAAATTGCCCCAGCATTAATCTACTGTGTGATTTCCCCCCCACCCCCAGTTTCCTTAGAAACCCTTTGATCAGAGTTGATAATATGTAACCATTTGATTAGAACTCCTCCAACACATCTTAGAAAAAAAAAAGCTTCATTTAATCTAATGAAATGCTAAGGGCATGTAGGACCATCTCTGAACATGTTTTATAATAAATTCTTGATTGCTTGCTAAAATTAATTTAAAAGTAATTTTATCCTAAATAGAATTTCAAAAATGACTCATCAGACCCCAAGCCCCAAGTCGTCTTCTTCTACCTTTTAAAGACTTTAAAGAGAAACTTCTTTGAAGAATTTGATACAAAGCTTGTCAATCGGGGTGGGGAAAGGTGTCCTGTGGACTTCAACTCCCAGAATTTCTGAGCCAGGAAGTTGAAGCACACTAGTCATAAAGGGCCCATCGTTCCCCACCACTGTTCTAGGTCAGGGGTCTCCAACCTTGGCATCTTTAAGCCTGGGGGACTTCAACTCCCAGAATTCCCCAGCCAGCTTTCCCCAGCTCTGGCTGGGGAATTCTGGGAGTTGAAGTCCACCAGGCTTAAAGTGGCCAAGGTTGGAGACCCCTGTTCTAGATGATACCATTGCGGCTATACAACTCGATTGTATAGCCGGTACAGAATGATGGTAAGAAGAATTTAAGACTGGGTTCCCCAACGTTGACAACTTTAAAATGAGTGGACTTCAACTGGCTGGCCGGGGAATTCTGGGAGTTGAAGTCCACCCGCCTTAAAAGTGGCCAAGGTTGGGAAACCTAGTTTAAGAAGAAATTATACTTATTTCATTTGAAACTGTTGGGACTTCTCACTTGCTCTGCAGAATGCATTAAGCACAGATTACCTTTTGTTCGGAAGCATGCAAATGTGAGTAGATAAATAGGTACCACTTTGGTGGGAAGGTAACAGAGAAGAGTCTACGGACAAACTGGCTCCCTCGGCCAAGAAACAGATGAATCTTTACCTTTACCTTCTTAATAACGACATCTCTTAATTCTATAAATCCCTTTATCTTGTCTTTCTTTGAACCGATCCTATGGCTCCGTGGGCGATCAAGAGATGAGAAATGAGGGGAATGATCTGTGGGCCCAAACCTTTCCCCGCTCAGGCCAAATCTTCTGAATTTTAAATAACATGGTTCTCACACTCTTCTCTGTTGTTGTCAGCGCGAGAAGCCGAGCTGCGCCAGCTTCGCAAGTCCAACATGGAGTTTGAGGAAAGGAACGCGGCCCTCCAGAAGCACGTGGAAAGCATGAGGACTGCGGTGGAGAAGCTGGAGGTGGACGTGATCCACGAGCGCAGTCGCAACACGGTGTTGCAACAGCACTTGGAAACCTTACGGCAAGCTCTAGCCAGTAGCTTTGCCGGGATCCCCTTACCAGGTGAACAATAGCCCTTAGACTTATATACCACTTCACCGTGCTTTACAGCCCTCTGTAAGCGGTTTACAGAGTCAGCATATTTGCCCCCAACAATCTGGGTCTTCATTTTACCGACCGCAGACGGAAGGAAGGAAGGCTGAGTCAACCTTGAGCCGTGAGAATCGAACTGCTGGCAGTCGGCAGAATTAGCCTGCAATACTGCATTCTAACCACTGCGCCACCGCGGCTCTTACATCGGCCTTTAGTAGAAGCACCTCCTCCTT
The DNA here is from genome assembly GCA_022577455.1 of Arizona elegans. Taxonomy (NCBI): domain Eukaryota; kingdom Metazoa; phylum Chordata; class Lepidosauria; order Squamata; family Colubridae; genus Arizona; species Arizona elegans. The sequence continues at coordinate 20,969,882 of JAKOOJ010000016.1, forward strand.
CACGGAGTTACGTCCACCGTCTTTCTTTTCACGCTTGGGTTCGATCTCTTTGATGTTTCAAATTTGAAGTGACCCTTTGAGAATGTTTAGAAATAGTTCTCCAGGTGATGCGTCCTTCCCCCCTTCCCCCGAATGGTTCTGCCAGGTGAAGCTTAGATGCCATCACCCAACGCACGATGGGTCCTAAATGCTTAAAGGGTCAGCTTTGGAACAAAGTGAGCCTCTGGTAGGTTTCTTCTTCCGGGGCCTACATTCAAGGTTTAAACTGCCGGAATGAAGCCACCTCCCTGGCTTTGTCTTTGGCAATCCATAAGAGCTCTCGTAGGCTCTGTCACAAGACGGTTGTCCTAAAAGCGAACACCCTTTTGCCCCAGAAGGCAAATAAAATGGCAAGTAGGAAGCCCTTCTCAGCAGTTTTAGTTTCTGAGGTTGCCTTTAGAACCAGGGCTGTCCGACCTTGGCCACTTTTAAGACTTGTGGACTTCAACTCCCATGGCTGGCTGGGGAATTCTTGAGAGTTGAGAGTCCACAAGTCTTAAAAGTCAAGGTTCCTGCTCTAGAATCTGTCGGGCTCCAAGGAAGCGCTGGGAACATGGGTCATGCTTGAGGCTGATGCTTCGCTTTGTAGCACGCTCGCTTACCATCCTGTTTGGTTGCGCTGAATGTTGTCTAAGACAGGGGTCACCAATCTTTCGGACCTCAGGGACCACCAAATTCATAATTTTAAGTCTCGTAGACCACTAATATGATCTGCCTAATGACTGGGTGGGTGAGTGTGGCTAGGTGGTCATGTGACTGGGTGGGCGTGGCCAACTCGATGTCATTCGTGTCGAGGGGCACCTTGCCGGATTCTACTCGCCCCTCCCCTCCCAGCCACTCCTCGCCTGCCTGCCCAGACTCCTTAGGGCTCCAACAGGAAGCAGTTGTTGGAGCTAAGCAGCCACCACGAGAAAGAGTCGGCAAAACAGCTGCCTCAGTTCAAATTGGATCTGGCCAAGAAGAAGGCTCAGCAGAAGCACCTCACTGAGGACTAGGAGCATGGGCTTTCCAAGCAGAGGGAAGACCTGCGGGAGTGCAAGGCCAGTTCCAGGCCATGAGGCAGTCCCACTGGAACAAGGCCCTCCGGCTCTTCGCCACCAGCTGCGCTTCCCTCCAGCCTTCAACCCAAAGCCCCACACCAGGAAGTTGAAGCAGACCCTGAGTCAGAATTTCTGTCCCCCTCCGACCCGCACAAAAAGACCCCGAAGGGGGCGGGGAGACTCTCTGCAACAGCACAAACGTTCATTGCATGTATCTGTCCCAGGGGCCGTAGTTTGAGCACCCCTGATTTAGTGCAATAGAAAAAATGCAAACAATTTTTCTGAGGACCACCAAAATTTTCTCGTGGACCACCGGTTGGTGACCACTGGTCTAAGAAACAAAATTAGAGCACCCAGGTTTGTATGGGTTGGACTATGGTTGCCCAACAGAGCCCCATTCTGCTGCTTCTCTACCCTGCAGGTAGCCTCCATTCCTTGGGAAGGCAGTTGCCAAGTGGCTGGTCTTCTGTTTCTGTTTTCCAGGGAGCGGGGAGATCCCCACCTTAGACACTATTGATTCCTACATGAATCGGCTGCACAACCTTATCCTGGCCAACCCACAGGAGAATGAGACCCTTATAGCGACAGTCCGGGAGGTGGTAAACCATCTTGAACGTTAATCACTTGGTGAGTTTCTAGTTACCTGATCAGGACCTCTGGGAATTCAGAGCTGAATGGAACTCTTGCCCCAGACCGTACAAAACCATGTGCAGCTACACCAAACTCTTAGCACTTGTCCACAGATAAACCAATCCTCCCACGGTGCTTTCCTTTCAGTAATGTTTATGTCTTTCTGTATTTCAAAGAATGTACATTCTTCAAAACAACTAAAAGCAGAAGCATAGTTGCTTTGTTTCTTTTCCCTCCCTTTCCCTCCCTTTCCCTTCCCTTCCCTTCCCTGCCCTTTCCTCTCCACTCCTTTTTATCTTCCTTTCCTTTCTTTTCCTTTCCCTTTTTATCTTCCTTTCCTTTCCTTTCCTTTCCTTTCCTTTCCTTTCCTTTCCTTTCCTTTCCTTTCCTTTCCTTTCCTTTCCTTTCCTTTCCCTTCCTTCTATCTTTCCTTTCCTTTCCTTTCCTTTCCTTTCCTTTCCTTTCCTTTCCTTTCCTTTCCTTTCCTTTCCTTTCCTTTCCTTTCCTTTCCTTTCCTTTCCTTTCCTTTCCTTTCCTTTCCTTTCCTTTCCTTTCCTTTCCCTTCCCTTCCCTTCCCTTCCCTTCCCTTCCCTTCCCTTCCTTTTCTTTCCTTCTTCCCTTCCCTCCCCTCCCCTCCCCTCCCCTCCCCTCCCCTCCCCTCCCCTCCCCTCCCCTTCCTTTCCTTTCCTTTCCTTTCCTTTCCTTTCCTTTCCTTCCCTTCCCTTCCCTTCCCTTCCCTTCCCTTCCCTTCCCTTCCCTTCCCTTCCCTTCCCTTCCCTTCCCTTCCCTTCCCTTCCCTTCCCTTCCCTTCCCTTCCTTTCCTTTCCTTTCCTTCCCTTCCCTTCCCTTCCCTTCCCTTCCCTTCCCTTCCCTTCCCTTCCCTTCCCTTCCCTTCCCTTCCCTTCCCTTCCCTTCCCTTCCCTTCCCTTCCCTTCCCTTCCCTTCCCTTCCCTTCCCTTCCCTTCCCCCCCCTCCTCTCTTCTCCTCCCCTCCCCTATTTCCCTGTCAATCCATAAGGCTCAATCCTTGCCTTCTCAATTGTGAATTGAGAGTCGGGGAAAAAAAGTAAAAAAAACCCCAAAAAAACAAATGCCCTTTCAGTTCCGGTCCATCTGCGCTGGAGATGCCAGAGGAGCCCAACCTTTCCGTGCCCGACCTTCGATAATCGCTGCCAAGTGCTGTTAATTGCACGCTCGCCATTCTCCCTTGGCGTCGGCGTCAGAGCCCGCTGTCCTTCCAGCGAGCAGCCAGATGGAACAGACAACGGTTCTAAGCCAAGCCCGCTCTCCCCCGCAGGGATGCATCAGCCACACTTCTGCTGCCCTTTGTTGAAGAGAAGCAGCTTGTGGATGTGAGCCTGGGATTTTTCCACAGCTGATCGGCCCCCTCCTTTTGACAAAGCATCTCTTTCGGGGATGGTGGCGGCAGCGGTAGCTATTCTGCCCAGAAACTGCCAAGGCAGACTTGCCGGATTCGTGCCATGACAGAACATGTCAGTTCCGTTTAGACGGGCTCTGGAAGGGCAGCCGAGGCTGGAGGCCAGATGTTTCCCTTCCTGGTTTCTCCTTTTCAACCGAGGCCTGTCCAAGGTTTCAGAGGCCCCAAAGGCTCCCAGTCCCCTTTTCATTTTCTGATGAGGAATCCTGGGAGAGTTAAGAACATTCCTTGGGGCATCCAAAGACAAGCGTGACTTCCTTCTTGAAAAAGAAAAAATGGTTTCAACTACTTCTAGAAATGACAACCACAGAAAAGTCCCCGAACAAACTCTTCTCTTGCTTCCTTATTATTTATCCCCCCCATCGATGACATGTTCTCACTACCTAAAAATAACCCAAACAAGACTGTTAAGAATGCTGGTTCCCAATGGGTGGGACTCACAAAGGCGCCTGGTGGCCTCACCTCAACAGCTTCCTTCAGTGGGAGGTGATACTAAAAGTGAAGGAGAATGGGTGGAGCAGGGTTGTCCAACCTTGACAACTTTTTAAGAGTTGTGGACTTCAACTCCCAGAATTCCCCAGCCAGCATGGAAATTCTGGGAGTTGAAGTCCACAAGTCTTAAAAGTTGGGAATTGCAGTCCACAACTCTTAAAGTTAGATTAGATTAGATTAGAATACTTTATTGGCAAAGTGTGATTGGACATACAAGGAATTTGTCTTTGGTGCATATGCTCTCAGTGTACATAAAAAGAAAAGATACATTCGTCAAGAATCATAAGGTACAACACTTAATGATAGTCGTAGGGAACAAATAAGCAATCATACCACGAAGCAATATAAATTGTAAGGATACAAGCAACAAAGTTACTGTCATACAGTCATAAGTGGGAGGAGATGGGTGATAGAAACGATGAGAAGATTAATAGTAATGCAGGCTTAGTGAATAGTTTGACAGTGTTGAGGGAATTATTTGTTTAGCAGAGTGATGGCATTTGGGAAAAAACTGTCCTTGTGTCTAGTTGTTCTGGTGTGCAGTGCTCTATAGCGTCGTTTTGAGGGTAGGAGTTGAAACAGTTTATGTCCAGGATGTGAGGGATCTATAAATATTTTCACAGCCCTCTTTTTGACTCGTGCAGTATACAGGTCCTCAATGGAAGGCAGGTTGGCAGTAATTTTTTTTTTGTAGTAATTGTTACTTTGGTAATAGTTGTTAAAGTTGTCAAGGTTGGACACCTCTGATCTGGGAGATGGTGCAGGTGATTTCAAAGCAGGTCACGTGGGTTAACAATTCATATCTGCTAGCAAGTGTGACTTCTAGGGCCAACTTATCTCTCAAGGCACAATCTCTCCATGGAGCTTAGTTGAGTTGGGCTTAACTCTTCAAAGATACCTTCACAAAACCCCAGCTCCTCTTCTAATTCACCTTTCTCCTCCTCTTCTGTTTTATCTGCAGTTTCTAGGATTTTTTTTCTCTCTTAAAGGGAGAAAGAAGCCTGGAACGAGACCCCTGGTGTGGAACTAAGCCAAGAAATAAAAGGCAAAAATTTGGAGATAAGCTCCAGTTCTTTCCTTAAAGCTTGAGGACTATGTTTTTGAGAAGTCACAATAAGATAATGGCCCAGTTTTTCTGCCCAGTCCTCCATTCCTTATCGTTTATCCACTAACCATGGACTAAACTGCATTGAACAAACGCAATGGCTACGCTTCGTTCTCATTTGAGTCAACATTGTTGTATTTTTTCATTGCAACGAAAACTAAGCTCCAAAGTGGTGGTGCTCCAAAGGAGAGCATTTTCCCTGCCTCTTTATTCCTTAATTTCATGTCAGTCTTGTCTTGTCCAACACGAAAGTCCCTGGGCTTCCCTTGGTGAGAAGAAGACCAACCAGCTTGGAGAGAAGAAGACTGACCAATGCCTTCTTCTGACATTAAAAACACAAGATCTTCACGTGCATTGTAGTCCAACTTATTTTTGTTTTGTAGCATGCTTACTTAGTTTGGTGTACACAGGAGTCTTACTCCAATCTCTCTCTTTCAAAACCAGAAAACACGCAAAGAGTCTCATGTATGTGTCTGGGAGGGTGTGTGTGTGTGTGACATTTCTTCCCCTTTTCTGGTAAAATGTGATGATGCTTCAGAAATAAATGATGTGAAAAAGGGGATGTCCATTTCTTTGGTGCTTATTTCCTGACTACCCCCGTTTTCCCAAAAATAAGACCCAACTGGCAAATAAGGCCTAGCATGATTTTTCAGGATGCTCGTAATATAAGCCCTACTCCAAAAATAAGCCCCAGTTAAGATCGTCACAAGACAGATGTGTTTAGTACTGTATTTCCCCGCAAAATAAGACCTAACCGGAAAATAAGCCATGATGTGACTTTTGGAGCAAAAATTAATATAAGGCCCGGGCTTATTTTGGGAGAAACATGGTAGCTGAAGAATTCACTTTTTTCTCTTATAACTATTAAGCAGTTTTGCAGCAGTGAAAGCTGCCCAGGTACAGCCAGGTGTAATACAGGTATAATATACAGGTAAAGCGCAAGAGATTATGCCGTGTAGAGATTCCACCTTACGCTCGTGACTTGCTGAGCCTACTTTTATCCACTCCAGCCCTTTGCCAGCCTGATGCCTTCTGGATTTTCTAGAACAGAAGCTTTCAGATTTCCCAGGCTGAAGAAAAAAAGCTGAGAATTAAAATCCAAAACATATAAAGGGCTCCAGATTGGAGAAGTCTCTTAACAAATTGCATTGTTCTGTTTCAATTAGCTGCCTTTGTGTGAGAGCAACTATTGACACTTATTTCAAATCCCCATTTCCAGTTGGTTGTTTTTATTTATAGATGTTTATATAGATGTTAATCCCATTTTTATGGAGCTTTATAAGTAACTCAAAGTGGCAAACGTACCTTTTACTCCTTCCTTCCTCCTATTTTCCCCACAACAACAAACCCTGGATTGGACTGAGAGAGAAGAGAGAGGGACTGGCCCAAAGTCACCCAGTCCTGACTTTCATGCCTAAGGTGGGACTTGAACTCATGATCTATTTCCAAATAAAGAAGACGCTCATGTGACCCCCTCACCACAAAACCCAAAACAATGCACACTTTAAAAAAAAAAAAAGATATCCAGATATGCTAAAATAATCTTTATAGTAATAATTCACAGGAGATTTCCCTAATCTGCAGGCTGAAGAAAGAAGATCCCTCTTTTGTAGCATGGAGACCAAATGTAACCAGAATCACTTGCCGGCTCTAATGACGCTTGATTTTAAGAAAACGCCGCGGTTTTTCCAGAAGTGTTTTTCAAAAGAGAATGAATGTGCTTTCCTAACATTGCCTTCATTAAACACAATTAAGACCAGATTGTTCTGACCTTAATTTTAATTGCATTTTAATGAGGGTGAATTTTATCCAGCATCACTTTGCCACTTGGAACCTGCTGTCAGTTTTCAGTACCACTCGGTACCCCGGACACACCGAATTGCAATACACTCATTTCCTCGTTTTTCTTTTTGAATTGGGTTCTGCCAGCATGAGAAGCAACGTGCCTTGTGGATTTTAAAAGCAATAATCATGAGTCTTCAGGGCCAACCGTCTTCAAGATGGCGAGACTTCCCTCGAGGAAGCCTAGATGAGATTCTTCTGCTTGTTTGTCTTTGGGGAATCTGCGCTCCCCGGCTTTTCAACGATCTCTTACAAATATTTGTGCAGAAGCAATTTCAGAATTTCCCCGTTTCTAAGGAGATTCAGGCAGTCAGCACTAGGAGAAATCCCTTCTTGATTTGTAGAAAATCTACTGCAAGCCTGCAAATCCCTCCTGAGCTAGGCAGACCAATAGATAGTCCTTGACTTGCAACTATTCGTTTAGTGACCGTTCAAAAGTTACAACGGCCCTGAAAAAAGGTGACTTTCTTGCAGTTATGACTGTTGCCACATCCCCATGATCACCTGATCAAACTCCAGATGCTTCACATTTCATATTTACGACGGTTGGCAGTATCCCGGGGTCATGTGATCCCCGTTTGTGACCTGACAAGCCAGATTCACTGAACCACTGGCTTAGCAACTTCTCAACTGCATTAAGATTTAAGATTTACTTAATTAAGATTGTTAAGATTCACTTAACAACCGAGGCAAGAAAGGTCATAAAATGGGGGCAAACATAAATCGAGGGCCAGCTGTAGTTCATTTGCTCATTATTAATAAATCCAGCTTTGCAAAGCTTTCCAATTTGACCCTCAAAGTGATCTTTGGAAATTAGAAATTGCGACTCTGGAGAGCTGCCAGGGATTTGAAGCTGGTTGGAGTTGGATGGTCCGGTTAGACAAACGACAAGGAGAATGACACTTCCTCCTTTCCAGCATCCTTCTCCTTTCCCCAAAGTTGGCGCAGAAAACCAGCTGCACCTCTAAGCCAGCCCTGAAGCCTTTACCCCAAAGGACAGGAGGCCCGTTTCCAGTTTGCCCGACATGACTAACCTTCTTGACATCAAGCAGCAGATGGTGAGCAGCATTGACCTCATGAGGAAGAGCAGAAGGATGGACATGAAAACATCTCCCAAATTTTGTCGTCCTTACCTCGCAGCTGCTGGGCCGAGTCCTTGCTTAATATCGGCCGGAGTCAAAACATCCTAAATTACAGCCTCTTCGGCCAACTGCTTCCCGTTTGCAATTTAGGTGGGTTTTCCTGGAAGGGGGAAAGGAGAGCAGATCCCTTTGCATTTAGTCCTCGAAAGAGCTGGTCGATTTTCTTCAACCCAACGGACAGATTTTCGAGAATGATGGATTCCCAACGAAGCACCAGAGGTGTTTTTTTCCCCCAAAAGGCAACGGGACTTACTTTCCTTTTTCCTTTGAAAACGTTTTTGCTTCTCATCCAAGAAGCTTCTTTAATGGATGAAAACCAAAACATTTTCAAGGAAAAAAACCAAGGAAGTCCATTTCCTTTTTTGGAAAAACACCTTTGGGACAATTAAGACCTGGATGATGGACATTCCCAACGAAGTTGGAAGACGGTAGAATTTCCATGGACGTCCCCAACGAAGTTGGAAGACGGGAGCTTGGGGAAAGCTATTCTTTGTAGCTGCTTGTAGGATAACAGTTGTATCTGCAGGAAGTTGTAGCTGTAGACCACATCTAATCCAGATCAGCTAAATTCCAACTGTGGTCGTAAATCGAGGACTAATAATAACAGGAGTTCAATCCAGGGATATTATATATTTTATTTTATTTTATTTTATTTTATTTTATTTTATTTTTTATTTTATTTTATTATTTTATTTTATTTTATTTTATTTTATTTTATTTTATTTTATTTTATTTTATTTTATTTTATTTTTATTTTTATTTTTATTTTTATTTTTATTTTTATTTTTATTTTTTTGATTTGATTTGATTTGATTTGATTTGATTTATATGCCGCCCTTCTCCGGAGACTCAGGGCGGCTTACAATGCGTTAAGCAATAGCCTTCATACTTTTGTATATTTATACAAAGTCAGCTTATTGCCCCCACAATCTGGGTCCTCATTTTACCTACCTTAGAAAGGATGGAAGGCTGAGTCGACCTTGAGCCTATATTTTATTCTGTTCCCCCCCTTTTTTTAAAGCATCTCTCTCCAGCAGTTGTGATTCCAGAAGCAGGGAAAATTGCAAAGGAATCACACCCATTTGGGAAAAAAAAAAATAAAAAAAAAGAAGAGAAAAGCCATCATTCCTTTGGGATAAGACCCAACAATCGGCTGGCTGATAGTACAGGTAATCCTCAACTTATGACAGTCCATTTAGTGACCGTTCAAAGTTACAATGGCATTGAAAAAGGGGACTTATGTGACGGTTTTTCACAGTTATGACCCACGATCATGGGATCAAAAGTTAGGCGCTCGGCATCTGGTTCATACTTACGACAGTGGCTGTGTCCCGGGGGTCCCCTTTTGCAACCTTCTGACAAGCAACAGGGAAACCGGATTCACTTAACAACCGGGTTACTAGCGTTAACGAGGGTGGCAAGAGAGCTCGTAAAATGGAGCCAAATTCACTCAACAAATGCCTTGCTTTTAAGAGCAGAAACGTCGGGCTCCGTTGCAGTCGTAAGTCGAGGACTACCTGTATGAAAGTCCCAGAGCAGGATACATGCATCCGTCAAGAGATCAGACACTGGTGCTGGTGTCATTTCCTTCAATTCAGCGAATGCATCAGGCCGGGGAAAATGTTGTGGGCGAGGAAACCCCCTGGCTGAAGATTCAAACTTCGCTTTTTGAAATTCCTGCTCGTCTTCCTCCTCCAGATGTTTTAATTGTTCCGTGGGCAATTCTGTTTCAGCCGCAGGAAGTGAGGCTGGCATTTAACATTGCCCATAGAAGAAATTTAAAAAAAAACAAAAACAAAAAAACCCCCCCACACACATTTTTGTTATTTAGGTTCTCACAAGGCAGCAGCTTTGTGCGTCTGCGTCATTGTAGATTTGAGGGACGGGAACAGGAAAGGAAAGACCCAAAGTACAAATCCAGAGACTGTACAAGAGAAACAGGCTAATTCTACCCAGTCTTTCTGTTATGTTTCTGAATTTCAGCAATTTTAAAATGCGTGGATTTCAACTCCCAGAATTCCCCAGCCAGCAACGCTGGCTGGGGAATTCTGGGAGTTGAAGTCCACACAAATTATAAAGACCACAAAGTTGAGAAACAAACCCCTTTAAATATTACTTTATTTATTTTATTTTTAAGCATTGTCGTGGCTGATCTCCGCATTCCTGACCTGCTTTTCAGAGGGAGCCTTGGTGCAAATTTGCAGGCTGGAAACTGCTCACGCTGTTAATCCGGCTTGTTTGCTGTTGTACGAGATGTGCAGTGTGTTTATTTCATGTATGTGTCTATATATATATATATATATATATATCTGGGTGAATTCCATACATTCCCCAAATGCTTCCGAGAGGGGCAGAAATGGAACCAACCCTCTGCGCAATGCAAAGGATTTGACAGAGGGCGACTCTCGTTTCCAGATGTTTAACACAACCCTGGTGGAACTGACATTTTTGGGGAGAAGCACTGCCATCTAGTGGCCTGTCTTGGGTATGTACTTCAAATTCGGCGTAATCCTAGAGGGGGGAAAAATTAGCACTACAACTGAACCTTTTTAAATTAAAAAAAAAATTTTTTTTTAGAGAAAGTATCTAAACCAACACAGATTAGAAAACAGATCAAAAGAATACAGCACCAGGCACAAACAAGGAAAAATACCCAAGAGTTCTGATCCTTGGTAAATAATCCTCAGAATTATCTCAGAATTGGTGGTAGAACTCAATTCAGCCAGAAAACTTGAGTTTTGACCCAGAGCTCAGATTTGAAAAAACAAACACATATTCATGCTCCCCTGGCTCTGGAAAGCTTAAATATGAATGAAGGATGGGTCGCTTGTGAATGAATAAAAATTACATTTAAGCTTTAGGCAAAGAGTAAGATGTAAATCCGTTGCCATTTCTGGTCTTGTAGAATGGACAATATAAAATGCCTTGGTTCCTAATTAATATTTTGGATGGATGTATCTGCAATTGTTTTTATTGACTGGAGGCTGAAACTTATTATCCCAAGAGGTAGGATATAAATAACTCTTAACAAATTAATAAGTGGAACTTATTAAAAATGGAAAGTGCCTGCAGAAGTTGTGAACACTGGAAATTTTTAAGAAGATGTTGGATAACCATTTGTCTGAAGTGGTGTAGGGTTTCCTGCCTGGGCAGGGGGTTGGACTAGAAGACCTCCAAGGTCCCTTCCAGCTCTGTTATTCTATTCTATTCTATTCTATTCTATTCTATTCTATTCTATTCTATTCTATTCTATTCTATTCTAATGAATGATGCCGTAGAATGTTAGGTGAATCCAGTAGTGGGATTCAGTTGGTTCAGGCCGGTTCGGACGAATCGGTAGTTAAATTATTGGCTGGCCCCTCCACTCCCCGCCCCTTCCAGGAGTCCCCACGTGCCCCATTTTGGCTTCCAGGTAAGTGCAGGGAGGCCTACTAGGCCTAAAATGGGGCGCAGAGGGGCAATGGAGCCCCACGGTCCATTTTTGCTCCCGGGGGCGGGGTGCAGGAAGCCAAGTGCTGCCTGTCACACCCCCTGACCACGCCCACCATGGCTACGCCCACCCAGTCGGTCATTAGGGCAGAGAACCGGTAGTTAAATCATTTGAATCCCACCACTGGGTGAGTCCAGCTTTTGTTGGTGAGTCTGAAGACGGTTGAAATATCGGCTCGGCTGCAATACTCGAACCATCTCTTACCTGAACTTAAAAAAATAGTCAGAATGTTAAATCGGTGTCTTTCAGCAACTTGATTGGGAGGTCAATGGATTCCTCCAAGTGTGACCTGTTTTTCCTCCCGTCTGGCTTATCAGTAATTTTACATTACATTGCAATCTTTTTTTTTTTTAAGTGCTGGATTTGACTACATGAATTTTAACTGGGGTGCTTTGTACCGACGTTTGTATTGGCGTTTCCTGCTTGCTAACTAAAGGAGCACAGCTTAAGAAGACGGGCCCTTTAAGAAGATGGTACAAAGGCAAAGGGTGGGGGGGAAGATTTCTCTTAAATTCTTCTCTCAAACGAATAAAAAGGAAGGGGAAAATGGAACTGCCTTTAAACACCCCAAACTTTCCCGAAGTGATGCTGGGAGACCCATTTCTAGATGAGGCTGCAATCCTGACAAAGTCAGAGATGGACAGTGTAAACCAGGCTCTTTTGTCTTGCAGGAAATAGGAAAATAAGTTCACAGATAAAAGGGGAAGATAATAAATAACTAGACAATTCCTTGCACGTTTCCTGGGGCTGATGGTGTCCGGTTCAATCTGTGCATGTGGCAAAAATAGATTTGGTGTTCCTAGTGGAAACAGCAGGGTCTCTTTGCACGATTCTGGAGAAGACGGTGAATGAATTTTTGCCATCATTGCTCATCCTTATCTTGTGGGTTACATTTATATCATGCGTTTCCTCTAAGAGTTCAAAGTGATTTTGATGGGATTTCTCTTTCTGGATCCTCTACAACAGGGGTGTCAAACTCAATTTCATTGAGGGCCACAGCAGGGTTGTGTTTGATTTTGGGCGTGGCTGGAGTGGGTGTGACCAGCTCGATGTCACTCATCACTTATGTCAGGAGCACCTGTGGTGGCCAAGTGCTAAGGAAGGACTTCCCTCAGACCCTCACTCGCATTATAATCTATCCTTCCTTCCTTCCTTCCTTCCTTCCTTCCTTCCTTCCTTCCTTCCTTCCTTCCCTCCCTCCCCTCCCCTCCCCTCCCCTCCCCTTCTTTTTCCTTCCCTCTTCATTTTCCTTCCTTCTTCCTTCCCTTCTTCCCTTAGTTTTCCTTCCTTGCTCTCTTCCCACCTTCCGTTCTTTTTCGTTGCCTTTGCCTTTCTCTCTTCCTGTCCCTTCTTGCATGCTCAAATGCAAAAAGGGAAACATTTCTCCTTTTGTTCTGTTTTTAGTTTTTTAGTGCACCAGCGTGCTTACCATCCCTGTCCTAATATTCCTTTTTACTTACTCTTTTCCTGTATTCAAATTATGTTTATACTTTTGCCTGTCATCTTATATATGCTTGACAAAATAAATCAATAAAAATAAATCAATAAAATAGTCCTCTGCCAGTGAAAACGGGGCTGGGGGGGGCCCAGCATGTGCCCCCCCGAGATCCGTTTCTGCTGGCAGAGGCGCCGCAGGCCTTGAGTTCAACATCCCTGCTCTACAAGATGGGTTGGGCAGAGATGAGCCACAAGCCACTCAACCAAGCCAGACATTTCGGTTGCTAAGCAAGTTAAGTGAGTTTTACCCTATTTTTCTTGACACACCTGTTAACCGAATTACTGCGATTGTTAAGTTAATAACACAATGGTTCAGTGAATCTCCATTGGCTTTCCTTGTCAGAAGATCTCAAAAGGGGATTGCATGACCCCCGGCACGCTTCCCCCTTGCTGCTCTCAGGTTGCCTTGATGCTGGCCCTGACTCCCACACCACCTCCCTTCCTCCTCTGAGTCGGCTGCTGGAGGGCCTGGTGGCTGACAGGCTACAACAGGCTACCTGTATGACCCTCTTGTCCTATTCCCCTTAAGCTTTTCAGTACTTTGGCTCACATGTAGATAAGGGGTAGGAAGTTCCATAGGCTACTCTGTAAAGTTATCGCCAATCTTAAATAGCAACAGCAACCGGTCTTCCCGTCTTCTGCTGCAGCTTGAAAGAAGAAGGGTGTTTTATTGACTAGCAGGGTGGTCTTATGCTCTCCTGAGGCCCCCAAAGCATTTTCTCCCAATAACGTTTTAAGCATCCGCCGCCTTAATGGATTCGTTCAATTAAACGCTTGGTTAATCAGGAGGCGCTATGACAATAGTTCAGCTTCTTCTAGCTTTCAGGGATCAAGGAAATCGTTTTATCCAGCTTTGGAAATATAAAGGTTATTAGTTCCTCATTTGTCTCCTTTTTTTTTTTTTTTAATTTGATTTATATGCCGCCCTTCTCCAGAGACTCAGGGCGGCTTACAATGTGCTAAGCAATAGCCTTCATCCTTTTGTATATTTATACAAAGTCAGCTTATTGCCCCCACAATCTGGATCCTCATTTTACCTACCTTAGAAAGGATGGAAGGCTGAGTCAACCTTGAGCTTGGTGAGATTCGAACCTGCAGCAATTGCAGCAGCTGGTCTTAATAACAGGGTGCTTTAGACCACTGTACTACCAAGGCTCTTTGCCTCGGCAAAGCTGGTTCTCTGACAAAAAGCGGGAAGGACGTATTGCCGTGTTAAATCAGCAATGCTGTTTTTTGGTGGTACGCGAATCAAATTGGGGGGGGGGCATCACGCTGCATGGTTTGGTGGTCTGAAGGAGCTGACGTAAATGCCTCAAAATGTTTTTTTAAAAAACCAACCCCTCTCAATAAGGGTTGTAAAAATACGATTCTCCTCTGGAGGTCGGCTCCATCTCAGCCTCCTGCATTAACGGAGGTTTGCAAAGCTCTGGAGGCAATTAGGATGGAACGATATCCTTGCTTTGAAATTCTCACTTAAATAGCTTCTATTTAAGGACGGGATCATACGGAGAGAGGAAGATTGCACGGATCTGTGTATAGGTAGTCCTCGACTTACGGCCACAGTTGGGCCCAAAATTTCTGTGGCTAAGCAAGACAGTGGTTGAGGGCAGAGGTGGATTTCACATCATTTTACCACCGGTTCGCTGCGCACTGAAAATGCACTTGGCTCGTGGGTGTGGCTTGCATGCATGTGCATGGCTTAGAAAAATGTGGCTAAATAGGCATAGTATCGGGGCAGGGGGGTTAAATACCACCACTGGTTGAGGAACCTTATGTCCAGGATGTGAGGGGTCTGTAAATCTTTTCCCAGCCCTCTTTTTGACTCGTGCAGTAGGCAGGTCCTCCATGGAAGGCAGGTTGGTAGCCATGTTTTTTTTCTGCAGTTCTAAAATAAAGACACCGTTTCCATTCCTCCAGCAAATGGAGCCATGATGGATGCCTTTTCGTGAGCAGTGGCTGCCTAAGTCAGCGTCTCATCAACCACGAAGCGCAATTTATTAACCTCTAAACACAGGGTAAGCAGAGACATTGTTATTTTAGTTTGAGAGGTGAGTTATACAGCGGTGCCTTCTCCAAGGAAACCCGGCCGAATGAGCGTATCCCCGTTGAGTGATCGTTGGAAGAGGTTGCCCTTGGGTCAATAGCACAAGGGAGATGGTGCTAGACTTCCGGAAACAGAGAGAGGAACCTACCCCACTCTACATCAAGGGGGGCTGTGTGGAGAGGGTCTCCTCTTTCTAATTCCTGGGAGTCCACCAGGGGTGGGCTGCTGGGTGTTCGGGAGAAACTCTAGCTAACCCCTAAATCCCACTCCTGGCTGGCCCCGCCCACCCCTCCCAGGAGTCCCCACACTGCCCATTTTGGATGCATGTAAGTGCAAGGCGCGCACAGAGGCTCGGGGAGGGCTAAGTTCGGGAAGGCCGGAAACAGGCCCGTTTTCAGCCTCCAGAGGGCCTCCAGAGCCTGGGGAGGGAGCTGTTTTCACCTTCCCAGAGATTCGAGGAAGGCCTCAGGAGCCTGGGGAGGGCAAAAATGCCCCCCTCATCCAATCGTGGTGCAGGAGGCTGACTAGGCCACACCCACCATGACCACGTCCACCCAGCAACTGGGCAGAGAACCCCTTGCTAAAATTTTTGAAGCCCACCTCTGGAGTCCACCTTAGCCAAGATCTCACCTGGAAAAATAACATGTGTTCTAGGTGGTCAAGAAAGCTCAACAGAGACTCCATTTCCTTAGGGTCTGGCGAAAAAATCATGTGGAATAACGATTGATGACTTCCTTCTACCGGTCTACGATAGAAAGTGTCCCCACGTATTGTGTAGTTACGGTGTGGTATGCTGGCTTGTCCTGCCTTCTGGTGCTTTGGAGAATAAACTGACCCCCTCTTCTTTGTGGCAGCCCCTCAAATACTGGAATACTGCTAATACTGGTTAATTATTCTCACTGTCAGGAAATTCCTCCTTAGTTCCAGGATGCTCTTCTCCATGATTATCTTCCATCCATTTCTTCATACTTATCTCCATTTCCTAGCTGAGGGAGCCAGCGTTGTCCAAAAATGCTTCCATGGTAATGAGACCTGCATGCTTATATGCCGAGGTGCACAGAATGCTCTTACTGTTCCACTGAAGTGGTACCTATTTATCTACTTGCATTTGCATGCTTTCAAGCTGTTAGGTTGGCAGGAGCCGGAGCAAGGAACTGGAACTCACCCCATCACGTGGTGCTTGGGTCTTGAACTGCCAACCTTTTGGTCAACACACCCAGTGTCTTAACCGCTATGGCCCCCACACCCCCCACAGTTAAATCCTAGCTCAGTATAAAATGAGAACCTAGATGGGGCATTCTTCAAACAAGGGATCAACAGTGCCACTGCTTTCTGCGAAACAGCAGCTCCCGAAAGAGTTAAGCCATTGTTTTTTAGAGAGACGGATTCTCGCCTGCCCTTTTGTAATTGCTTTATGGATTAGCTGTAAGTGTAAGGTCTCCCTGCATAAAAGCGTTCCATATTATATTTGTCATTAATTCTGAAGCTCTTCTTTACAATCCTGTAGCCGTGTGATGGAATCGGTGAAGTTTTATATTAAAAATGGCTCTGCGAAAAAGAATTGTTTGTGATGGGGGAATCTCCCTCCCTTCCTCTTTCAACAAATTTTCCGCAAGTCCCGGAGGGGAAAATGTGTGGAAAAGCAAAATATTTCAACTGCATATCTTCGGTTTCCAGATGTTCCAGGCAGGAACCAGGAATGGCCTTCAAAGCGAGACGAACGGTTGCAAACTGTCGAGAGATTTTTGGTCGTCAGTGTTAATTAAATATATAAATAAGCAAACTCTGAAATCAAGTTTGACAAACTCCCCAAGCGGGAGACTACGCCCCCCCCCATTAGGTTTTATTTGGGTCTCGTTATATCCAGCTGTTTTGATCCTTGCCTTAAAACCCAAGTTGCTTCTTTCCTGGATGTTTTAGAAAAAGGTCAGTTTGGATGGAGCCAAATACGTTGATGAAAAAAATGCTTAAAATATTTCTGGTATCCAGGAGAGATTGTGGGCATTTTGCACACAGAGATTGGAGGGAAGGGGGGCGTGTAGAGGGGTGGGGGGTGGGGGAAACTAACAGATTGTTTTCTCTGCAAACTGGAGTCTGTCCCTGGGTTTCAAATCTTGTTTGGGCATCCTGACCTCCTGACAGCTCCAGCTGTTTGCAGCCTTCGCTTGGTCTGTGCTGCTCACGGCGACCAAAGAACTTTTAATATTCATGGAAGTTTAAATATTTAATATCACAGCCATTATACTGTAGATGCTGCTTTAAAAAAAATAAATAAAAGACTATGGCTTATTTCTTTTCTTTTTTTAAAAAAATAAAAAAAATGAAGTGCCCCAAATCTAAAATGCCTCTCTGAGAGGCTTTACGGAACTTAACCCCTGGAATGAATTATGCAGCTCAACTCTCCTGTTTTGCATCTGAGGTCTGGGTTACAAGGAAACAGGAGGTCAGGGGAGAGAATGGTATAAACTGTTCTTGTTTTAGAGGGAGCATTTTATGGGCCAGCATTCTGCACAATTAATGGGGGGTGGGGGCAATCTGGAGAGGCTTGGTTAGCAATGTTATTCTGATTCAGTCAAGAGCTTTGTGGTTTTGTTTGATCAAGGATGGAATTCAAATTTAGGAAGAAAGAATAACGTGAAGCTTCTTCTGCTACTAATGTGACCATTAGATCTGACCTGACTTGACTGCAGACCAAAATATTCATGGAAGTTTTGCCTTCCGATAAGGCCTCCATTACAGGATTGGATTGGATTGGATTGGATTGGATTGGATTGGATTGGATTGGATTGGATTGGATTGGATGAGTTGAGTTGTGTTGGGTTGGATTGGGTTGAGTTGGGTATGGTTGTGTTGGGATGGGATGGGATGGGATGGGTTGGATTGGGCATGGTTGGGTTGGGTTATGTTGTATTGCCTTGCCTTGCCTTGTGTTATGTTGCATTGTATTCAGTTCTGTTCTTACAATGGTCTTGAGCAGTTACTAAAATAATAAATTCTCCCCCCTTCCCCAAATTTAGGAAGGAAGGATAACATGAAGCTTCTGCTACTAATGTGGCCATTAGATCTGACCTCAGTTGACTGCAGACCAAAATATTCATGGAAATTTTGCCTTGTGATAAGGTCTCCATTACAGAATTGGATTAGATTAGATTGGATTGGATTGGATTGGATTGGATTGGATTGGGTTGGGTGGGTTGAGTTGAGTTGAGTTGAGTTGAGTTGAGTTGTGTTGAGTTGAGTTGGGTGTGGTTGTGTTGTGTTGTGTTGGAACGGGATGAGTTGTATTGTGTTGGATTGGGTGTGGTTGGGTTGGGCTAGGTATGGTTGGGTTATGTTGTATTCCCTTGCCTCGTCTTGCATTATGTTGCCTTGCATTCAGTTCTGTTCTTACAATGGTCTTGAGCAGTTACTAAAATAATAAATCGCCCCCCTTCCCCAAATTCTGCCTTCCAGCTTTCTGAATACTTGTTGGCACTGACACCTTGCCTAGAGCTAGATGGGGGTTTGGAGGATCCTTTTCGGAGGGTTGCAGTGGGTCTTGTGGGCAGAAGAGCCCTCCTCCTGTAGAAAATGGTGAGCCTCTGAAGCAGCGTAGCTGAGCTGTTCCTAAGACAGAGAGGAAACACAGATTGCTCCTGTTGTTATTACACAGACTTAGGGTCCTTTGGTGGGATTATTGCATTATGTGAATGAACCGCTACAGAACAATTTTCCAGAGTCTCTCACGCCTGCTTAAAGGTCTCAAAAATCCCTTTCAGGAAATAGATAAATAAATAAACTGCAATGGAGAAAATAAATGGGTTTTAGCATTAGATATACTTTCCCCTTCTACCCTCTTGGATCTATGAAAAGAAACATTTCTCTTATCAATTGCTGGTGGAAAAAGAAATCGAGTCAATTAAATGAAAGTGGCGACATCACAATCCCAGCGTGTTCGCCTGGCAGCCGTGAGAAAGCTGTCAGGAGAGTATAACCGTCCACAGCTTCTTCTGAATCCTTGGTTAGCATTTTGTTTCCGAAGAAGTGAGTTCCATAAAACTGATGGGAAATCTGCAGCCTTTCTGAACTGCCAATAAAACTCCAGATCTGGAAGATAGAAAGGAGCTAATATAATGATGATTTATTACGTTTTTAATAAAGATATTGAGCCGAGGTGAGAAATTGCAAGCCAGCTAGTCAACATTTCGTTCCTGATAAGTATTATTAGAGCTTAATAGAATAGAATAGAATTTTTTATTGGCCAAGTGCGATTGGACACACCAGGAATTTGTCTTGGTGCATATGCTCTCAGTGTACATAAAGGAAAAGATACATTCGTCAAGAATCATAAAGTACAACACTTAATGATAGTCGTAGGGAAACAGTCAATATAAATCGTAAGGATACCAGCAACAAAGTTACAGTCATACAGTCATAAGTGGAAGGAGATGGGTGATGGGAACGATGAGAAGATTAATAGTAGTGCAGACTTAGTGAATAGTTTCACAGTGTTGAGGGAATTATTTGTTTAGCAGAGTGATGGCGTTTGGGAAAAAACTGTCCTTGTGTCTAGTTGTTCTGGTGTGCAGTGCTCTATAGCGTCGTTTTGAGGGTAGGAGTTGAAACAGTTTATGTCCAGGATGCGAGGGGTCTGTAGATATTTTCACAGCCCTCTTTTTGACTCGTGCAGAATACAGGTCCTCAATGGAAGGCAGGTTGGTAGCCATTGTTTCTTCTGCAGTTCTAATTATCCTCTGAAGTCTTTGTCTGTCTTGTTGGGTTGCACAATCAACTGCAAGAGAGAACAAGAGCTGTCAGCAGGGCTTCTGCGAAAGGCATTCTCCGAGAATGTCACCATTGGGTGTCTGTCGGCAAGAACTCTTATCATAATAAATATCCAGGAAATAAAGAGATAAATAAAATGAGCATCTCTGAGCAAGGAGCTCCAGCTTTGGATGACGCTGTATGAAACATGTCTATGGGGATTCTGAGTCATCCAGGTCATGATTGTCCCCAAAATGCTTTTTCAACAGGCAACTGAGCTTTGTTTTTTTTTTCCTTGAAGAGGTTTCGCTTCTCATCCGAGAAGCTTCTTCAGTTCTAGAAAAAGCTTCTTGGAGTGATTCTCAAGAAGATTAATTGAAGAACAAGAACACCATGTATTCTTTGCTTCATCTCGATGTTAGCTGTTTTGGATTTGAAATTGCTTAAGGCACTCATGGCCTCCATTATGGGTTTGGTTTAGGCTTTGTGTTGGGTTGACTTGATTGGATTGAGTTGGGTGTGATTGGGA
This sequence comes from Arizona elegans, assembly GCA_022577455.1. Classification (NCBI taxonomy): domain Eukaryota; kingdom Metazoa; phylum Chordata; class Lepidosauria; order Squamata; family Colubridae; genus Arizona; species Arizona elegans. The sequence continues at coordinate 20,989,912 of JAKOOJ010000016.1, forward strand.
GGGGTCGCGCTGTGTTGCATTGTGCGGTGTGGAGGTTTTCAAAAATGGACTGAATATCCATCTGAATGGGGCAGTACAAGGCTCCTCCACTGAGCAGAGAGTTTGGTTTTTTTTTTTTTTTTAATTTATATGCCGGCCTTCTCCGGAGACTCAGGGCGGTTTACAATGCATTAAGCAATAGCCTTCATACCTTTGTATATATATGCAAAGTCAGCTTATTGACCCCACAATCTGGATCCGCATTTTACCTACCTTAGAAAGGATGGAAGGCTGAGTCAACCTTGAGTCTGGTGAGATTTGAACTTGCAGTAATTGCAAGCAGCAGATGTTAATAACAGTGCTTTAGTCCACTGTACTACAGGCTCTTTATTGGTCTAGAAGTTGGTCTAGAAGACCTCCAAAGTCCCTCCCAGCCCAAGATCCTATGTTCGATTCTGTTCTGTTCTTACAATGGTCTTGAACATGTATTAAAAGAGTGAATCCCACCCCCCAAATCCTGTCTTCCAGCTTTCTGAACCCTTTGCTAGAAGTGACCCTTGTCACTTCTAACAGCCGTGAAGTCAATCAATCAACCATACGAGTGAATATCATATTTCAAACTCTTCCAACCACCATTGGGGTTGAATTCAGACATTGCATTAAACGATAGCCTGTTTAAGTTGCCCTTGTGTGAAGAAACCACAACAGGCTTTCCTAGCTCCTCAAAGCTGTACGTTTACAATCCCAACAGCTTGATTCATACCATATGCTAAGTTATAATGCCGTTTAATTTTGATGTCAGTATGTTTTGTAAATCAGCCGTTGCGGTTGACTCAACAAACCATGACTTCACACAATGTTTGTGATCTGAACCGTGCTTCCCCTCCACTCCACCCCCTATTCATGAGCCAGAAAATGTTCAGACTTTCTGTAATTTTTTTAGTAGGGCTTTTAGCGCAGTGTTGTATATAAAGACGCACAAGAGGCAGGGGAAAAAGAGCCTGTAGTACAGTGGACTAAAGCACACTTATTAACATCTGCTGCTTGCCATTACTGCAAGTTCAAATCTATCCAGGCTCAAGGTTGACTCAGCCTTCCATCCTTTCAAAAGTAGGTGAAATGAGGACCCAGTTTGTGGGTGCAATAAGCTGACTTTGTATAAATATACAAAAAGTATGAAGGCTATTGCTTAACGCATTGTAAGCCGCCCTGAGTCTCTGGAGAAGGGTGGCATATAAATTAAAGCATAAAAACAAAACAACAACAACAAAAAAAACCACCTCCAGCTTTCTCATCCGAGATTGCTACACAATGTTAAATATTTGCAGCCTGATTGGCAAAAGGCACTTCAATGATTTGGTGTTTTGTTTTTTGTTTTTTTAAAAAAACTTCTCCTGAAAATACTTTAAATAATTGCTGCATCCGTGATTGATGTCAACAACATAGGTAATTACCCCAGAGATTAAAACAACTGCTTGGAATTTTTTTTTCCCCTTCCCAAAACCTGCAATTTAGTTAATTATTTACTTTGCTCACCTCTCTAACCTTGTTTTGCTTTTAAATGAATGGAAAATATTGATCCTGGAACGGAAGCTGGGAAGCCAGACAAACTTGAACTGGTTTAATTAGGAGACCAAAAGTGGATGAAAACAAAAGATAAGTCATCATCCCAGGTTTCACTTCTCTCTTCTTCCCCTTTGCCTTTCGGCTCTCTCCGGGCAGCTTCGAATAAGCTCTTCTTTTCTGGTTTATTTATGCACAACGAGAGGTTGGAGTCGTATCGTGTCTGAGATTCAGGTTCTAAGCACCTGTTGAACCCAAGGCCGCCCCATTAAGAGACATCACAATCCGTTTACCCCAGGGGTGGGCAACTGGGAGTTTGCAGGGGTTTGGGGGAACCCAGTGGCGAAATCCTCCGCCAGTCGCCACCGGTTCACTGCCTGCGCATGCATTTTTGGATTTCCTGCTTTTTTAAAAAAACTTTTTAAAGTATTTTTAACTACCAGTTCTGGAACCGGGAGTTAAAAATGCTTTAAAAAATAAAAAAAAAATGTTCTGAAGATCAGCTGAGTGCCGCACAATCTTTGGAACTTAAAAAAAAAAAAACTTTTTAAAGCATTTTTAACTACTGGTTCTCCAGAACTGGGAGTTAAAAACGCTTTAAAAAGTAAAAAAAAAAAAAAAGTTCTGAAGATTAGCTGAGCGACATGCGATCGTTGGAACTTTTTTTTAAAAAAAAACTTTTTAAGCATTTTTTTTACTACCGGTTCGGGCGAACTGGCTTGAATTGGTAGCATTTCACCTAGGTGTGTGTTCTACTTATCTTTACTACCAGTTTGCAATGGGGCCATGTGTGCGTACTTCTATAGAACCAGTCCGAAGCAGGGGCAACCCACCACTGATTTCACCCCTGGGAGAACTGCTAGCTAAAATTCTGTGTCGTTCTGTGCCGTTTGGAGAACCCCCAAATCCCACTCCTGGCTGGCCCCGCCCACCCCTCCCTGTCCCTCCCAGGAGTCACCACGTGGCCCATTTTGGATGCAGGTAAGTGCAGGGTGCATGCAGAGGCTTGGGGAGGGTGAGAAAGAGCCCTAACGGAAAATCGGGAAGGCCGGAAACAACCCCGTTTTCAGCCTCCAGAGGGCCTCCAGAGCCTGGGGAGGCCGTATTCGCCCTCCTGGAGGCTCGAGGAAAGCCTCTGGAGCCTGGGGAGGGCAAACCTCCCCCCCACTGTGGTGCAGGAGGTTGACTAGGCCACACCCACTATGGCCACACTCACCTAGCAATCGGGCAGAGAACCCCTTGTTAAAATTTTTGAAGCCCACCCCTGGTTTACTCCAAAAAACAAAACCCCAAACTCATGCCCCCAAATCCAGACACTTCATTTTTCTGCTCCAGGGAAGAGGAACTTGGGATGCTCCTGTCTTTGGGGGCAACTCGGCCTTTCCAGGGTCTAAGGTTCCTAAGAAGATGCACTGGCCTTGGGGTGTGAGAACTCCTGGCAGTTTTCCTCCTGCCGCTGAAGAGCGCTGGTCGAGCCGTGTCCTCCGTGCCAGGTTGGCAGAGGTGATGTTTAATAAACAGATCTCTGAAACTGGAAATCTGTATTCCTTCCTGAGTCTCGGGGTGACCCGAAAGGGCAGGCAAAATAATAAGCAAAGGGCAGATTCATGATTTATAAGCAGCCCCAGGACAAAGGAAGCGGCTCGACGAATTAACTAATTGTGAACGTTCAACAGAATAGAATAGAATAACCGAGTTGGAAGGGACCTTGGAGGTCTTCTAGTCCAACCCCCGCTTAGGCAGGAAACCCTATACCACTTCAGACAAATGGTTATCCAACATCTTCTTAAAAACTTCCAGTGTTGGAGTGTTCACAACTTCTAGAGGCAAGTAGTTCCACTGATTAATTGTTCTCACTGTCAGGAAATGTCTCCTTAGTTCTAGATTGCAGCCTTTCTCATTCAAGGAAACTCCGAAATTTCCTCACGGCTGATTCAGAACATACAGGTGCAGGTATTCCTTGACTTAGGGCTTTTCATTTAGTGACCGTTTGACATTACGACGGCACTGAGAATTCTGACTATTTTTCACATCTACAACCATTATATCTGAGGTGATCTGAGGGACCATCTCTTGCCGATCACATCCACCCGATCCACTAGAGCGAGGAGGCGAGGAATGTTGTGGGTCCCGTCTCCTAAGGAGATAACATGTGGCAGGACCCAGAAGAAGGGCCTTCTCTGTAGTGGCCACATCTTCACAGTCAGAATTTTTTTCAGTGGTGAAATCCAATTTTTTTTACTACTGGTTCTGTGGGCGTGGCTTGGTGGGAATGGTGTGGCTTGGTGGGGGTGGCTTGGTGGGCGTGGCAGGGGAAGGATACTGCAAAATCTCCATTCCCACCACACTCCAGGGGAAGGATATTGAAAAATCCCCATTCCCACCCCACTCTGGGGCAGCCAGAGGTGGTATTTGCTGGTTCTCAGAACTGCTTAAAATTTCCACTACTGGTTCTCTGAACTGCTCAAAATTTCTGCTACCGGTTCTCCGAACTGCTCAAAATTTCCGCTACCGGTTCTCTGAAGTGCTCAAAATTTCTGCTACTGGTTCTCCGAACTGCTCAAAATTTCCGCTACCGGTTCTCCGAACTGCTCAAAATTTCCTCTACCGGTTCTCCGAACTGCTCAAAATTTCCGCTACCGGTTCTCTGAACTGCTCAAAATTTCCGCTACTGGTTCTCCGAACTGCTCAAAATTTCCGCTACTGGTTCTCCGAACTGCTCAAAATTTCCGCTACCGGTTCTCTGAACTGCTCAAAATTTCCTCTACCGGTTCTCCGAACTGCTCAAAATTTCCTCTACTGGTTCTCCGAACTGCTCAAAATTTCTGCTACCGGTTCTCCGAACTGCTCAAAATTTCCGCTACCGGTTCTCCGAACTGCTCAAAATTTCCGCTACTGGTTCTCCGAACTGCTCAAAATTTCCGCTACTGGTTCTCTGAACTGCTCAAAATTTCCTCTACCGGTTCTCCGAACTGCTCAAAATTTCCACTACCGGTTCTCCAGAACCTGTCAGAACCTGCTGAATTTCACCCCTGTTTTTTTCCCAGCGCAACACCAGCCGTCAGCGCTGAGTCTTTTTGTGAAATTGGCCAAGGAGGAAAGACGCCGCTGAGATATTCATTCCCCATCTGGATGATCGTATCCGTTGCTTCTGGGAAAATTGTTCCGATCGGATGTTTCCACTTAGGATTGAACACGATGCTTTGGGCAGACGATAGAAAGACGAAACCCCACCAGTGGCTGTTCCGTGGCTATCAGGGTGACGAATCCCAGGAAGAGGCTGGTTTTTCCAAAAGGGAAAATAATAATGTCCGTAGCTGAAATAATTAATAAGGGAGAAAAAAAACCACACCTCAGTTTGCCACACTTAGTTAATGAAATGGAAAACGAATATGCTAATGGAGTGGCGAAGCTGCACAACAGCCGTTAACTCTGGTGCATGCTAAATATGTCGTTTTCAGAGGCTCATAAGTTGGTGAAATCAAAACCAATTTTCTTCCAATTTGCTAAAGTGCAGGCACTTTGGCAAGGGCTCAGCCGGCAGGAGCTTGAAGTGCTGAGCAGAGATTTCTGGATACCGGGTGAAAAGCCAATTTTTCATCACAGAGGATACTAAATTGTATTTTTCTTTCTTTCTTTCTTTCTTTCTTTCTTTCTTTCTTTCTTTCTTTCTTCCTTCTTTCCTTCTTTCTTTCCTTCCTTCCTTCCTTCCTTCCCCCCTCCCTCCCTCTTCCTTCCTTCCTTCTTTCCTTCCTTCCTCCCTCCCTCCCTTCCTCCCTTCCTTTCTCTCTCTCTCCCTCCTTTCCCCTTCCTCCCTTCCATCATTCCTTCCTTCCTTCCTCTTTCCTTCCTTCCTTTCTTCCTTCCTTCCTTCTTTCCTTCCTCCTTCCTTCCCTCCCTCCCTCTCTTCCCCTTCCCTTCCTTCCATCATTCCTTCCTTCCTTCTTCCTTCCTTCCTTCCTTCCTTCCCTTCCCCTCCCTCCATCCATCCCTCCCTTCCTTCCTTCCTCCAGAAATCAACAAACCAGTGTTTCCCATTCTTGAAGATGGGTGGACTTCAACTCCCAGAATTCCCCAGCCAGCCCAGTTTAAGAAACACTGAACTCAACCTAGGCAGGCTAATCAAAATATAATGCCTATAGTTACATAACCTGCTAAACCCAGGTTTCGCCAAATGCTGGCTTAACATGATTTGAGTCCACCCATCTTCCAACTTGCCATGGATGAGAACTGCTGCCATAAACTGAAGTTGGGGTGCCTTGTGTACCCCTATATGATTGAATTTGTCCCCCTATGCCTCCAGTTAGTGTCCTAGGTTGTCACCAAGTTACACCATTGAACTGAAAAGAGAAATGATTAAGAACCCAAGAGGGGCCATATTAACAGCATTTAATGAGGCACATTAAATTTAAATCAATGTTTCATTCAAACAAAATTAGGTTTTGCTTTGACTGTGCCTACTTTAGCTCATTGTCGTAGCAGGAATACCCTCCTTCCCCTTGCCAAAAAAATCCCCTTATCACTCAAAAACCAAAGGTGCCCTTGGCCTGAAAAGAAAATTGATCTATTGCTCTTTCATCAAAAAAAGTCTACATCATGTTTCCAGTCTTTTAGAAAAGTCTTTTCTCAGTTTTCTTCCCCTCGGAAGAAAACTGGTTCGCTTCACCAAGTTTGGTTAATTTTCATCATTGAGTCTTCCTTCCTAGGGACACCGTTGCTTTTTAACGTTGTTGCCTACAATAATTCTAGATACAAATGGCACCTTCTCAGATTCTGTGATTTCCGTCTGTTCTGCCTTACCAGTAGAAGAGAATATGTGCAGCTCAAGGTTGAACGGTGGGGGTCCCTGGTGGTCCCTGAGCTACGTTGGTTTCTTATAGACATTTCACGATCCAACTAGGGAACATCATCCATACTAGAAGGGAGTGGGCAAGCTACTGTATATAAACTGAGGAGCCGAGTTGGCGCAGTGGTTAGAGTGCAGTACTTCAGCTGACTGTTACTTCAGCAGATCAGCGGATCAAATCTCACCGGCTCAAGGTTGACTCAGCCTTCCATCCTTCCGAGGTGGGTAAAATGAGGACCCAGATTGTTGGGGGCAATATGCTACTTAGTATACTGTCTTTGGTGTAAGCCGCCCAGAGTCCTCGGAGAGTGGGCAGCATAGAAATATGAATAATAATAAAAAAATAAAATAATAATAAACAGAAAGCAAAGCTCAGCGAGCATGAAGGACCCCACAGTCCTCCTCCTCCTCCTCTCCAAAACCCCCACTCCTTACTGGCACTGATGATGTTATCAAGTTTGGTAATGAAGCCTAGAGCCTAGGTGGCGCAGTGGTTAGAGTGCAGCACTGCAGGCTATTTCAACTGACTGCTAGTTGCAGTGTCGACAGTTCAAATCTCACCAGGCTCAAGGTTGACTCAGCCTTCCATCCTTCCGAGGTGGGTCAAACGAGGACCCAGATTCTTGGGGCAAGAGGCTGACTCTGTAAACCGCTTAGAGAGGGCTGTAAAAGCACTGTGAAGCTGTATATAAGTCTTAAGTGCTATTACTATTGCTCTGCAGGGAAATAACCAAGCTCAGGGAGCACCAAGGATCCCATTGTTTTGCCTCAACTGACTCAAGCATTCAGATTGGTTTTTGAAGTTTGTCTTCACTGGAAGTGGAGATGGTGCCAATGGACCATCTTCGAAATCTTCTGCTTATGTTTCCTTTCAATTTCAAAGATAGAGAGATTGGAGTAGGGCTAGAAGTCAAATGGATACTCAAGAGCAGGGAAGAGTTTTATGTGTCCCTCTGCTTCCATCTAGTGGCCGCTCAGGTTTAGCAGATCGGAACCAGCTTGCCTACCAACCCTTTCCTGGATCCTATTTCTCTTGAAATCCAAGATTTACCACTTACTTTCCAGGAATATAGTTCAGGAAGGTAACAGCGCTGTAAGAGTGTTCATAACGTTTCTAGAATAGCGATTTTAATGCTTGTTTATGAAGCTTTCTGATTGTTAATCAGGTTCGGTAAGCTTTCTCCCCCAGTCCTTGCGATAATAACACAGCAGGGTGACATTAATTTCAGATTAACTAAACATGGAAGTTATTCTTTTTAAATGCCACCCTGAGATTACTGTAATATTTTTCTTTATTCCTGCTGGATCCATTTTCCTCTTTCTCCTTCCTTCCACCATGCACTAATGTTTCTGCTGATGCCATCCCACCAGCTGACTTGCATTGCGTTGCAACAGCAAAAGGGACCTTGCCCGTTACACAACTTGTGTGATGATGAGAATTTTGCAGAGGTTCCTAGGCAAAGCTGTCAATCTCTCCAGCATGAGGATGGGCACCCCCTCCCCAGATTGTAGATCGGTGTTTCCAATGGTGAAATTCAAAATTTTTCCCTACCAGTTCTATGGGCATGGCTTGGTGGGTGGTGGGGTCATGTGACTGGGTGGGCGTGGCCAACTTTACTTTTTAAAGCATTTTTTAACTAAAAAAAGTTTTAGAAAAGTTCTGACGATCAGCTGTGACTTTTTAAAAGCACTTTTTTACTACCAGTTCGGGTGAATAGGTAGTAAAAAAATGCTTTAAAAAAGTTTAAAAAAAAGGTTCCGATGATCGTGCGGCACAGCTGATTATCACAGCTGATCATTGGAACCTTTTTAAAAAATGTTTTTAAAGCATTTTTTTACTACCTATTCGCCTGAACTGGTAGTAAAAAAAATGCTAAAAAAAGTTTCAAAAAGTTTTCTGATGATCAGCTGTGACAATCAGCTGTGCCGCACCATCATCGGAACCTTTTTTAAAAACTTTTTTAAAGCATTTTTTTTTACTACCGGTTCAGGCGAACTGGTAGCATTTCACCGCTGGGTGTTTCCCAATATTGCAAATTTTAAGAAGGGTGGACTTCAACTCTCAGAATTCCCCAGCCAGCAAGGGAACTTTCCAAGATTGGAAAACCATGCAAATACACAACGGCATCCAGATAATACAAGAGGGGGCTGTTTTATGGAAACCCACAGCAATTTCCCTTAATATTTGCACTTTTGCAATACTGCATAGTGGTTGGAAGTGTTTAACAACTAGATCAGGGGGTTGGAAATCTCGCCAATGGTCTTCGGGAGTTGGCCAAAGGCTTTAGGCATTAGCTGGGCTGGGAGTCTTCCTTCCTTCTTTTGTTTTCTGCCTGTGGATAAAGAGCTGTAAGGAATTGTGTTCCATTCCTTCTGCTACAATTAACGGTTTTCCTACATGCAGAGGTTGAAGGCCAAACGGCCAGCAGAGGGCGCTGTTGGGCCCAGTTTTTGAAAAAAATTAAGATATGTATATTCGTTTATCTAGGAAGAACTAACAGAGCAATTCCCCAAATATGACAATTAAAAAAAAAAAAGAAAGTAAAAAAAAACACACACAAAGAGGATATTTGCAAAGCTGTACATAGTGCAGATTTGAAACAGTGGGATTACAACAGTCGTTGTGTCGGAAATAGAAAAGGAGGTTGTTATAATGCAACAATTTAAAGGGTTTGCCGGTTGTTGCAGCACGATGGGAATGGTAGTCCAGCCTTCTGGAGGGAATCAGGTTGAGATCTGTGGGTGGGCGACGTCTGAGAGGGAAAAATCTCAGGAACTCAGAAGTCATGTTTCCAAACTCAGGAAATATGACTTCTGAAATCAACCCATGGAACAGAAGTTGCCTTCAGAAGTTGTGGGTTCTTCACCACTGGAAGCTTTCAAGAAGAGACTGGACTGCCATCTGTCAGAAATGGTGTAGGGTCTCCTGCTTGGGGGGGGGGGTGGACTAGATGACCTATGTTCTGCCCCAGCTACGGACCCCAAAGAACGTAGCACACACAAAGTTTGTACAAAACTTAATTTACTAAAATAACTCAGTCTTTTTCAAACAAAGGACTTCTTTTTCAAATATCTGCTGTGGGCTATTGAGGAGAGTGGGGGCTATTAAAAGTGAGTCTGCTTCCTGCCTAAAAAAAACCACCACGTTTCTCAATTTCTCATCCAGGGAAATATAATATTCTGCCTTTTTAATATTTCCTAGAATATTTCATTTTCCTAGGAGAGGGTGGGTTCTAACTTCCTACAAAATGCCAAAGTGGTACCTATTTATCTACTTGCAGCTACATGCTTTCAAACTGCTAGTTCGGCAGGAGCTGGAGCAAAGAACAGGAGCTCACCCCGTCCCACAGTGCTCAGGTCTCGAACCAGGGCTGTCAGCGCAGTGTCTTTAACCGCTGAGCCATTGCGCCCTTCTTCTGTAGCTTGCTTTTTTTAAAAAAACCAACCCAAAAATTAAACTAAGAGAACTAAGTTAATTATATTTTAAAAGGTTTAGTGTATTTAATGAATACATCTTTTGCATCAATTGATATATAAATTAAATACAGTACACCTTTTAAAATATAATTAACCTAGTTCTCTTGGTCTAATTTTTGGATTTTTTTTTTTTTTAAAAAAAGAGCTAGCTACAGAAGAGGGACGACGCGATGGCTCAGTGGTTAAAGATGCAGGAATAGATACAAAAGCTACGAGTGACGCAAAGAGCCACGAAAAAAAGAGCCACGCTCGGCATTCCAAGGCAAGATAGAAAAACCTGCACATGGATTAGAGAACAAACGAAAAGATAAGATGCCATCAAGAGAATCGAAGAATAGAAATACGAATGGGCTGGTCACATAGCAAGAAGAACTGATGGCAGGTGAACCAAGGCAGTCATAGAAGGGATCCCAGTGGATCAAAAGCATCCATGAAAGAGACCTAAAACAAGAGAGATTGACAACATTGTCAAGTATGGTGGGCCCAATTGGCAAAAGAAGAGGTTGGAAACATGTGGAAGAGGCCTTCATTTTGCAGTGGATCGAAAAAGGGCTAAAATGATGATGATGATGAATGAATATATCAGTACGCAACCTGGTAAACTTTAGAATTAAAGAAATGAAACTTTGGAGAAGATGTCCCAGAGGTGTTTTTTCAGGAGGTGACTGGACTTTCTGGTTTTTTCCTTTTGAAGACGTTTCACTTCTCATCCAAGAAGCTTCTCCAGCTCTGACTAGATGGTGAGGAATGGAAGGAGTTATACTCCTTGCAAACAGCTGGTCCTTTGCATCCTTTTAGAGGGTCTTTGAAGCACTTGGAGGTTTAGCTGTGTCCTCAGGCTCACCTGAGTGGTGCAAATGGTTCCTGTAGTCTGCAATTTTTTTCTTCTTCTCTGGAAATCCATTCCTACTCCCACACCGTTCAAAGAAAAAACAAGGAAGTCCAGTTGCTTCCAGAAAAAGCACCTTTGGGACTATCATGACCTGGAGGACTGAGAATCTCTACAGACTTTTAGCTACACAATTTGGGATGGACACCCTTTGAATGGGGTGGGAGTAGGAATGGATTTCCAGAAAAATTGCAGACTACAGGAATCATTTGTACCACTCAGATGACCCTGAGGACACAGATAAACCTCCAAGTGGCCTCAACTGCTCTCTCTAAAAGGATGCAAATGACCAGCTGTCTGCAAGGAGTATAAATCCTTCCGTTCCCCACCATCCAGTCGGAACTGAAGAAGCTTCTTGGATGAGAAGCGAAACGTCTTCAAAGAATAACAAGAAAGTCCAGTTGCCTCCTGAGAAAGCACCTTTGGGACTACCACGACCTGGATGACTAAGAATCTCTACAGACTTTTGGAGAAGATGGGTGGGCAGTGGGAGACCCTGAAGAGTTAAAAGAGCAGGGACTGGGATCTTTGGATGTGAGAATTTTATATGTTTATTCAAGTCTGTTATTTTTAGAGTGACAACGGGAAAAAGTCTTCGATAATCGGAGAATAACACCTCCGTGGTAACATTTTAAGGTAAGCAGGTAGAGAACGCCACACTAAAAATAAATAAAGCAATTTCTCTGATAAGAACAAATTATGCAAATGGTGTGGAATGGCATAAATTTCCTTAATTTGCATAGTTTCCTCTGATTGCAAAATTAGGGGGTTTATTTTGTACAATTTGGAATGTATTTTTATTTTGCTTTAAAGGCAGCTGGGCGGGAGCGCGGGGGAAGAGAGAGGACGGGTGCAGGGTGGATGGAGGGAAGCGGGGAATGGGAAAAAAAGGATTTGGAAAGAATAAGAAGAAATGTTGGGAGATGGTGAAGTTCTGCTTTTTGGCTTATTCAGACATTCATCTATCAGATGGACAATTCTGGAGATTTTGTTGAAATCTTAGTATGGTTGGCCATACTAAGCCTGTACTCCTAGCTCAGGGCTGATTAGAATGATCATGATATAAAATATGAATGTGAATAAAGCAGGGGTGAAATGCTACTGGTTTGCACTGGTTTTGGCAAACCGGTAGTAATAAAAGCTACCAGTTCAGGCGAACAGGTAGGAAAAAAAAAGCTACCGGTTTGTCTGAACTGGTATTTCTAACAATCAGCAGTGCCGCGTGATTTATATTCACTTTCTAGCGAATTAAATTGCGCGGCACAGCTGTTCCCCCACTTGTTGTGACCCAGTCCCAAGTAGTTAGTATTAAATACAAACAGTTCGAAAAGAAACATACTTTATTAGAACAGTTGAGAATTAACTCATTCTCAGCATAGTCCAAACTAAATTAAAGCGAATTCTTCAAAACACCATTCCTCAGTTTATCACCGACCTTGGGATAGTTAGGCAAAGTGCCAAAGGCTTTTCTTGGCAAAAGTTCAGAAGCAGAAGACGCCGACAAGAACTGAATACAGTGAAACAAGAAGCAAATTTCTCAACGTTGTTTTGCAGCAAAGAGGCCAAGAGCCGTTGCTGGTCTGTTTTAAGCCTTATAGGAGGGGCCAATCATCTCTTGGCCCTACTCACGAGTCGTCCTCTCTGCTTTAGTTGCTCCTGCTTTCTTGCAGCTTTTCTCATACGTGCACTAGGAACAGGCTCCTCCTGTTCCTCTGCCTCTCTACTGTCAGCCTCTGGAGGTTCCAGAGTCCGCACATCACTCCCCGATGGCCCTGGCCCCATCTCTGCCTCCAACACAGAGCCCTCATCCAGGCCTTCCCCAGTCTCCAGGAATGGCCCCTGTTCTTCCTCAGCCTTATCGCTGTCTGACTCGGCTGCAAGCTCTGCAGGGTGCAGGCATACCACAACACCTCTCACTGTTCTACTTACCCTCTTAAGCCTCCTTTTTCGGTGTGCAGTGTGTGTTTGACACACACCACGTATGCGTGGACAGCAAACCATTGGCAAACTGGAATACAGGTGCTGGGGAAATGGGGAAGGGTAAGAGAGGGGAAGTATAAATGAGGAAGAGGAAAAAAATGATTGACTTCCAACTTTTTCCAGCACGGTAAAATACAACATAGACCCTCAAGTTTTTATTTTATCGACTAAACAAGGACCAGCCATTTCTGAAAAGGCCAAGTTAGCTTAATCTACGGCACCCAAAGGAAGTCAAGATTTCATTCTTTTTCCCTGCCTCAAGCACAAAGCCCAGAAACGGTTTCCAAGCAGAAACCAAGCCGGATTTATTCTTTTTTCTAGTTCAGACAATGTTGCCATCTATGTGAGTTCCGTCCCCTTCCTAATCCATGCCTCTATTCTGGGGATTGATGTAGAAGCTCAGCCTGCTTCTTATGAGCCTCACATCTGCAGAGTGTTGCTTGGATTCCAGAGTGGCAACCTCGCTAACTTATTCATTAGGTGGTTGATTGGCAACGCCGGCTCAGGATAAATTTGTCTGCCAGACGCCGCTCGGCTAAACGTGGAGCCGGTTAATGGCGGGCCTGACACCCACCCTGGTCCTTCAGCCATCCATTCATTCAGAAACCTTTTAATTTTATTTATCTGCCATTCAGCCTTGCCTCATTTTCTCCCTTCCTGCACTCTTTGATTGATTGAAAAATAGCTTAAAAGGGGGAGGGAAATCTCAGCCGATTAGGGATGGAAGAGAAAGGCTGAAAAGGCAGGGAGAAGTTTTTGGCTCCTTTCAACAAACGAATTATTAACCAGGTTAGAGTTATCTCAAGATGTGGCCGGCATGACTCAACACCGAAGGCGCATGGAATGCTGTTCCCTTCCCACCAAAGGTGGTCCCTATTTTTCTACTTGCATTTTATTTAACGTGCTTTCGAACTGCTAGGTTGGCAGAAGCTGGGACAAGTCACGGGAGCTCACCCCGTTTATGCAGCACTTGGATTCGAACCGCTGAACTGCTGACATTTCGACCAATAAGCTCAGCATCTTAGCCACTGAGCGTCCCTTTCTGATTATGTGTCCTCAAGTTGGTGAACACATGAATAGGTTTTCTGCAGGAGGATCTGTTCCCAACCTGGTCCTTCAAGTTTTTCCCCATGGTTCCCTCATTGTCACTGTGACCGAGAGTTTCCCACTTGCTGCTGGGGCTCATGGTCGTTTATGAGGCATCTTCTTCAGAAACTAGAAGCCCATAACAAAATAGAAGAAGGTGGAAGAAAAGAAAAGAAAGGAAAAGAAAAAAGAAAAGAAGATGATCAGCAGAAGATGAAAGGACTCAGTTATGGTGATGAAGGGTTCCTGTCGTCCGAATAGCTGAAGGACCAGGTTGAAGAAGAATGTCCTGGAGAAAATCCATCTAATGTTTTTGCCAGGAGTCAAAAACAACTTGATGGCAGATAATCAAATTAAGAAGAAGAAGAAGAAAAATACAATTCCCCCAGGGAACGTCCATTTAAAGCTTTCAAACTGGGTCAAAGCATCCGTTGGAAGCCACTAAGAGGTCTACACCTATTATGAAACCAACTCCGGAACGGCACGGATTACTTCATTGGAAAAAAAATGACACCTGTTATTATTTGCATAACAACAACAATCATCAAAGCAAAGACAGCAGCAAACGCAGCCGCCAGAGCCTTTATGGCAAGGGGGGAGGGGATCAATAGGGCAAGGCAAAACAAATCGATCATGCCCTCAAAAGAAGCAAACATCCAGAAAAAAGGAGCCCGGCTATTGAAAGCTATCCATTTCTGAAATCACATTTGAGATACAAAAGGAGGCTCGGCCACAGGTGACGGCTTCCCACTCCTCCTGCTTTGCTGCAGAGAAGCCATAAAGAAGGGGGGGCTGAGAAGGTTAATTTTGGGGCACAGGGAGGGGATGGAGCGATCACCACCGAAACAGCTTGAGGGAGGTTGGGGGAGCAGTCTCTGTTTCCCCCCCTCCACACCTGAGCTTCTTGCGGAGTTTTCTCCCGTTCTGAACCTCCTTTTGAGGACATCTGAGCCATTGTCCTATTTAGAGAACACGGGACTCGTTGATTCACACTGTCATGGCAGATTAACACAACCCGGGGACGCCAGCAGCCTTCAACGATGTCTTGAGTTCATCAACCGTTGTCTGCTCCGATCCATCAATCCCTGTCGGGTTAGCAAACGGGTGATAGCTGGTGAACTCGGGGCCCACATGACGTGGAGCAACCTTTGAAGATGTCGTCTTTCATGATATTCCCCATTTTGAAGTCATTTTCATCCGGGAAGGGTCCCGTCGGCCTAGCCAGAAGACCGTACGTCTCCCTCGGCGATCAGAACAGTGGAATTAAAGTCAGCTTAATGATGGAAGAGATTTGGGGTGACACTTGGAGCAGAACCGTGGAGCCCACAATCCATGTTTAGGGGTGGGGCAAACCTGTTGTTGGATTCCAATTTGTCGATATAATATTATTTACCCTGGAAATAATTTTAAAAAAAACATTGCTAATCCGATGGCTTGACAGGCACATCTAAAAATTGCCCCCATCTGTCACATTTTTAAAAATGTGCACTTTGGAGTGATCTCTTTTTTTAAAAAAGTTTTTTTTATTAATCATTCAAAATTAAAAACATCGGACATAGATATGACATCACTGGTTCTAAATATCTTCCAACACTTTAAACTAATACAAACTATGTTAATATTATAATATAATTCTTTAACCTTCTACGTTATTTATACATAACACCATACTAACAATCTATATCATATTTCTACACAATTATACATACTTGTCTATTAATCTGTACCTGTACTTATTTATGCAATTTACATACATATTTAGCCGTCATAATGTATATATTTTTCATCCAACACTGCATCCTTGTCTCGGCTATCCTCCTTTTATCTAGCCATTCGTAAAAAAATTTCCAGATTATATAGTACTGTGTTTCACACTTATCCTTGAGCTCCAAGGTAAGTCTGTCCATTTCTGCGCAGTTAAGAATTTTTAGTAATATTTCCTCTTCAGTTGGGGTATCTTTCTTTTTCCACTTTTGAGCAAAGGCTATCCGGACCGCTGTGAGTACATGCAATAATAGATAATTTATATCTTTCTTATATTTACCCTCCGTCATTCCCAAAAGGAAAAATTCCGGCTTGACTTCTATATTTATTAATAAAATTTCTTCAAGCCAACTCTTTATTAAATTCCAATATTTTTTTTTGCCTTTGGGCATTCCCACCACATATGGTAGAAGTCCCCCGAAGGCATCTTACACTTCCAACAAGCCGAAGATCACTTTGGAGTGATCTTATGGGGAGCAGATGTGATCCCCCCCCCCAAGAATCTGCTACCTCAGCTGCAACCAGGGCATACAAGAGGGGTCTTTGGCCCTTGTTCCAATTCACTGAGGCCCATGAGTCTTTGAGTTCCTCTGTCAAACACCTTGTTGTCTTAGGAAGTCTCTCCTAATTTTTAGCTGGTTCATTTCTTCTGGTTCTAGCTCTCATCTAGGAGCACCAGAGAAGAACATGGTCCATGGTCCACTCCCTGCCCCCGGTCTAACAACTGCATGTTGAGTTTCAAATTTTGAAAGCCCAACATCCATTTGCTGCTATTTCAAGAATCCTCCTTAAAATGTCATTTCCAATCTCTTCACCATCCTGGTGGCCTTCTTCTGATCACACTATGTGCTTAACATGTGGAACTTCTCATCCCTCCTAGGTAAACCAGACCAGGAACTCAACTCTAGAAAAACGCTAAAACTAATTTGATTGAGATTGGCTACAATGACAGTTCTGGCAAGCTGAATTGTGCCCCCCCTCCTCCTCCCCCCCCTCCTCCTCCAGTGAACCAGGGAAGTGTCCACCTGAGCCTCTTCTGATGTCCTCTCTTTTTGGTGAACCTCAAAGAAACATTTCAGTCCCTTTTCCCTGGGAAACTCTTCCCGCATCTCTCCGTCAAGGTCATCTCCTCCACAGGACCACTGCATTTCCCTGACTGCATCAGACATTGCAGTGTGTAATTTGTTGGTGTTGCCTTGATGCTTCGATCAGCAACTTATTAAGCACTGAAAGCTGATTCGTGGCGACCTGAGCCATCGGTCCCTCAATGTGTCTTTTCAGGGGGGGAAAAAATTAGGGATGGGGGGTGGGGGGACGGGGAAGGAAGGGAAGGTAGGATGCCCGGTAGTTGGAAGTGAGATGCTTAGAAATTTCCACATGACAGCCTTGCCTGATAGTTGCTTCCTTTTAGATAAGGGTATTTCACATATTAATTTTATTCCTGTAAGATCTGCAGGCTTCGTAGAAACTCGTGTTCGTTTGAATTAGGGATCAAAGATTAGGGATTTAAGAAGACGACAATTAAAATGGCTTTCATAGCTTTTTAGGACTGCCCTAAAAGATGCCAGAAGACTGGAGAAATCTCCCTTCCAAACGGTCTGCATAAATCACTTCTCCAGTCTACCGCTCGGTCTTTTACCTGGAGGATGAGTTAAAAATGTGGACGGCATGTATTAATTAAGGTGTAATTTCCCCTTATTTTCCTATTGATAAAAAGGCTGGCCTACGTCTCCGTGAAACCACAGTATGTACCAGCCACAAGTGAATGGGAGAGTAGCTGGGAGATTCATAAGAGCAGGTAGTCCTTGACTTACGACAGTTCATTTAGTGACCGTTCGAAGTTACAACGGCCCTGAGAAGAGTGGCTTAGGACCGTTTTTCACACTGAGGACCTTCGTGGCATCCCCATGTTCGTGCTCTCAACATTCAGAGGCTAGGCAACTGGTTCATACTTACGACCGTTGCTGTGTCATAAGATCATGAGATCCTCTTTTGCGATGTTCCGATGAACAAAGTCAATGGGGAAGCCAGATTCACTTAACAACATTGTTATTAACTTCTCATTGATTCACTTAACAACGGTGGCAAGAAAGGCCAATAAAATGGGGTAGATTGGTTAGATTGGTTAGATTTATAGAATAGAATCACAGAATAATGGAAGGGACTTTGGAGATCTTCTAGTCCAACCCCCTGCTTAGGCAGGAAACCCTACACTAGTTCAGACAACCTCTTCTTAAAAACTTCCAGTGTTGGAGTATCCACAACTTCTGGAGGCAAGTTATTCCACTGATTAATTGTTCTCCCTATCAGGAAATTTCTCCTTAGTTCTAAGTTGCTTTTCTCCTTGGTTAGTTTCCATCCGTTGCTTCTTTTTCCTGCCTTCAGGTGCTTTGGAGAATAGCTTGACTCCCTCTTCTTTGGGGCAGCCCCTGAGATATTGGAAGACTGCTATCATGTCTCCCCTGGTCCTTCTCTTCATCAAACTAGACATACCCAGTTTCTGCAACCGTTCTTTATATGTTTTAGCCTCCAGTCCCCTAATCTTCTTTGTTGCTCTTCTCTGCACTCTTTCTAGAGCCATCTTTATATCTGTATTTAATTAAAACAGAATGCCTCAGTGGACTCCAGGTCCAGGATTCCAAGAAGAAGATTAAAGGCCAATTTACCTGGGATTGTAGAAACTGAAAAACTATACTCTGACTCACCTGGATATCTAGGAAAAATATTAGTTAACTCAGCTGCTTCTGGTGGGTCTTGCTTTCCTTCTAAGACCTTATTTTTTGCCTCGGATGTCGCTTTTCCGTTTATGATATTCCTTTTAGCTTCTAAGCACAAGAACATGGACTCTCTGATTCATCTCTGGAAGCTGTTTGGAAGGGGTTGATGTTGACTGAAGAGTGATTTTCTAGCCACCGAAGAAAGCAAATCTTTGGCTGAAGATGTGTTAACTTTAGCTGTCTGTTTGAGGAGGAGCAACAGCCCTGCTTTTAAAAGCCTCCTTTGCTTTTAATGTTGCCTGGAGACCTCCATGGGGTGCAGATAGCAACAGCTAAAGACAAGCAATGGCCTATTAAATAGATTCTCCTCCTGGGATGCTCGCCTGGATTCGATGCAGCGCAGAAGCTCCAACGTTAAGAGGAAGCGACGGAATTCCCACCGGACGAATTGAGATGGGTAAGCAAGGGTGACCTGATTAGGGCTCACCGTTGGGGGCAATTTGTAGGATCTCCCCATTAGCCGGTGGCTTTGGGAACCATGATTTTCATTCTGCTCAATCCATTTGGGAGACCGGGAGACTCAGCCGGCCCGAAGGACCCACTTCCTGGTTTGAACCAGTGCCAAATTAAGGATGGAGGCTGTCATTGTCTATAAAGAGGGAAGCAGCGAATGAAATGAGAGAATAAATAGAGAAGTTGCTTAGAGATGCAGAACCCAAGAGAGGGGAATGCCTGAAGATAGATAGATAGATAAATAGATATTGATAGATAGATAGATAGAGATAGATACAGATAGATAGAGATAGAGAGAGATAGAGATAGAGATAGAGAGAGATAGAGAGATAGAGATAGAGATAGAGAGGGATGGATGGATGGATAGGGATGGATGGATGGATGGATGGATAGACAGACGGATGAATGGATAAAGATGGATGGATGGATGGATGGATAGATAGATAGATAGATAGATAGGTGGAGAGATAGAGATAGGGATGGATGGAGACAGACAGACAGACAGACAGATAGATACACACACACACACACACAGCACTGGGAGATAGCAAGAATTTGGATGCTGGTTTCCTTTCTCTTTCTTAGCTCTTCTCTTAAAACCCAGTTTATACTCGTGGCAGCCCCGGACTATCAATGAAGATGTAATGTGTGCCTATTTTCAATACACAAATATACTCTTTTTTTTTTTGCACTTAATGACACACTTTCTCCATTGCAGGTCCAGTTGCTTTTACTGCTGATGAGTATAAAACAGAAATTAGTATGAATCGCCTTTTAATTAGTCCTCGACTAGATTTCCTTAATTGCCCCATGTCAGTTTCTGGTCAGGCGAAAGGGAAGAGTGCATTTTTCCTTGTTTCCTTTCTTTAAAAACAGGAAGGATATCTCGGGGTCAAATTCCTGAACTATAGGGACACACCTTTTATTGCATTCCTGGGAACAAAAAATGTATCCCAGAATCCTCCCTCCCTCCCTCCCTCCCTCCCTCCCTTCTTTCTTTCTTTCTTTCTTTCTTTCTTTCTTTCTTTCTTTCTTTCTTTCTTTCTTTCTTTCTTTTTTTCTTTTCCAGGTGAGCCTATGACTGGAAGTTTCTGGTGATCTCCTATCCAGTTTTTAGCCATTTCTAACCTTGCTCTCCTTTTCAGTCCAAAGCCATTTGGTGAGCATCCTTCTTTTTTCTTTTCCCTTTAGAACAGCTCCTAAAAAATATCAAAAGTTGAATAAACTTTTAATTGATTTGCTGAGCTCCTTTGCCTGAGCTTCTTTGTAGAATAAAGAATTGGGATTTTAGCAAGTTATGGATCTTCTGAGCTTGCGCTTGCCACAAGGAATCAACTTCCATCACACCAGGGACCCAAATCTCAGCAGCCTGCTTGATCCATCATGCTAAACCATAATGTCATCTGCATTTTGCTTTAGAGGGCTCAACGTATGGTGATTTATTCAATAAATCAGAATTAGACAACGCACAGCTTAGTGCAAGAGAGGAGCCCAGCTGACAATTGTAACCCTGTTTTCACAATTACCTCTCAGCCCTCCCCCCCAGTAATGGTCACCTGGCATTCTTGATCTGCTGTAGATCACTTAACATAGGTCACTTAACAACTGTTGTCCAACCAGAGAACCTGTTGCAATGGGATCTGTCCGTGGTGCTGCATTCAGCCAGGAGCTGTCCTTGGTGCTGCATCTGACCTGCTGGATTTTAGTTGTCAACATTCCATTCTAAATGAAAACCCAACAGAGCAGATCCTATTTAGTAATTGGCCATCAGCAGATTCTTTGTGAATGGCTGTTACAGGAGAACGTGGATTGCAACTGAAGCTGGGCATGTCATTTAATGGGGTGAAAATTTAACGATTGCATTTTTTTCCCCGGCGAGGGGGTTCTAAAAATATGCACCGTTCTTTACGCCAAGAATTCAAATCTGCTGTTATTTTTGCAACTGCACAACGTTTAGCTTGGCATGGTAAATCCACGTCTGATCATATACCCGATACGGATACTGTTAACTGTATCTTCTCAAAATTACACCTTGTGCTACAAAAAAATAAAAGGAGAGAGGATAAACTTGCAATGAATAGGTAATCGCTTGAACTGCATTGACTCCCAATATCCTGCACTTGACAACATTATCAAAGGCCTCTCTCTCTTTGTTTTGTCTTTTTTAAATTTTTTTAATCATCATCTTGGCCGTTTGCTATGCATCTAGAGTTGGCAACTATAAAAGCGCAAGGTTACAATAAGAGAGAAAGTTGTCGAGCAGTGGTCTTTCTCAACCATGGCATCTTGAAGATGGGTGGACTTCAAGTCCCAGATTCCCCAGCCAGCCATGTTGAAGAGATTGAAAGTTTCTGTACTTTTAACCCTTGCCCCACTGGGATGCCCAATCATCTAAGGGTCTCTTGCTTAAGCAGGGGGTTGGATTAGAAGACCTCCAAGGTCCCTTCAGGCTCTATTTTGAAATAAAATAGAATAAGAATAAGAATAAGAATAAGAATAAGAATAGAATAGAATAGAATAGAATAGAATAGAGTAGAGTAGATTAGAGTAGAATGAAGAGGGAATGGAATAGAATAGAATAGAATAGAATAGAATAGAATAGAATAGAATAGAATAGAATAGAATAGAATAGAATAGAATAGAATAGAATAACAGAGTTGGAAAGGGCCTTGGAGGTCTTCTAGACTAACTCCCTGCTCAGGCAGAAAACCCTAGACCACTTCAGACAAATGGTCGTCCAATCTCTTCTTAAAAACTTCCAGTGAATTGGAATTTGAAATCTCATTATACTGGGATAATCATCCTTTGGGGGGGAAGCAGGAGCTTGTGGGAAGAAAATCAGCTCCTGCGGTGGTGAAACAGAGACCAAGGGTTGCTGTGTTTGGTGATGATGGAGCATGCCCACCCCCAAAGCCATCAGGTTGACAATTTGCTCTCGGCCCCTTCTGCTGGAAGATCCTTGGCTCGCTTCCTTGAAACGTTCACGCCTTCTTCAATTAAATTGTCTCTTCCCCACCCCCTATCCCCCCCCCCACCCGGAGAAGAGGGGGAAGGAAGGAGAGAGCTGCCATTGGGCTATTAGCACGAATAATTATGCAAATGCTTCAGGGAGCTGAATGTCCGTCATTCGTTGTAATTAATGCTTCTGGTGCTGAGAAGTGAGATTATTCCTTTTCAATTTGTTCTTTCCCTTCCGCCTTGTCGGAGATGGTGGATGGGGTGGAGTTGCTTTGGGGTGGGGGTGGGGAAGGGAGATGTGGTGTTGGGGGTTCATTTGCATAATGAAAAGTTCTGCTAGGTGTAGCATGAATTGGGAGGGAGGGTGAGGAAGAGCCAGGGAAGAAAAATTTGGAGAAAGGGAACCAGAAGCTAGCAGAGAGAGAGGCCAACGTTTCAGCCGTGGGTTTCTGTTGTCAAAATATTCCAATAAAAAAACCTCAAAGAGGAAACCACAAGCAATAAATCTTACTTTAAGATCAGAGGTTTATTTTCATGCAATTTGAACATGAGGAAGCCATCATACAGAATACAACTTACATTAACAAGCCCATTGCAATGAGGTCCGCTGCCATAGCTGGGGCACCTCGCCAGCCTCTATTCACCCCTCCCGTCAGCCACTCCTCACCTGGGGCTCCTTAGGGCCCCAACAGGAAGCAGTTGTTGGAGTTAAGCAGCCACCACGAGAAAGAGTTGGCAAAACAGCTGACTCAGTTCAAATTGGATCTGACCGAGAAGGAGGCTCAGCAGAAGCACCTCACTGAGGACTAGGAGCATAGGCTTTCCAAGCAGAGGGAAGGCCTGCGGGAGTGCAAGGCCAGGTACTGGCACCTAGAGGCTCAGTGGGCTGAGATGGTCAGCCAGTTCCAGGCCATGATGCAGTCTCACTGGAACAAGGCCCTCTGGCTCTTCGCCACCAGCGGTGCTTCCCTCCAGCCTTCGCCCAAAGCCCCACACCAGGAGGCCGAAGCAGACCCTGAGTTGGAATTTCTGCCCCCCTCCGACCCACACAAAAAGACCCCGAAGGGGGAGACTCTCTGCAGCAACACAAACATTCATTGCACTTATCCGGCCCAGGGGTCGTAGTTTGAGGACCCCTGATTTAGTGCAATATAAAAAAATGCAAATAATTTTTCTGCGGACCGCCCAAATTTTCTCACGGACCACCAGTTGGTGACCGCTGTTCTGGAGAACACCATCGATGTGAAATAGACCGGGTGGGCTTTGAGTCGATTTGCCTCACAGGTAATGGTGGTGATGCTTCAGAGTCGCCTCCTTTCCCTTCAGAAACCTTCATCTGGATTGCTAGACGGAGAACAGCTGGAGGCCCTCTCGCCATCCCATTGCATTTTTGGTCAACGTTGGACTTTCCTTGTTTCTGATGCCTTTGGGAGCTATCTGGCTCACTCAGCTGATTTGTTAAAGAAAGGACAAGTCTGAGTGGTTGTCCAGGGAATGGAAGGAGGCCAGTCACAAACATTGCATTAGATCATGGTGGAGCTTTGTTTTTGTTCAGTTGCTATGGCAACCCTAGCCTCAATATTGCAGCCCAGGGTTTCAAGAAAAGCTAATAATCCTTTGGCAGCTAAAGACAGGCACCCAACTCTGTTCTGGCCCAGGCTTGGCTCCAGGAAGGGAGGCTGCTTTTAAAATGCCAATAAACCAGGGGTGAAATTCAGCAGGTTCTGACCAGTTCTGGAGACCCAGTAGCGGAAATTTTGAGTAGTTTGGAGAACCGGCAAATACCACCTCTGGCTGGCCCCAGAGTGGGGAGGGAATGGGGATTTTGCAATATCCTTCCCCCAGGAGTGGGGAGGGAATGGGGATTTTGCAATATCCTTCTCCCAGGAGTGGGGAGGGAATGGGGATTTTGCAATATCCTTCCCCCAGGAGTGGGGAGGGAATGGCGATTTTGCAATATCCTTCTCCCAGGAGTGGGGAGGGAATGGAGATTTTGCAATATCCTTCTCCCAGGAGTGGGGTGGAAATGGAGATTTTGCAGTATCCTTCCCCTGCCCTGCCCACCAAGCCACGCCCACAGAACTGGTAGTAAAAAAATTTGGATTCCACCACTGCAATAAACTTAGATTTCTGCCTTTATGGAGGGTTTTATTGCTTTATGTATCTATGGAGATTCTCAATCCACCAGGTCCTGATTATAATAATAATAATAATAATAATTTTATTTCTATACCGTCCTTCTCCCGAAGGACTCAGGGCGATGTACAGCCTATTTAAAAACACAAGACAAAACATCAATTTAAAATTTAAAATTATTAAATAAATTTGGCTCCATTTAAAACCCCAGAAATTTAAAATACCCCAATTTAAAATTATCATGTCGATAGCCCGGCCTGGCGGAACAACAGGGTCTTCCGAAAAGGTGTTTTTTTTTTTTCCAAGAGGCAACTGGATATTCTTGATTTTTCTTTGAAGATGCTTCTTGGAGCTGAAGAAGCTTCTTGGATAAGAAGTGAAACGTCTTCAAAGAAAAAACCAGAAAGTCCAGTTACCTCTTGAAAAATAAGCCTCTTGGGATATGGCTTTATATATTTTGGCATCTTTTGCCAGGAAAAGTTTGCCGAAGGGAAGTTGAAGTCCATCAACTACAGCAGTCTTTTTTCCATCTTGGAGGCTTGAAAATGTTGAAAAGGTTCCCGCATTCTCCATTCTGGAGGGGTGAAATTGACACAACTTTCCGAGATTGACCAACGGACTTCTCTGATCAGAAAATTCTACATTTATTGGTACCTTGTGGATTTTCTTGTCGTAAAAATGAAACACAAATTAACATGATTTGGGCTTTTGATGATTAGGCAGGCTAGATTATAGAAAGAAGAAAGCACCTTGTAACTTCAGTGAGAAAACACTTTATACTTTATATCTTGCTTTATATCTTTTATGTCTTTATAATTTTATATCTTTCTTGCCTCCCCCACTTTTTCCCCTATTTTATATATATAAAATGTGTGTGTGAAGAAAAAAGGAAGAAAAACACTCTCGACCCCGGGAAATGGCTGCAACCCGAGCTTAAATCCCACATCAAAGTCCTGTTCAAAGGGCTGATTTTGCTTCTCTGACAAAGCCAGATTGCCATTTTGATAAAGGGAGGGAGAAAAAGGAAAAGAGGAAAAAGTTGAGCTCCAGGGGATGCTGGCGGAATGGCAAGCAAGGAAGGATGATCCTGCAAAGTAAATATAAGGCAATTCTCTATCTTGTATTCCCCTTCCCTTCCCTTCCCTTCCCTTCCCTTCCCTTCCCTTCCCTTCCCTTCTCATCCTTTCCCCCTCTCCTCCTTCCCTTCCCTTCCCCCCTCTCCTCCTTCCCTTCCCTTCTTTTTCTTTTTTCTCCTTCTTCCTCCTTCCCTCCCTCTCTCCCTTCTCCATCAAAGAAGAAGAAAGTCAAGGACATTTTGGGTGGAGAACAGCTTGTAATATTGTTGAATTGTCAGAATAGATGTCAGTCTTTGTTGGCATTCACGGAGCAACGATGGCTGTGTTTGAACATCTTGGGACATTCAGCTCATCCCATGCTGGTATTTTGACCATCTTCATGTTTACTCTTAATTTTAATGTTGTTATCTATGCTTTTATGCTATTGTAAGCCATCCAGAATCACTCGGGAGATTGAGACAGATGGCATAAATAAATGATTCTCTATTATAAACAGATGCACATCCACAAACAACCAAAACCAGCTAAGAAAGGGCAAATTCTTGGTAGAAGATATTTGCTTACTGGCTGAAAATGAAAGTTTTCCTTTACATGATGATCTTTCCGTGATTTATTTATTTTTGGACTGGGCTTCCCATTCCCATTTTTTTCCCCATTTCATTTTGCCTTTCCTTCCTTCCCTGAAAGGTGAAAGTAGCATACAGAAGTTGAAAAAGCATAAAAGGAGCTGATCATCGTACAGCAAGAAGAACAAATCAATAAAGATAAAAGAGAGAGAGAGAGAGAAAGAGAGAGAGAGAGACCACGAAGGAGAACAATCGAAACCAAGATTAAACAACAGTAGCATCAAATGGTTGTTTGAACAGGAACACGGCCTGGTTGGGTCGGAAGGAGGGATGGAGAGAGAAGAGGGGAAGAAAATCATGGCTGGTCTTAGAAGCTAGTGGGAAGGAACAGCTGCTGTAGCTGAAGGACCTCTTGCTCTCCCCCAGAAACCTGGAAAAACCACTTGACTTCTCTTGATGATATCCAATGCAATGGAGCCCACTGATTTTTGGGGAATTGATCCCATCATTGATCTGTTCTTATTGGCAAAGATTCCCCTCGCACAGATGTGCTAGTTGTTCCTGACTCTAGGGGGCGGTGCTCATCTCCGTTTCAAAGCCGAAGAGCCAGTGCTGTCTGAAGACGTCTCCGTGGTCAGGTGGCCGGCATGACTCAATGCCAAAGGCGCACGGAACGCTGTTCCCTTCCCACCAAAGGTGGTCCCTATTTTTCTACTTGCATTTTTTTACCTGCTTTCGAACTGCTAGGTTGGCAGAAGCTGGGACAAGTCACGGGAGCTTACTCTGTTACGCGGCACTCGGGATTCGAACCGCTGAGCTGCCGACCTTTCGATCGACAAGCTCAGCGTCTTAGCCACTGAGCCACCGTGTCCTGTTCTTATTGTTAGGATGTCTTTTTTTCTCTAATATTCCATTGGGTTCTGCCTTCCTTTAAAGTTGAAGCCAATTCTTACTCCTTGATTTTGGGAGAGAAGGTTCTTCTTCTCCAACCTTGGAGATCTTTGAAGAGTGTCGTATTTCCACCATCCCAAGGCTAAAGATTTCCAGTGCCTTCCGGTCTTTCTTCCTTGGAGAGCCAGCCCTTTGAAGTAGACCGGACTGGGAAACCAGAATTACGAATATGAATCCTGTTTTTATGAGGTTGCAGTAACTCGCAAAATCTGAAGGCACCTCCTCACTCCTGCCCTGTTATCTTCACAAGAACTAGAGAGGGTTAGGTCTGAGATGCTTCCTCAAATTACATTTTGGATTCAAATGTCTTTTGTTTGAATGTTATCTGGGTGGTTTTGATCCTCCAGATGATTCCTATAGTATTGCTCATTATAAGAATGTGGTTAATTTGCTGTCTGCTTCCATTTGATCTTCTGTCTCTTTCACGTTCATATTTCTTGCTTGCTCAGAATGAGACAAAGGCTGTGGTTTCCTTCCTTCCTTCCTTCCTTCCTTCCTTCCTTCCTTCCTTCCTTCCTTCCTTCCTTCCCTCCTTCCTTCTTTCCTTCCTTCCTTCCTTCCCTCCTTCCTTCCCTCCTTCCTTCCTTCCTTCAAATTCCTTCCTTCCCTCCTTCCTTCCTTCCTTCTTTCCTTCCTTCCTTCCTTCCTTCCTTCCTTCCTTCCTTCCTTCAAATTCCTTCCTTCCCTCCTTCCTTCCTTCCTTCTTTCCTTCCTTCCTTCCCTCCTTCCTTCCTTCCTTCCTTCCCCCTCCCTTTCTCCCTTTCTCCCCCTCCCTTTCTCCCTTTCTCCCTCCCTCCCTCTCCCCCTCCTTCCCTCTCCCCTTCTTCCCTCCCTCTCTCCCTCCCTCTCCCTCTCCCTCCCTTCCTTTCTCCCTCCTCCCTCTCCCCTCCCTTCCTTCCCCTTCCCTTTCTCCCTCCCTTTCTCCCTCCCTTTCTCCCTCCCTCTCCCCTCCCTCCCTCCCTCCTTTCCTGTTAGAATGCAGCATTGCAGGCAAACTGCCCACAGTCTGGAGTTCGATCCTGATTGGCTCAAGGTTGACTCAGCCTTCCATCCTTCCGAGGTCGGTAAAATGAGAACCCAGATTGTTGGGGGCAAAATGCTGACTCTGTAAACCGCTTAGAGAGGGCTGTAAAGCAATGTGAAGTGGTATATCTCCTAAGTATTATTCCTCCCTCCCTCCCTCCCTCCTCCCTGTTTTCCTTCCTTCCTTCCTTCCTTCCTTCCTTCCTTCCTTCCTTCCTTCCTTCCTTCCTTCCTTCCTTCCTTCCTTCCTTCCTTCCTTCCCCTTCTCCTTCCTTTCTGCTTTTGAGTGGAGATCAGGCAAGCTACACTTTGAATTATTTGCAAAATGCAGAAACAGATGTTTCTTTAGTCTCTTTCTCTTTTTTTCTCCCCTATGTGTCAAAGTTTAATATTGTCTTTTAGACGTCATGCGGGGGGGGGGGGGGGGAGAAGCATGGCCCAGACGCCCCTGGCCAATGGTTCAAGTTAACAAATGTGCATTATTTATGTAATAAATTGGAACCGGTGAATATTTTTTCTTTAGAAAAATGGTGGCTCTTTCCACAGTTCAGGTTTTGCCTGAGGGCTTGAGCTCTGCAAGGAGCAGGTGTTGTTCTGTTTTCCTTCATGGTCATTCTTAATATTTCTCCGTAGAAGCCTTTGTGCTTATTATTTATTAGACCTAAATATTCCTGCTCGCAGCCATTGTGGCACAGAAGGCAACATGTTTCATATTTAACGCTAGCAAGGCAGTGACAGAAAGCTAAATGCAAGGCTTGGAAAAAGTTTATGGGGCTGTAAACAGACCCTCTGCATTCCTTTCCTGGCTGCTGTCACTCCAGTTATTGGATAAAATCCATGGGGGGGGGGGACCCTTGGCTGTTAGGGGAAGAAAAGCGGAAAGGAAATGTAATTGAGAAAGGAAAGCAGGAGTTAAGAGAAAAATTAAATCAGCTGTCATTAAAGGACCTGTTCGGGTTAATAATAACAACAGCTCGATGCTAAAATGATCACCGCAGTTGACGGGAATCAAGGGGTGGATCTCCAAAGAGGGCACAGGATTTGAACGGTTGCGTCATTCCATGGGGGCGGGGGCAGGGGAGGGGCATTGTGTTGGACTAAAGCCCTAGTAAGACCACACCTAGAATCCTGCATCCAGTTTTGGTCACCACACTAGAAAAAAGATGTTGAGACTCTAGAAAAAGTGCAGAGAAGAGCAACCAGGATGATGAGGGGACTGGAGGCTCAAAAATACGATGAACGGTTGCAGGAACTGGGCACGGCTGGTCTAGTGAAGAGAAGGACCGGGGGAGACAGGATAGCAGTCTTCCAATATTTGAGGGGCTTTTGCAGAGAGGAGGGGATCAAGCTATTTTCCAAATCTCCTGAAGGCCAGACAAGGAGTAATGGATGGAAACTAATCAAGGAGAGATTCAACCTAGATATGAGAAAGAACTTTCTGACAGCAAAAGCAATCAACCCATGGAACAGAAGTTGCCTTCGGAAGTTGTGGGCGCTTCATCACTTGAGACTTTCAAGAAAAGATTGGACTGCCATTTGTCAGAAATGGTGTAGGGTCTCCTGCTTGAGCGGGGGGTTGGACTAGATGACCTACAAGGTCCCTTCCAACTCTGTTAATCTGTAAACATCTGTAGACTCTTCTGGATATTTCCAAGCTGCTGCTTCATGTCCCAGAAGTCCTCAGGCAACATGCTTTCATGGGGAAAATCTCAGGCCTCTACCCTTGCAAGAGATGGTTTCACCTACCTTCCCAAACCATGAAATGCCCCCTTTCCCCCTTCCCACCATCTGGGACAGCACTTATGAATTGCTTTGATGAAAGTTCATCTTGGACAAAAACCCCCATCGCTTGTCATTCTCCTCATCCTGTTAACAAGGTGGTGGTGATAATGGGGAAATCCCAGCTGTTGTTATCCAGATGTTTGACTTGCATCCATGCTGCCTCGTCAACATTGCATTCCCCAGGCTGCAGAAACGGCCACCGTCGCTTGGAGAAAAAGAAAAAAAATCATAAGGCAAGGCTATATTTTTAATATCTGGGGCGATGCGAAGACGGCAGGGAGATAGAGCTTTTTCGCCTTCTATCCGGCATCAAGAAAACATTTGCCAAAATTAACATTCGAGGAAATTAACGAGCGTGGAATACAGCTGGAAAAAAAAAAAGTGAAAGAGAAGGCTTTTCGATTCATCCCGACATCTAATTTATCGACGTTTCTGTCGCCCGCGATGTTGATGGCCCTCTCTGAGATGGCTTCCTTAGATTCATGGAGAACGTTCTGGAGGAATCATTAGCCATAATGCTTAAATATATCTTCGCTGCTCAAAAGCAATGGGCTTCACCGAGAAGTAATTGCTTTCAAGGTGGCGGCTGGCATCGCAGATGCCTCCGTGGGCTGGGTCAGAATCAGGGGTGGAATGCTACCGGTTCGCTCCGGTTCAGGCGAATCAGTAGTGATAAAAACTACAGGTTCGTGCGAACTGGTAGTAAAAAAAAAAGCTACCGGTTTCTCTGAACTGGTATTTCCGACGAATATGCACACCAGGGTGTGTGTGTGTGTCTCTGCTTTTCCCATTAATGGGGCCAAATTTATATATATTTTTAACTGTATTTTAATATTTGTATTTGATGTTTTTATGTGGCTGTTCACCGCCCTGAGTCCTCAGGGAGAAGGGCGGTATACAAATTCAAAAAATAAATAAATAAATAAATAAATTTCCGGCAAGCGGATGCACTTGGTGCCAAAAAGGTTCGCCAACACTGGTAGAGGGTTTCCTGCTTGAGCAGGGGGTTGGACTAGAAGACCTCCAAGGTCCCTTCCGACTCTGTTATTCTATTATTCTCTGTGTGTGTCTGTCTGCCCGTTTAATATCAAGCTGGCTGCTCGCAATTCAATCCAAAACGAGTTTCTCTATTTAAAAAATAAATTAAAAAAAAAAAAAAAGGAAAAGAAATGTTCAGAGCGGAGTCTGGGTGACCCAGATACCGAGTGTGTAAATGAAAGGCTGGATTTTGCTGGTCCTTCAAAGGCCTGTCACGCTCGGGGTGTAGGAGATGCTTGTGCGAAAGCAGGCGTGCCTAGAAACCGAAATGGGGCTGAATTAAAAGATGAAAGAACCCTGAGCCAGCCTGCCAGGACATTTGTAAATGTATGCTAAGAGCTCGACTGTCTGCTGTCCGATAAAGGGCCATTAACTAGCCTGGTGCATCACTAATCACTTTTTCCTGCTCCTCTCCGTGTTCCTGGAGGTTTCCTTAGTTTTCTTCCTTTTCCTAATTCCCTGTTTGCCCAGACATCATCCGGCAATCAGACGACGAGGGTGATTGCGGCATTTTCCTGCGAGTTAAGATTTAAGCTACAATGATGGATGCTTTTTAATTTGGATGGCTTTCCCTCCATACTTCCTGCAGTTGCCAGGAAATGAATGCTTCGGTTTGTAAATGTGGGTGTAGGAATGATGACTGCGGAGTGCGGTCAAATTAGGGTGTCGGATGTGTTGGTACGATCAAGCTTTTTCCCTTCCTTCCTTCCTTCCTTCCTTCCTTCCTTCCTTCCTTCCTCCCTCCCTCCCTCCCTCCCTCCCTCCCTCTCCTGGCCTCCTTTCCCTCCCTCCTCTCCCTCCCTATTTCTCATCCCCTTCCTCTCCCCTTCCCCTTCCCCTTCCTTCCTTCCTTCCTCCCTCTCTCCCTCCCTTCTCTCCCTCTCTTTTCTCCCTCCCTGTTTCTCATCCCCTTCCCCTTCCCCTCCCTCCCTCTCCTAGCCTCCCTTCTTTCCCTCCCTGTTTCTCATCTCCATTTTCTTCCCCTCCCTCCCTCCTTCTCCCTCTCCCCCTTCCCTCCCTTCCCCCTCCCTCTCTCTCCTAGCCTCCCTTCTCTCGCTCCCTGTTTCTCATCATCTCATTTTCTTCCCCTTCCTCCTTCCCTCCCTCCCTCCCTCTCCCCCTTCCCTCCCTTCCCCCTCCCTCTCTCTTCTGGCCTCCCTTCTCTCCCTATTTCTCATCATCTCATTTTCTTCCCCTTCCTCCTTCCCTCCCTCCCTCCTTCCCTCTCCCTCTCCCCTTCCCTCCCTTCCCCCTCCCTCTTTCTCCTAGCCTCCCTTCTCTCCCTCTCTGTTTCTCATCTCCATTCTCTTCCTCCATCCTTCCTTCCCTCTCCCAGCCTCACTACTCTCCCTCCCTTCCTCCTCCTTCCCTCCCTTCTTCCTTCCTTCCCCTGACAACCTTTTACACATTAAAAAAACCCAAACCCTTACAACAGACAAAGCTTGTATGACACTCTTGACTTTTTTGCACCAGACTCTGTGGATCCTCCTGAACCGGTCTCGTTTCTTCCTTCGGTGCTGGCGCCCAATCCTTCCTTACTTCTGAGTCACCTTTTGAAGGGATGAAGAAAACGAAGGGAAGAGAACGAGACTCAAGGCAACTGAATTGTCCTGTGAGCTCTTGACCGCCGTCTTCCCTCTCTTCTGAACTGACGTCCAGGTAGATTGGTGGGGTCTTTGTTGACCCCGGTCACTTCAATTTTTAATGTTCCGGAAGACCGTTTGAACTGCTGAGACAATGAGATTCCAGTTTGGATGCTGGGATTCCTGTGGATCCATCCCAGCCAGAAAAAGCACCTGAAATCATCACTCTCATCCCATAAACCATCCTCTCTAGCCGAACCCGGCTCTGAACGTCTTTTCAATGTTAAACGTCCTTTGTCCATTTGTCATTTTACTACCACGTGCGTGGCCTGCATTGGCTATTGGCCAGGGCTCTCGCGTTTGCAAAAACCATCCCGTAAGTCACTCAGACAGGCCTGGTGTCCAGGATGAGGCAACGGCTATTAGCTCTGGGTGAAAGGATAGACTGGGGGAAAATAAAAATAAATTAAAAGAACTAAATCGGTGGAGGATGGCATTTCTTGCAAATAAATGGCCAGAAGCTGCTCTGATGGGCCAGCTTGCCTTTTCCTTCCTTCCTTCCTTCCTTCCTTCCTTCCTTCCTTCCTTCCTTCCTTCCTCTCTCTTCCTCCCTCCCTCCCTTTCTCCCTCCCTCCCTCCCTCCCTCCCTCTCTTTCTTTCTTTCTTTCTTTCCTTCCTTCCTTCCTCTCTCTTCCTCCCTCCCTCCCTCCCTTTCTCCCTCCCTCCCTCCCTTTCTTTCTTTCTCTCTCCTTTCCTCCCTCCCTCCCTCTCTCTGTTTCTCCCTCCCTTTTTCCTTCCTTTCTCTCTCTTCCTCCCTCCCTCCCTCCCTTTCTGCCTCCCTCCCTCTCTTTCCTTCCTTCCTTCCTTCCTTCCTTCCTTCCTTCCTTCCTTCTTTCCTTCCTTCCTTCCTTCCTTCTTCCCTTCCTCCCTCCCTCCCTCTCTCCCTCCCTCCCTCCCAGTGGTGGGATTCAGCCAGTTCGCACCACTTCAGGAGAACTGGTTCTTAACTTTTGGAGCAGTTTGGTGAACTGGTTGTTGGAAGAAATAATTAGGGCAGAGAACCGGTTGTTAAATTATATAATTAAATTATTATTATTATTGCTCCCTCCCTCCCCCTTCCTTCCTTCCTTCCTTCCTCCCTCCCTTCCTCCCTTCCTCCCTCTTTCTTTCTTTCTTTCTTTCTTTCTTTTCTTTCTTTCTTTCTTTCTTTCTTTCTTTCTTTCTCAGACTCTTAACAGACAGTGGTTCCACAAAATAAATGTTATGATTCAGCTCCGTCCTCTCTCCTACACATCCTGCCTGCCAAAGCATCCTGTGAGACTACCCTGGCTTACATGCTGCATGTTAAATGTTCATTTATTCTAATAAACGATGCCCTTGTGCTCTTTTTTTCAGTAGTTCTGGGCGTCATTGATTTAATTATTATTATTTTTTAAAAAACAAATACAATGAAATCTCTCCCTGGTTGGGTCCAAAGGTGCTGATCCTGTAACTGGTTAACCCGAAGTATCTGAGGCCTTTTATTGGCAGTGTTAAAAAGAAAAGCAAGAGAAAAGAGAAAGCAAAAAAGTATTGGGGGAGAAAACTTAATGGCTACATGAAAAAGTGTCAGAAGGATATGAACATTATCAAGGAGGGAAAAAAACTTGTGAAGAATGGTTGCAGGAGTTGGGTATGTATAATCTACTGAAAAGAAGGACTAGGGGAGACATGATAGCAGTCTTCCAATATCTCAGGGACTTCCAGAAAGAAGAGGGGGTCAAGCTATTCTCCAAAGCACCTGAGGGTAGAACAAGAAACAATGGGTGGAAACTCATCAAGGAGAGAAGCAATCTGGAATTAAGGAGAAATTTCCTGACAGTGAGAACAATTAACCAGTGGAACAACTTGCCTCTAGATTTGTGGCTGCTCCATCACTGGAGGTCCCAAAGATGATTTTTCAAGAGGCAAATGGATTTTCTGGTTATTCTTTGAAGACGTTTCACTTCTCATCCTAGAAGCTTCTTGGAGAAGAAACTTCTGATGAAGCTTCTTGGAGGAGAAATGTCTTCAAAGAATAACCAGAAAGTCCAGTTGCCTCTTGAAAAACCACCTCCGGGACAACCGTGACTTGGAGGACTGAGAATCTCCATGGACCTCCATCATTGGAGGCTTTAAAGAAGAGATTGGACAACCATTTGCCTGAAATAGTATAGGATTTCCTACTTGGAGTAGAAGGCCTCCAAAGTCCCTTCCAATTCTGTTATTATGTTATTCTGCTAACATCATGAAGGAGAAAAAGGTTCTTTGACTGCAGGTGTTAACAGCAGAGTGACTTGGAAGATGGCCAATGAGAAGCAGAGCAGTGGGGAAAGGAAAGGGGGGGTTTGGACCAGGAAATCAGTGTTGGCTGTCTGTCAGGATTCGGTGTCGTCTCAAATAAACTGCATTTCAAACAAATAGTCCTTGATCAAAATCTTTCATTTATTAAGCACAACAATCGAAACTCCGACTCAGTTGCAGCCAACACTGACTTCCTGGTCCAAACCCTCCCTTTCCTTTCCCCACTGCTCTGCTTCTCATTGGCCATCTTCCAAGTCACTCTGCTGTTATCTACTACTTCAGCTCAAAGGAATTTCCCCCCTCCCAACCCATCTCCTAGGGGATAGTATCTCGAGGGAAAATAAGTAGGTGAAAAGTCAAGCGTCCTCTTGCCAGATGCCCCCACCTTCTCCTTCTTATGTCAGCACTGGAGTGAATGCAGCTTGGAGTGCTGACATCAGGCAGGACTCAGTTCTTGGTGGCGTACAAGGACCAAAGGAAAATACCATGATTTAGTTGGGGGAATTCTGGGGGTTGAAGACCACTCAGCTTAAATTCACAGAGATTGAGAAATTCTGCACCAATTCAACTTCCTTGCTGAATCTTACTACTGAGACAACTAGATCTTTATGCATGTCGGGAAGAAATCGATGACAACTGAATTAAGACCAATGTGATTATTCTATTTTATTTATCCTGTTTCAATCCTCCTTCTGCGCTTGGGTATCACATCTGACAACAACATCTGTTGCGGCTTGAATAGCAAATCGAAAACAACTTAACCGCACAAGGTGTGGGATGTTTAGTGCAGCTCTAGAAGTTCTAGAAGTCAGGGTGGAGTGGAGGACTACAACACCCATCCAGGGTGCCTGGGTTGGAGGATTAGAAAGAGGGGAAATGACTTTCTATAGAATCAGATGAACTTAAACCTACTAAAACTCTCCTGTCTGTTTGTCTGTTTGTAGTTTTCACTTAGCTGAAATTCTGCATCGTAATAGCAATAGCAACAGGACTTAGACTTATATACCACTTCACAGTTCTTTCCAGCCCTCTCTAAGCGGTTTACAGAATTGGCATATCGCCTCCAACAATCTGGGTCCTCATTTTACCCACCTCGGAAGGATGGAGGGCTGAGTCAACCTTGAGCCACTCAGAATCAAACTCCTGGCTGTGGGCAGAGTTAGCCTGCAATTCTGCATTCTAACCACTGGGAAGGGAAGGGGAAGGGAAGGGAGGGAGGGAGGAAGCAAGCAAGCAAGGAAGGAAAATCGCAATAGCCCTTAGACTTATATACCGCTTCATAGTGCTTTTACCGCCCTCTCTAAGTGGTTTACAGAATCAGCCTCTTGCCCCCAACAAACTGGGTCCTCATTTTACCCACCTTGGAAGGACAGAAGGCTGAGTCAACCTTGAGCCTGGTGAGATTCAAACTGCCAAATTTCAGGCACCTGGCAGTCAGTAGAAATAGCCTGCAGTCCTGAGCTCTAACCACTGCACCACCGTGGCTCATAATGCAACAGTTTTTGAATCAAGGTTTCTCAAATGCACTAACTTAAAAAGAAACCATGCGAAATCTGGAACCCATTTCTCCTGTGGAATTAAACTTTCAAGGATGTTCTGACCAGTTGTGTTTGCAAATCACGGTCCGTGATCATGAGTTTTGATCCTCCTGGCCAACTTCGCTCAAGTAAAGTCAACAGGGAAGGGCCAGGAAGTTGGAAGTTGTGCTCATTTCTGATGCTTTTGGCCTGCCCCTGGCCGTACTGCAAAATCTCCATTCCCACCCCACTCCAGGGGAAGGATACTGCAAATTTTTTTAATTGCTTAACGCATTGTAAGCCGCCCTGAATCTCCGGAGAAGGGCGGCATATAAATCAAATTAAAAAAAAAAAATCTCCATTCCCACCCCACTCCAGGGGAAGGATACTGCAAAATCTCCATTCCCACCCCACTCCAGGGCAAAGGATATTGTAAAATCTCCATTCCCATCCCACTCTGGGGCCAGCCAGAGGTAGTATTTACCAGTTATCTGAACTGCTCAAAATTTCCGCTACCGGTTCGCCAGAACCTGTCAAAACCTGCTGGATTTCACCCCTGGTTTATACCCCAAAAAAGGTCAGCACTGTCCCATTTGCTTCCTTTTTTCTGAAATTACCATTTCCCCCCTTTTTAAATTTTCAGTGTGATTGCTTATTCCTAGAGAGGGAGATTTCCACAATGTAGAATTGGGTGGATTCTCTCACACAGGTAAGCGAAACAGATCTTATAGGTCCTAATCTAATATAGGATGTGGGGAGGTATAAGTAAGTAAGTAAGCTTTTATTGCGGTCAAAGACCAAATAAAAATACACATAGAAGGGGAGTATAATTTTACAAATATAGATAGATCATGTGATGTGGGGAGGTGGAAGATCAGGTTAAGGACATATATAAAACTCCGTGAGGACCTTCGGTGCCAAAAAAACCTACCCCCAAAAAAATGAGAAAAAGAGGCCAGCAAGTTAAAAATGCACCTGCTGCAGTCCATGTCGTGAAAACAACATGAAGCTGAAATATCATATAATTAGGTTTTTGCTTGTTGTTCTAAATTGGAAAGGGAGGGAGAGAGGAGAAGGGGGGAGACTCGCGAGGTGACATTGGGCATGAAAGAGGAAAACCTAACAGCTTCAAATATGTGCAAATATTAGCATAATGGGAAAACTTTATCTCCTTCTATTTGCTCCTGTCTGAAGCAGTAAGCTTATTCGGCGGTGGTGATTATTATTATTATTATTATTATTATTTGGTGGTTGTTTCCAGAAAGACGGAACTTGCAAAGGCTAGCTAGAGAAAGCTAAAATTAATCTCTTGGAGAACCTTCTGGTTTTCTAGCTATCATACGTGATTTCTCCTGAGAATGTTCTCACTGCAGTTGTATTCATGGACACCAGCTGTTACCAAATGAAGGTCCTTCAGGACTGGATTGGAATTCCTGATGTGGCTAGTTAAGAATTCCACTAGTATCACTTTATAAAACCCTAGTAAGGCCACAGATTTGGATTTGGAATCAGTAGTGGGCTCCACTTATCTTCGCTACCGGTTCAGAACTGGGAGCACACATAAGAAAGAAGAAACATTGGCACAAAATTGTTGGGATACAATGAAGGCCTATGCCAGAGGCTCAGAGCATCCTTGATGATGTCTGGCCGGGTGGGCGGAGTCTCCTGCCGCCCCATTACGGGTTTGCCCAAACTGGTGTGAACTGGTAGAAACCTGCCACTGCCTGGAATGCTGCAACCAATTTTGGTCACCATACTACAAAAAAAGATGTTGAGACCTTGGAAAAAGTTCAGAGAAGAGCAACGAAGGTGATCAAAGGCCTGGAGACCAAACCATAGGAAGAATGGCTGCAGGATCTGGGTCTGGCTAGTCTAAAGAAAAGAAGAATTAGGGGAGACACAATAGCCATCCCATTGGTTACATCATCGAGGGCTGGTAAGACCTTAAATCCAAAATGGTGGCCACCAGCTCTCTTTTATTTAATTACAGGGCTGGAGTGACTAATGAATAATGGCCATTTCCCCAGTCTAAACAGGTACCATGGATGGCTAATCAAGGGGAGGAGCTGAGACATTAAATTAATTTAATTATCATGGACGGCTTCAGTTCCAACAGTGTTAGCACTAAGATGGAACCATCTCTCTTCTCTCTTTTCTTACAAATGGCATCCAATTCCACCACAGCTCATCCACCAGATAGCTTATGACAAGGAGCAACATTAGTTGTGTTGCTTTTATTGGCTGATGGAGAAAAAATAAAAACAAAGGGAGGGAGGGAGGGAGGGAGGGAGGGAGGGAGGAAGGAAGGAAGGAAGGAAGGAAGGAAGGAAGGAAGGAAGGAAGGAAGGAAGGATTCTGGGATACGTTTCTAGCATCAGAAAGATATGCTTTTATTGGTTGATGGAGAAAGATAAGAAAGGAAGGAAGGAAGGATGAATGGATGGATGGATGGATGGATTCTGGGGTACGTTTCTAGCATTGGAAAGTGATATTCTTTTATTGGCTGATGGAGAAAGATAAGAAAGGAAGGAAGGAAGGAAGGAAGGAAGGAAGGATGAATGGATGGATTCTGGGATATGTTTCTAGCATCGGAAAGAGATATGCTTAAAGTTCAGCCATCCTTTGCACATACAAGCTGCTACCACCTCTAAACCTCAGTTATTCTGACCATAAAACAGTCATAAATTGCAACATACATCACAACCCTACTTCAGATGCCTTCAAAACCAACATCTTTCCTCATCATGGGTCTCTTCCAGCCCTATGATTCTATGCTTTTCCTTTAGCTAACTTCCAGATCAGGCTTTGAAGAAAGAAAGAAAGAAAGAAAGAAAGAAAGAAAGAAAGAAAGAAAGAAAGAAAGAAAGAAAGAAAGAAAGAAAGAAAGAAAGAAAGAAAGACATGGGTCTTGACCAACAAGACATTGGTTTCAACTCAACAGAAGCCAGTTTCAGGATGGTTTGCATTTGCCGTTGGGTCTAGGCCCATCCCAAGGGCTGGCCATCTTCTCCATGGGTTCCTTTCATTTCTTTGGGGTCCAGTTTTAGGGCACAAATTGCATGTACATTCCTTTTTTTTAAAAAGCTTGTTTATCTCTACTTTTGAGAATGTTGCTGTGTGATCACAGCTGGAAGCTTCCATCTGTTCGTGCCTTCCTCTCCCTGCAGGCCCAGCCCACCATGTCAAAGAAAACCACCGTGGATTTCTGTGAAAAAGGATTTCCAAGGCTCACCAAAATGAACTTCACTGCATTGGTCTTTGATCAAAAAGCCTGCTCAAAAGCTTACATCTATTTGCGAAAGACAGGGCGGGGGTGGGGGTGGGGGTGGGGGTGGGGGTGGGGGTGGGGGAAGCTGCAACGTTCTGAAAGATGAATGCAAATAAAGTATGTGTGTATTTGGGAAATGTAGAATTTAGAGGTCTATGCCTCCTCATTGTGGGAATTTACCTACCAAGTTTTTATTTTGTTGCACATCTCCTCTTCCCTTCCCCTCCCTCCCTCCCTCATTCCCTTCCCTCCTCTGCACTTCTCTCTCTCCTCCCGTCTCCTCCACTTCCTTCCCTTCCCTTCCCTCTTCTCTCTTCCCTCTTTTCCTTCCTCCCTCCCTGTTTTCCTTCCTTCCTCCCTCCCTCCCTCCCTTCCTTCCTTCCTTCTCTTCTTTCTCAAACCGTGATCTGGAAGATAGCTAAAAGAAAATCATAGAATCCTAATGCTGGAACGAACCTTCCTTCCTTCCTTCCTTCCTTCCTTCCTTCCTTCCTTCCTTCCTTCCTTCCTTCCTTCCTTCCTTCCTTCCTCCCTCCCTCCCTCCCTCCCTCCCTCCCTTCTTTCCTTCTTGCCTGCCTGCCTTTTCTTTTTTAATGGACATCATATCCTGCACTGAAAGAATGAAGAAGCATCTTCCTTCTCCTTGATGATTCCTTAGGCAGTTTATCGGAGGACTAAGGTCAATTAGCTTAGAAATAACTTCCGCCTCACCGCTTTCTGATGTTTGGCTGTCCCTTATTGGTTTATTTAGCTGTTCTTAAGTGCTTTGATCAAGGGAGAAATTTAGCAATTTAGTAATGAGGGAGATGGCAGCTGATCCATCACAGCTTGGTTTTTAAAGATGGCTTCCAATATTGACTGAATATTGATTCAGCGCCGAATCATACGGGAACCACGTATCATCATACAAAATGAGTTTCACTACAGCGGATTTAGCAGAATAACAGACTTGGAAGGGACCTGGGAGGTGTTCTAGTCCAACCCCCTGCTCAGGCAGGAAACTTAGACAAGGACCTCTTTGTATCCTTTATTTCTGTCAAGAAATTGAGGCCACCTCA
This sequence comes from Arizona elegans, assembly GCA_022577455.1. Classification (NCBI taxonomy): domain Eukaryota; kingdom Metazoa; phylum Chordata; class Lepidosauria; order Squamata; family Colubridae; genus Arizona; species Arizona elegans. The sequence goes on from JAKOOJ010000016.1 coordinate 21,030,004, forward strand.
TCTCTTGCTAGCTTCACAACAACCCAGTGAGGGTTTTTAGGCTGAGATAGCTGGCATATTTTCCTGGGAATAAAGAATTAAAACTAGATTCATCTATTATTGATTGATTGATTGATTGATTGATTGATTGGTTCAATTTATATGCCGCCCTTCTCCGGAGACTCAGGGCGGTTTACAATGCGTTAAGCAATAGCCTTCATACTTTTTTGTATATACCTGTTTAGTAGGGCTTTTGGCCCTCCCCAAGCGGTGTTCTTTTTTATACAAAGTCAGCTTATTGCCCCCACAATCCGGGTCCTCATTTTACCTACCTCGGAAGGATGGAAAGCTGAGTCAACCTTGAGCCTGGTGAGATTTGAGCTTGCAGTAATTGCAGGCAGCTGGCAGCTAAGTGCTACTTAACAGGACTTTAGTCCGCTGCACCACCAAGGCTCTTCTAACGCACACTTTAGGCAAACAAGTTGATTTTTTCACCACTGGAAGTGGTATCCAAACAGTTTACTCAAAACGTTCTCTCTCTCTTCTTATAGGCCACTCAGATGTGAAGAGCTGAGCTTGGGTTGTGTGTATGATGGCCGATGAATTCCTTTACCTTGTCCAAATATTTTTTCCACTTCAGCTATTCCAACTATTATTAAATCTGCTGTTCCAAGGCTTCAGATGGAGATGAGGTTGACAGCTACCTTCAACTAAGCCAACAAACCTCCCTGCTCCACTGTGATTTGTCTTCAAATGAGACCATCTAATTTGGTATGCTGATAATAGGGCATGTGCTCATGTACCTCCACATGCTGGAAAACAGCCCCATAAATCTCGAGTTACCATTAGAATTTCATGGGAACGTAGATCTGAAATTTGGAATCTCATTATTCAACCAGGCATTAACTCACATCATTTCAGAGTATCGTCTCGGAGTCCAAAATAAGTTTTATAATTTATAGCAAGTTCAGCGTGAAGGCTCTCCGCTTACAGGTCTATTCTGGGGAGGAAGATGATGGACCTGTCACTCCAGCGCAGGTGAGTTAAGCTGATGAAATAATTGGTACATTGCCCATAAATTTATCGCAGGAAGCTGGGAAAGAGAGTTGTAACTCGGCTGGCGTGGACAGCTGATGATCTGGGGAATCGTATCTCCATATGGAAGATCTTTAAGATATCTGGTACAAGGAAAACATCGTGGTGTGTCTTTAGATCAGGTTGTGTTTTTACGCTTGTCAAAATTCAGGATGATTTTAGGATTTAAGTAGTTGGGGAATGGATTAGTTAGAGCCAGGAGTGAACTGCTGGGGGTTTGCAAGGGTTCTAGAAAACCTCTAGCTAAGATTCTGTGCAGTTTGGTGAACCCCCAAATCCCACTCCTGGCTGGCCCTGCCTACCCCTCCCAGGAATGGCCCATTTTGGATGCAGGTATAAGTGCAGGGTGCACATGGAGGCTCAGGGAAGGCAAAAAACAGGCCCGTTTCCAGCCTCCAGAGGGCCTTGGGAGCCTGGGGAGGCCATTTTTGCCCTCCCGGAGGCTCCAGGAAATCTGATCCAGTTGCCACACTGGAGCTGAGGAATAGGGAGGGGTGTGTGTGGAAATAGAGAAACAGAGAAAGTTGGGGTTTTATAGCCAAAACAAAAAGACTTTCTCCTGGGAACCAAGGACATTCCCACAGGTGGCCAGAGAGAATGAGGAGGACGGTACCTGGACGGTTTAACCATGTGACTGATTGTTTAGGAAAGGGGAAAAATCTTTTACTTTTAATTAGGTGAAAACCATGGGAACCTTCAGAATCGGTTTTCACCAGAACTGTGCCAATATGAGATATCCAATAAAACTATTCTTTGAGGAATCTACCTGCCTTGGAGTTTTGCTTGCTATGGGTGTACTACTTGGAGCCCAGACAGAAGGTTAGATCAAAAAACCTCCAAGGTCCCTTCCTTTCAACTTTGTTATTCTTTTAATCTGCAGGCTGGGAGTGTAGGTTAAGAGACAATGGATGTAGACCGAAGAACCCCACTTCCGTGTCCTTCTAACTTCATTCTTCCTTTGGTATCTTGTCTTACTTCCTGTTAATTTGGGTCTCCTCCTAATCCATCAAAAAGACCTATGTCCAGAACCAGTCATCTCTTGCTGGAGAAGATCCCCTGAATTTGATGTAGTATCAGTCGCTTCTTGCCTGACTGTTGCCGCTGCCTATAAGTCTTTGCCTGTCTCAACTTCCATTAATATTGTCTCTCCCATTTCATGGTGGTAGCAGATTCTTGTGGCAGAATTAGCCCCATAAATATTCTTTCAGCCTTTCTGGGCTCCACTGATAGCTTTCTGCTTCTCTACCATCATCCTGTTTTTTGTTAACCCAACACTATTTCAGCCAAATGAAAAACAGTATTTCACGACTCTGTAATTTGCCAAGCAGTTGATTATGTTAGGAGGAACCAACTTTGAAGAGCTGATTATCTCCAGGAGTGGTTGCCAATAGTTCAGGCAATGTTGAACGGCATTGTCTCACAGCAGAACCTGGTTGAAAGTAGAATTCTACCTTCTTTGGTCTGACTTTGAAGGAAACAGCCACTTCCTTTCCTTGAACAATAAGAAGAAGAGTAAGGACACTGTAGCATTGAAGAGCTTTAGGACTCACAAACTGGTGGTTTGAAGGCCAATTTATAGTTCATTAGCTGTGGTCCCACTCCTTGATGTACAGGGACAAAGAGAACAGCTGTCAGACCTGGAAGCCATCTTTTCACCTTTGAGCCTTCAGGCCTGTCACAAATTCTACTGTGGGAAAACGGGAGGGGGGATTGTATGGAGTGAAGATGATGTGTAGTCAAAATAACATTCTTTCCACAAAGTCAAGGCCGTTGTGCCCTGCAGCTGTAGTGAGAAGAATGAGGAGGTGTCTTCTGTACCGGAGGGCACCTGATTGGTTCATGTGATGGACATGTGGGTGAAGGGCAAAGACTTGAACTTTCTTTTGGATGAGGAAAACCCGGAAGCTCTCAGATTCGGGTTTTCCCAGATGTGCCAATATGACATCTCTAATAAAAATGAGCCTTGAGGAAACTCAAGCCTCGGAGTTTGATTTTGTTGGGGGTGTTGCTTGGAACCCTGACAACAGGCACCCCAGAGAGCTTTCCATGGCCATCTCCAGCCAATCTGTTGGCAATCCACCAGTCGATTGTCTAGTAGAGTAGATAACCAACTAAATTTGACCTGGTATTCATTAGTTTTCATTCATTTTTAAATCATGGATTAAAAAAAAACCCAGAGAGATAGTCAAGCATTAGGTTTTGTTCCATTCCATTGTTGGTGAACTTTTAACAGATTAAGAGAGTTGGAAGGGACCTTGCAGGTCATCTAGTCCAACCCTCTGCTCAAACACAAGTCCCTACATCTGGAACCAAGCAACATATAACTTAGTCAAGACGAAGACCACAATTCAGAGATGGGGGGAGGTCTTGGAGGGTCTTGGGAGGGAGAGAGAAGAGAATGAGACCATCATCCGCTACTCTGAACCCCACCCCCCAAAAACCCAAAACGTGTTTGTGTGTGTATATGAAATAATATTTTCATTGACTATTAAATTACCCATTGCTGCCACTAGATGGCACTGTGCCCTGCCATCCTGTAAGAAAAATAAAACATGGCACCAGATTTAACAGAACTTGACAAGTTATTTTAATCCAATTTTCTATCGTTGACGGTATATGCATAAGCAGAATCTATATGCTCAGAGGCCGTATATCTCTGCAGGCCAGGATAGGCAGACAGGAAATTTAGGCTGTGACAGGGAAGATAAATTGGGCTAAATAGAGTTTAGGGCTGGCTGAGCCAATCTTTATTCTCTACCTATCATGCATCAGAAATCAGTTTTCGCCATCGGTGGATTTCCTATCATGACTTCTTTGATTTTCCCCTGGTTTTCGGTGGGAAATCAGTGCAATGGGCTCTGTTTTTTTTTTTCCTGCTCCGGATGGCTCCTTCTCCCTCGACAATGGCAGGCGAGGCCATCGTCTGCCAAAGCTTTGACAAAAAGGAGCCATTTGCAGCGTGGTCATATCTGTCAATAGCTGTTATGGATGTTGTTGTTTTAAACCCCATTAAGCGCAGTGTCGGCTGAGCTCCTATTCTGAAGAGGTTCTCTAGCCAGGGTTTAGCTAAGGAAAATGGCCTTTTCACGCTTGCATCATCGCAGGGCAGCGGGGAAGATTTAATGCGAGAGACGCCTCCTCATGTGATTTAGCCCCGGCTGGCCGTTGCGATGGAGAATCACTGGCACCGTTATCACCCTTCATGCCTTGACGTGGATGGAGGGAGCCCTGGCTCTCTTCGTGATCATTTCATAGCGGGGCCTTTCAGAAGGATGCTACTGGAGGCAGGAGGGAATAGGAAGAGTTTGAAAGCCCAGCTCCCCCTCAACATGAAGCTGAGGGGGTCAGCAATCTCAGGGACTGAGGACCCCTTTGGAATTGGCGAGCGCACTCACAAAATGGCATGTCCTGTGACCAGCTTTTTATGGAGCTGAAAACAATTTCTGGCACTAAATATAAGCTAGAGATCGGTGCTCTTCTTCGCAGCATTTCCTCCCTCCCTCCCTCCCTCCCTTCCTTGCTCTTTTTTTTTTTTTTTTTTAAAAAATGATTTATATGCCGCCCTTCTCCGGAGACTCAGGGCAGCTTGCAATGCGTTAAGCAATAGCCTTCATACTTTTGTATATTTATACAAAGTCAGCTTATTGCCCCCCACAATCTGGGTCCTCATTTCACCCACCTTTGAAAGGATAGAAGGCTGAGTCAACTGCAGGGTTCGAATCTCGCCAAGGCTCAAGGTTGACTCAGCCTTCCATCCTTTCTAAGGTAGGTGAAATGAGGACCCAGTTGTGGGGGCAATAAACTGACTTTGTATAAAATATACAAAAGGATGAAGGCTATTGCTGAGCACATTGTAAGCCGCCCTGAGTCTTCGGAGAAGGGCGGCATATAAATCAAATTAAAAAAAAAACAACAAAAAAAAAAACCTTGAGCCTGGCAAGATTCGAACTTACAGTAATTGCAGACAGCTGGTGTTAATCACAATGCTTTTAGTCTGCTGAGCCACCAGGCCCTTCCTTCCTTCCTTCCTTCCTTCCTTCCTTCCTTCCTTCCTTTCTCAAACCATGACCTGGAAGGTAGCTAAAAGAAAATCATAGAATCCTAGTGCTGGAACGGACCTTCCTTCCTTCCTTCCTTCCTTCCTTCCTTCCTTCCTTCCTTCCTTCCTTCCAGTGCTAGTGCTATCATTGATGATGTTAGCTAGTTGGGTAATGAAACATCTGCAAGAAAACAACCAAGGAGAGCACCAAGGACCTCACATTCCTCTTCCTCCTCCTCCTTGCAAATTCCGCTTTCTTCTAGCACTGATGATGTTACCTACTTTGAGGAATGAAACGTTTGCACGGAAACAGGCAAGCTCCGAGAGCTCCAAGGATTCCTCATTTCACTCCTGAGCTACAAACATTCTCCCTTTATTGGCACTGAAGGTATCTGGAGGACTTCCTCTTCCTGGTCTCCCAGCTTCATCTTCGGCGGCTGCCTCTGTTTTCTCCGCCAAGCTTCCTGTGCTTCTGTTGCAGCTCCAGGCATAATCGATTCACCCCCTTTCAAATATTTATGAAGCATTGATGGATTTCTCTGAGTTTGAAGCAGTAGCTTTCATGAAATTTGGTTTTTATTAGCTGGAAAGTCAATATTTTCTCTGCGCTGTCTTCGGATCTGGTGGGTTCCAAGCCACGTCTCAGCATTAGAGGCCGACAGGTTTTTGACCACTTTCCGTTAAAGCCGTCCAGGAGATGGTGTCTGAAGAGTTGGAAAGATGCCTTGGCAACTGGGGAGGGCCGAAGCCTCAGGAGGAGCTGAAAAGAAGCAAAAATATAAAAAATAAAAAAATAATGCTAGCCAAAAAACCACATAGCAAAAATTAGCTTGGCTTTGAGGGCCTTATAAGTAGAGGAAAAAAAGGTTATTCCAGTGTTTTTTTCCAGCAGGAAATGGAAGGGAAGGAGGGATTTAAAACCCATGAATGGAATAATGGAGAGGAGGACACCTCCTTTGAAGCAGGGCAGGGGTACTTTAAAAAATAAATTTTAAAGAATCCATTTGGTAGAAGGGATGAAGGCAGGGGTGGGGCTGCTGAGGGTTCGCAAGGGTTCGGGATAACCTCTAGCTAAGATTCTGTGCACTTCGGAGAACCCCCAAATCCAGTGGTGAAATCCGAACCGGTTTGGTACACGCAGTACGCACCAAAAGGAGGCTTGGGGAGGTAAATAGAACAGCTGGGGGTGGGAAATCAGCTGTGGCGCGCGATCGTGGGAACCTTTTTAAAAACTTTTTAAAAGCATTTTGTACTACCGGTTCGGGCGAATAGGTAGTAAAAAATGCTTTTAAAAAGTAAAAAAAAGGCTCGGACAATCACAGCTGTGCCACGCGATTGTCCGAGTTTTTTTCAAAACTTTTTAAAAGCATTTTTTTTACTACCTATTTGCCCGAACCAGTAGTAAAAAAATGCTTAAAAAGTAAAAAAAAAAAAAAAAAAAAATTCCAACGATTATGCATTGCTCAGCTGATTGTCGGAACTTTTTTTTTTTTTATATATATTTTTACTACTGGTTTGGCAAACCAGTAGCGTTTTTTTACTACCAGTTCGGGCGAACTGGCCTGAACCGGTAGCATTTCACACCTGCCCAAATCCAAGATCTCATCTCACTCTGCTCTTCTGTTTTTCTGCTCTTCTGTTATTCTGCTCTTCTGTTATTCTGCTATTCTGCTATTCTGCTATTCTGTTATTCTGCTATTCTGTTATTCTGCTATTCTGTTATTCTGCTATTCTGCTATTCTGCTATTCTGTTATTCTGTTATTCTGCTATTCTGCTATTCTGCTATTCTGCTATTCTGTTATTCTGTTATTCTGCTATTCTGTTATTCTGCTATTCTGTTATTCTGCTATTCTGCTATTCTGTTATTCTGTTATTCTGCTATTCTGTTATTCTGCTATTCTGCTATTCTGTTATTCTGCTATTCTGTTATTCTGCTATTCTCCTATTCTGCTATTCTCCTATTCTGTTATTCTGCTATTCTGTTATTCTGCTATTCTGCTATTCTGTTATTCTGTTATTCTGCTATTCTGCTATTCTGCTATTCTGCTATTCTGTTATTCTGTTATTCTGCTATTCTGCTATTCTGCTATTCTGCTATTCTGTTATTCTGCTATTCTGCTATTCTGCTATTCTGCTATTCTGCTATTCTGTTATTCTGCTATTCTGCTATTCTGCTATTCTGTTATTCTGTTATTCTGCTATTCTGCTATTCTGCTATTCTGTTATTCTGTTATTCTGCTATTCTGTTATTCTGCTATTCTGTTATTCTGCTATTCTGCTATTCTGTTATTCTGTTATTCTGCTATTCTGTTATTCTGCTATTCTGTTATTCTGCTATTCTGCTATTCTGTTATTCTGCTATTCTGTTATTCTGCTATTCTCCTATTCTGTTATTCTGCTATTCTGCTATTCTGTTATTCTGTTATTCTGCTATTCTGTTATTCTGCTATTCTGCTATTCTGTTATTCTGTTATTCTGCTATTCTGCTATTCTGCTATTCTGTTATTCTGCTATTCTGTTATTCTGCTATTCTGCTATTCTGCTATTCTGTTATTCTGCTATTCTGCTATTCTGCTATTCTGTTATTCTGCTATTCTGTTATTCTGTTATTCTGCTATTCTGCTATTCTGCTATTCTACTATTCTGTTGTTCTGTTGTTCTGCTATTCTGCTATTCTGTTATTCTGCTATTCTGTTGTTCTGCTCTTCTTTTATTCTGCTCTTCTGTTATTCTGCTATTCTGTTATTCTGCTATTCTCCTATTCTGTTATTCTGCTATTCTGCTATTCTGTTATTCTGTTATTCTGCTATTCTGTTATTCTGCTATTCTGCTATTCTGTTATTCTGTTATTCTGCTATTCTGCTATTCTGCTATTCTGCTATTCTGTTATTCTGTTATTCTGCTATTCTGCTATTCTGCTATTCTGCTATTCTGTTATTCTGCTATTCTGTTATTCTGCTATTCTGCTATTCTGTTATTCTGCTATTCTGCTATTCTGCTATTCTGTTATTCTGTTATTCTGCTATTCTGCTATTCTGCTATTCTGCTATTCTGTTATTCTGTTATTCTGCTATTCTGTTATTCTGCTATTCTGTTGTTCTGTTGTTCTGCTATTCTGCTCTTCTTTTATTCTGCTATTCTGTTATTCTGCTATTCTGTTATTCTGCTATTCTCCTATTCTGTTATTCTGCTATTCTGCTATTCTGTTATTCTGTTATTCTGCTATTCTGTTATTCTGTTATTCTGCTATTCTGCTATTCTGCTATTCTGCTATTCTGTTATTCTGTTATTCTGCTATTCTGCTATTCTGCTATTCTGCTATTCTGTTATTCTGCTATTCTGTTATTCTGCTATTCTGCTATTCTGTTATTCTGCTATTCTGCTATTCTGCTATTCTGTTATTCTGTTATTCTGCTATTCTGCTATTCTGCTATTCTGCTATTCTGTTATTCTGTTATTCTGCTATTCTGTTATTCTGCTATTCTGTTATTCTGCTATTCTGCTATTCTGTTATTCTGTTATTCTGCTATTCTGTTATTCTGCTATTCTGTTATTCTGCTATTCTGCTATTCTGTTATTCTGCTATTCTGTTATTCTGCTATTCTCCTATTCTGTTATTCTGCTATTCTGCTATTCTGCTATTCTGTTATTCTGTTATTCTGCTATTCTGTTATTCTGCTATTCTGCTATTCTGTTATTCTGTTATTCTGCTATTCTGCTATTCTGTTATTCTGTTATTCTGCTATTCTGTTATTCTGCTATTCTGCTATTCTGTTATTCTGTTATTCTGCTATTCTGCTATTCTGCTATTCTGTTATTCTGCTATTCTGTTATTCTGCTATTCTGTTATTCTGTTATTCTGCTATTCTGCTATTCTGCTATTCTACTATTCTGTTGTTCTGTTGTTCTGCTATTCTGCTATTCTGTTATTCTGCTATTCTGTTGTTCTGTTGTTCTGCTATTCTGCTCTTCTTTTATTCTGCTATTCTGTTATTCCGCTATTCTGCTCTTCTGTTATTCTGTTATTCTGCTATTCTGTTATTCTGCTATTCTGTTATTCTGCTATTCTGTTATTCTGTTATTCTGCTATTCTGCTATTCTACTATTCTGTTGTTCTGTTGTTCTGCTATTCTGCTCTTCTTTTATTCTGCTATTCTGTTATTCTGTTATTCCGCTATTCTGCTCTTCTGTTATTCTGCTATTCTGCTCTTCTGCTATTCTGCTATTCTGCTATTCTGCTATTCTGCTATTCTGCTATTCTGCTATTCTGCTATTCTGCTATTCTGCTATTCTGCTATTCTGTATGAAAGGGTTTCCTTCTTGAGCAGGGGGTTGGTCTAGAAGACCTCCCTCATTCCCCTTCAAACCCTGTTTTTCTATGTTCTATTTGGCAGGAGAAGTTCTGAAGATTGATTCTATTTTTGGCTTTCCCTCTCATGAAAAGTTTAACAACGTTTCCAGGATGAAGAAGACAGAGACACAGATGACTCACACATCCCCGGCTCCGTATAAGATTAATTTCACCAGATTGCTGCAACCTAATTGGTACAGTAAGCCTTTTTTGCAGAACTGCTTAGCGGAGTTAGCCATATTTATTCGCCCGGCTTCAGATCAGACAGCTGTCCTGCTTCAGCTCCGAGCAGCGAGTTAAAAGAGCAATGGATGGTCCGGTCTCACCCCTCTTCCCTTTTTATGCCTTCCTTTTTTATTCTATTAAAGCGTCGATTGGTGCGCGGAGAACCATTATCCGTTCCTAAGGAACAATGGTTGAGAAAGAGCAACAATAATATTTTACGACTTGTTATAGTTTGCTTTTAACGTTTAATTGGGAAATATAGTTTAATGGCAGAAGGGAAGCCATTGGTAAATCCAGTTTTGTAATTATTTGGCAGCCAAAAAGAGCAGCCAATTTTGGTGGTGGAATGGGAAGGGAATCTGAATTGAACCTGGTTAGAACTTGGAGGAATTACCGCTAGGGAATATCAGGACTGGAGGCTGGAAATAAAGAAAAATCTTTTTTTTTTAAAAAAGGATCTGTTCTCTAGTCAACAGAAATAACACGGACGTGCCCATAAATTCACCAAGAGACACTAGTTTTTTTAGTAACCAAAAGTCTGCAAGAGAAACAGAAGCTAGTACAGTTTTCCCACAATGTCCTGCATCTTCTCAAATGATTATCTCCAACTGGGTGGCATCCAGATTTCAATCCTCAGAATCCCCATTCAAGGATGTGTAATGAAAAGGCAATTTCTACATATTTGGGGGGACTGCCTAGCACTCTCCCTTTCTCCATTATAAGCGTAGCACCACCAGAGGGTGCTGTTGTAACAATCTCCTCATGCAAACTGATAGAATTCTTCTTGGGGCCAAACTACATGTTACCCTTTACAATCCTCTCAAAGCCTGTTTTTTTTGCACTTTGCTCCAATCTCCCAGCCAAAAATAAACCAGTGTGGAATATATACAGATCTGGAAGAAGATTGTAATGATTATCCTGTTTCTCATTAAGCAGGAAGAACGTGGATTGCTAACTTCAGAAAAATGACCTAACAGTCAGAGCTGTTCCACAGAATAAACTTATCTGGGGATGCGATGGACTCTACAACTTCACTGGAGATGATTCAATGGAAATTGGACTTCCTTTGGTTGGGCAAGCTGTTATTAAACTCCAATAATCAGGACCATACATAAGGGTCAACAGAATTCAGGTGGGGTTGGATTTGAAGCGCTTGTGGGAAGCAACGACTCTAAGCTGATGACACCGTTAACTCCACCCACCAACTCTACTTGCTCTTCTCCTACAGTTGTAGTGGTAGATGCATGTCCTGGGCAGGACACTGGATTAAATGCTTCCCAAGATATCTTCAAACTCTTGGTATGTAATTCTGTGATCCATTCAGTAGGTTTAAGAACCACACCTGAAGAAATTTCATTTCAGAAGTAGGGCTCCTTCAAGGCTTTCTCTGGTGGCTTATAGCTGCACCATGGATGGTTGGAGGAGATGTGCTTGTAGCATCGCTTTCAGTGGAGGTTCCAGTTTCAGAAAAACCTTCTATGTTTGCAGAGATCTTTAAGTGGAAGCCCAAACCACAAATCAATCATCAGATTCTCCGGCACCTAGCAAAATAACTTAATTCAAAAATATCATGGAAAGAAATTCAAAGCACGCTGCAAATTTGTAGAAGCTCTGGGGATATGGGAAGATAGCTTCTGGCCCAGTATTTCTTCAGTCTCTTTTACAATTGGTGATTTATTTTCTTCTATTCCTGAAGCATGCTGTTTTTGGTCAATTTTGCTTCAATAATAGCCGTGTTTTCCCAATTTCCAATCCCACCAGCAATTCAAAGGGAAATGGAATATGTTTTTTTTTCAGAACACTGATAGCTCTTCATTCTACAAATACAGTATTAATTTGTTATTGCGACTTGCTTCCTCTCCTTTTTTTTTATTATAAAACTCACATAATAAAACACCAATTTCGGGAGTAATCTTGTCATCGGATCAGTGATTCCTTTGGAAATTATTCTTTTTGTTACAATGCCCTAGATAAAAATAAAGACATTTTTGAAGAAGGGAAGGGAAAAAAAAACAAAAAACAAACATCAGGTGTTTCTTCATAAACCTTTCTCTCTCACACACAAAGAAATGACAAGATATGTGAAATATGATTATAAATAGCCAAAGTTGAGGCAAATATTTGTTGGGTTGCTGAGAAACCCTGGGAAATGCTGTTCTCTGACTGGTATTTGGGCACATTAATTGTCGACAAGAACATTAAACATAAATTTGCTGCCTCTTATTTTAGGAATTCTGGCTGGATGAAAGTTTTGGGAGACCTGATTCCTTCGTGGCTTTCTTAGACCATCTTGGGAAGAATTGTGGCTCCAGAAGACAAGCGGCAGAGAAAAATGAATGTGGTATTTCCTCATTTAGCATTTTTCTGTCTGTTGGAGAAAACGTCTGGAATATTTCTATCCTGATGCGCACATAAATTCTCCTGAGCCCAAACATGGCCTTTTTCCCCAATATGGAAACGAAAACATTTTTTTAATCCTTCAATGTTATCTTTTACCTCGTTTAAATGGGCATCCTATCAAAGCCCACTCCTTCTAAATACTTGGTTGTGTAGGGTTTTAATTCTCATTTCTTCGGGCTTAATCCTCGCCAGATGATCTTCACTGATAGGAGGATATGCACATTTTAATTCATAATCATCATTCATTCCTAATCCTGAAAATGTCTCTTTTGGATCTTTGTGTCCTTTATCTGTTTCATTTATTCACCTAAAAAAAATTGATATCTCATCTCTAATCCATTTCCCCTTTCCCTCAGTTGGCTGAAGGTTCTCTGTTTTCATCCAATAAACATCAGGAAATAAATCAATATATAAAAAGCAGGAGTTTATTTTATTTTATGCTTCAAGACATGTATCGGAGAAAAAGAAATTAAGAATTTATCATCGGCCTTACGAGGTAGCTAGGATGAAATGCTGTAGTATTGAGACACAGATTCACACAGTAGTTCCCCATCCTTTGAAAAAAAATTCACAAGCTATCCTGCAGAACATTTTGTTAAAAATCATTTTTTAATACATATTTTTTTTTCAATCTGGTGTATGTGAGAGTAAGCTTGGTTGTTTTTTAAATCTGCAGGAGAGCATCTTGAAAGCTTCTTCTCAGCTCTTGGATAACGCTCCAAAGTAGAGTTTTTATTATTCCCAAAGTTATTGTTTTTATTATTCCCACTGGTATATGTGACTAGCTAAGGCCAATGTCCTTTTGGCCTTTAAAGCCAAGGAGAAAATGCACAGATGAGGAAAAAGAGTGGGAGAAAAAAAACACACCCTAGAATAAACAGATGGACATCTCAAAAGAATTTCTCCAGAATGATTGCGAGAATTGCTTGCAAGATCTACCACAAAGAAGAGGGAGTCAAGCTATTCTCCAAAGCATGTGAGGGCAGGACAAGAAGCAACGGATGGAAACTAATCAAGGAGAGAAGCAACTTAGAACTAAGGAGAAATTTTCTGACAGTGAGAAAAAAAATTAACCAATGGAACAACTTGCCACCAGAAGTTGTGAAGGCTCCATCACTGGAAGTTTTTAAGAAGATGTTGGATAACCATTTGTCTGAAGTGGTGTAGGGTTTCCTGCCTAGGCAGGGGGTTGGACTAGAAGACCTCCAAGGTCCCTTCCAGCTATGTTATTCTTTTCTATTCTATCTAAAGTGAGCCTTTGGTTTCTCCAGGATCTTCGGTGCCCCTGGAGTTCTAGTGACTTTCACAAGAGAAGACCTTCAGTGATGTGAAGAATTAAAAGATGGTTCTTCCTCAGTGGCTGTTTTTAGGAATTTTCACTGGGTTTTTTGTTTTGGTTTGCTCCAGAGGGAAGAGGTGATAGATTGCTGGTAACTTTTTATGTTAGGATGATAAGTTGCTAGAATTACTGTCTGGATGGGACCATTTCTCTCCTCGTTGGATGCTCAGATCTTATTCTTCATTTCTATCACTATGATTCCTTCTCCTTCTCCTTCTCCTTCTCCTTCTCCTTCTCCTTCTCCTTCTCCTTCTCCTTCTCCTTCTCCTTCTCCTTCTCCTTCTCCTTCTCCTTCTCCTTCTCCTTCTCTCTCCCCCCACCCGATTCAGACAGAGTTTAACACTTGTCTGAACAGAGAGAAGGAAGACTTCACCAAGGAGGCCCATGGAAAGTTTCAGGTTGTCCTGTGGCTCCTGTCTCTATTGCAGAAGGAGAGATTTTCCTTTGACGGAACTCTTGCGAATCCTGCTCAGCTCCCCAGAGCAATTGCCAGAAATATTACACAAAGAGAATGAGTTGACCAAAGTATTGGGTCCCATTTTGACTGTGGCTCTAGGGGGAAAAAAAAAAAACATTCAATAGACTGTCTCGGTGAAATCCTCAACTTTATCCTTCTAACAGCTGGCACATAAGGCATTGATGGACATTGGGTTCTTGGTTCCAGGAATCCTTCCCACCTAGAGCTTTCTCGATAATTGAAACTACTAGCATCAACCTTGTTAGAGGAGGTTGTTATTTGCGATGAAAGTGGATTTTAGACCTACTCATTCCATATTCCATGTTACCTCTGGTTGGCCCTGAGCTTTGCGATTGGCACAGCCTGGGAATTGCATGTCAACAAATACATATGTTGGGTTGTTTCTTTTTGTGGCCATTCTTTTCTTGTTCACCATCTCAGCACATCCCCACAGCAGCTGCGCCGACAGCTTGCACTGAGATGCAATGGATGGAAACTATCTGATACATTTATATCTGTCTATTATTAGAGATAATCAAATGGAAACCAGGAGGTGGCATTGCCTGAACTGCCAGCTGTCCGTAGTTTCCATGGGGGGATTTAGTAGAATGTCATGTACTTCCATAAGTATTCCTGAAGACAACCATTTGCTGGATCGAAGCCAGGAGAAGAGGGCTGTTAGGAGCATCTCAACTTCTGGAGACCCTTCTGATAAGTAAGTAAGGCCATTGGTCCATCTTGCCTAATATTATCTGCTCTAATTAGTAGAATCTGGCAGACGTCCTCCCATTAGTTGTTAAATTGCTAAACATGTTGGCTGAACTCACAAAATATCAAACCAGGATCTCCAACTCTTGGCAACATGAAGAGCTGTAGACTTCAACTCCCAGAATTCCCCAGCCAGCCAGCCAGCCAGCCAGCCAGGCTGGCTGGGGAATTCTGGGAGTTGAAATCCCCAGGTCTTAAAAGTTGCCAAGATTGGACACCTCTGATCTAAACCACAGGTGGGTTTCATCAGGTTCTGACCAATTCTGGAGAAGCGGTAGCGGAAATTTTGAGTAGTTTGGAGAACTGGTAAATACCACCTCTGACTGGCCCCACCCCCATCTGTTCTCTGCCTCCTGAGTCCCAGCTGATTGGGAGGAAATGGGGATTTTGCAGTAACCTTCCCCTGGAGTGGGGAGGGAATGGAGATTTTACAGTATCTTCCCCTGCCACGCCCACCAAGCCATGCCACGCCCACCAAGCCACACCCACAGAACCGGTAGCAAAAATTTTTTGAAACCCACCACTGATCTAAACCATCCTGGGGTTTAATTGTGTACACTCATCCAACTTTTTATTCAACAAACTCAACTATATATCATGCCTTGGGCTGATGATCCATTTTCCTGGCATAGGTTAATAAATTGCCTAAGGCAGTGATGGCTAACCTTTTTGCTGTCGCGTGCCAAAGGCGGGGGGGTGGGGGAGCATGGGGGGTTTCTGCACATGCTTGCCCCCACCCAGAATTCAATGTACCCTGCCCCCCCCATGCATCTGTGTGTGACCTACATGCGCTCCCCCCGCTTTTGGCATGCGATGACATGGTGGGCCTCGGTAGGCCCGTTTTTTTCCCCTCCCCTGGCTCCAGAGGCTTTCTTGGCGCCTGGGGAGGGCAAAAAACAGCCTTCCCCACCCTCCAGAGGCCAGAAATGGCCTGTTTCCCGACTTCTGGTGGGCCCAGAAGGCCCGAAAATCAGCTGGCTGACATGCACATGCACACTGAAGCTGAGCTAGGGCAAAACTTGCATTATTATTATTATTATTCAAACTTCTATATCGCATGCCCACAGATATGGCTCCGCGTGCCACCTATGGCACGCCTGCCATAGGTTCGCCATCAGAGGCCTAAGGCTTTCAAACTTCAGAATCTTATCCCAAATGAACATTGATCAGGATGAACCTTTCACATTCAAATCCAAATTTTAATTCGGGATCTATTCCCAATGCATTATTCATCCAGTCCCATCATTTCTGAATCAACACAATTCTTTTTTGCTTTTCCTCCCTACCGTTAATATTCCTTCCGCTGCTCCCCCACCCCATCATTGTCTCTCCCCTTCTTCCATTTCACTCACCCCCTTGCGCCAGGGCTCTGGGGAATGTTAAGCTATGAAATTATTTTGTAAACTCCAATAAAATTTTTTAATCAGGTCAACGTTGTTACTAGAAAGGAAAGCGACGGAGCTTCCTTATTGCGGGGTGGTGGTGGTGGTGGGGGAAAAAAAAGAGAGGACTTAGAGAAGAGAAGAGAGCAACTGTAACCACAACAACCAAAAAATGCATATAAATCCCCATTTATAGGGTGTAAAATGAATCTCCCTCCTGCTGTTTTCCTCTTGAGCATAAGCGGCAATCCAGGCGACGTTCGACAAAGCTGGCTGTTAAAGAACCATGCAAGGATCTCCCTCCCTCTCTCTCTTTCTCTTTCTCTCTCTCTCTCCCTCTCTCTCTCCCTCCCTCTCTTTGTCTCTCATTCTCTCTCTCCCCCCTCTCTGTCTTTCTCTCTCCCCCTCCCTCTCTCTTTTTCTATCTTTCTCTCTTTCTCCCTCTCTCTCTCTCTTTCTCTCCCTTCCTCTCTTTCTCTCTCTTTCTCTCTCTTTCTCTCTCTCCTCCTCCCTCTCTCTCTTTCTCTTTCTCCCTCCCTCTTTCTCTCTCCCTCCTCCACCAAGATCAGAGAGCACCAAGGACCCCATATTCTTCCTCCTCCTCTTCTTCTTCCTCCTCCTCTTCCTCCTCCTCGTCTTTTCCTCCTCCTCCTCTGCCTCCTTCACTCTACAAGAAAACCACCAAGATCAGAGAGCACCAAGGACCCCATATTCTTCCGCCTCCTCTTCCTCTTCCTCCTCCCCCTCCTCTTCTTTTCCTTCTCCACCTCCTCCTCCTTCACTTTACAAACCCCACCCCCTCCTAGCACTGATGATGTTCCCTAGTTGGACAATGAAACATCTGCAAGAAAACCACCAAGATCAGAGAACGCCAAAGGCCCCTCATTCCTCCTTCAAAAAAAAAAAATCATGGAGAAAGAGCGAAGTCACAGGACTAAAAAAAAAAGCACAATTTTTCTCCCATATGGGCTATTAACCTCAGGCCCCACCCTGCCTAGTGAGGGTGGTTAACGCTGAACTGCCCAACTGCCCCCATCATATCTTGTTTGATCCTTCAGCCTATTTGCTAAAGCAGATTAGGAGCATTCAGAGGAAACCAATCAATGCCTTTTAAGAAGTTTAAGGGTTCGTCAGGCATGGATTCCATAAACAGGGAAGACAGGACTGGACATCAGGCGCACTCAAAGGCATTAGGGAGGAAATTTATCCATTTATCCCAGGAAGCTTCCATTTTCTAGGTCACCGATAGCCAGAACAAGCAGGAGACGTTGAGAAGAACCTCTCAATGGAGATATCCATCCTTTTTAATGACGGCTATCCTGGATCTGCATTTTTTGGTTTCCTGCCTGTGTAACATTTATTAAAATGATTCCTTTGAGCTCTTGGTGCTTCTCGGCTTCCAGATTAATCATGGAAGGGAGGGAGAAGAAGGTGGACAGAAGAGAATGAAATGTAGATCTATTTCCTAGACGTTGGCACCAAGCCAGCCAAGCTCAGCCGGAGCAGAGCTACAGCAAAAGCAAAGACGTATGGGGAAGGATGAGTGTACGGCAAAGCAACAATTCGAGAATTTGAGACAATCACGAACCTCTAGCCTTCAGAAGTTCATGAAATCCTTCAGAGATATTGTGGCTAAGTGCCTGGAGGAACATACTACTCAGGGGTGAAATTTACTTACCTTCCTTACTGGTTCGGAAGTGCAAAACCTTCTGCATATGCACAGAGGGTAAAAAACACATTACTTTCTGTTTAAAACTAGGAAGTAACAATACCCAGGGAGGTGGGTGGAGCCTCGCACCACCATCGCTACCGGTTCTCTGAACCACCTGCCACAATCGCTACCGGATTGCCCTATCCGGTCCGAACCGGGAGCATTTCACCCCCGATACTACTGTTGTAGGGCCTCCAGCTGCCAGTGGAACTGGCGGCAGACTCGGATGATGAGGAGGTTAGGGAGGAACTTGGGCCAGTGCTGGAGTCTGGGGAAGGCTCTGATGGATGCTCTCCATCGGATACAGAGATAGAGCCACGGCCGTCTGACATTTCCCAGCCACCGGAGAGGCAGCTGCCTTTGGAGTCAGAGATGAGTGAGGAGGAAGAACAGCTGGGGCCTGTTCAAAATGCACAAATGTGCAGAGCAGTTAGGAGAGGAGAACAACAGAGGACAAGGAGTCGACTTAGGAAGCAAGGCACACGTGGACGCTGAATGGCTCCTCCTTGGCTGGGGAATAAATAGAAGGAAAGGGAAGTGGTTGTCGTAGGAGACAACCGTTCGTATTTCTGAAGATTTTGGATCATGGTGTTTCGTGTCACAAAGATTGCCTCCCAGAACTTAATTTGCAGCCTTTCAGATGGGAGCTCACAACCTGGCAATTATTGCAAGGAACTGATAAGGTTTGTTGCTGCATTTAACTTCTTGAAGGACTATTGCTTGGACTTTTCGGTGGGTGAATGCCATTAATTCACAAGAGGTAAATAAAGAGGGGTTTTTCGTGACAAGGAATCTGTTTCTTGCTTCTACTAAGGCTGGGTCAGAACAACTAGCTAATTCTGGAGAGGTTGACTACTTCGTTCATGATTTGTCCAGTGTCCTCCTACTTATATGTTGTGGTTCTTTGGAGAGGGTGTATGGCAGGAAGGGTGACCTCAAGGAGCCTCTAATCTATGGAAGAAGAAAGTTGAAGATGCTCATAAGCCTACTCAGCTCGTGAGCTGCTAAACAGCTATATCAGTTACACATTGTGACTTGCTATGGTGTTGAGTTGCTCTACTGTTTTGGCAAGACCAGATGCTCAACTGATCACTGTGGGCTTCATTTCATTTTTCATTAGCCATAAAGATTGTGGAGAGTTAAACATTGCCTTCCCCAAAGGAAACAAGAACACTGATTTGTATGGCATATGTATACGCTCATTTATAATGCATACATGCTAATTTGTCTCCGCAAGTGGCAACCTTTGGCTGATCTTGTCTGGGCCAGGAAGCTAAGCAGGGCCTGGTCTTTGTTCGAACGTGGTTGAGATACCTCCAGGGTTGTAGACTTGACTGGCAAATTGAAAGAAAGTCCCAGAGGAAGGGGATTATCAACTGGTTCTGATGTGTCTCCAAGAAAGCTTCTTGTGAAGAAACCAAGAGTTGAACTGGACTTGAAAGAGACGTTACCTTTACATACCAATTCAGAAGCGCTTAATAATTTGACAGTGAAGTTCAATACGTCTCATCCAAGTGGAGGAAAGCCGACAGTTGATTTATGGGGCTGCTCATCTTGCCATATCTGCTGCCGATAGATAATTTCTTCCTTATCTCTGTATACTTTATCAACTGGCTGAGAACTACATGAACATTGTCCATGAATTCTCCAAGCCCTTCCATCCAGTAGAGATTATGGATGGGGAGACATTGGGAGGATATTGGGAAGGGATTCCAGAAATGTTGAGAAGAGGCATAAAACAGATGCCAAAATGAGACTCCCCAGAGCTGTTATTCAGGTACAGATCAATTCCTTCCAGCCCCATCATTTCAGTAACAGTAATAGAGTTGGAAGGGACTTTGGAGGTCATCTAGTCCAACCCCCTGCTCATGCAGGAGACTGTTGTGGTCTGCCAGCAGCCTGCGGAGCTGGCAGCAGAGTCGGACAGCAAGGAGGCTGAGGAAGTACATGGGCCAGTCCTGGAGGCTGGGGAAGGCCTGGATGAGGGCTCAGCATCAGAGGCAGAGATGGGGCCAGGGCCATCAAGGAGTGATGTGCAGACTCTGGAGCCTCCAGAGGCTGACATCAGAGAGGCAGAGGAACAGGAGGATTCTGTTTCTAGTGCACATATGAGAAGAGCTACCAGAAGGCAGGAGCAGCTAAAGCAAAAAATATGACTCGGGAATAGGGCCAAGAGATGATTGGCCCCTCCCATAAGGATCTTGGGTCTTTGTCGGAAAACAATGTTGATAGATTTGTTTCTTGTCTTGATGCATTTATTTCTTGTCGGCGTCTTCTGCTCCTGAACTTTTGCCAAGAAAAGCCTTTGGCAGGTTGCCTAATTAGACCAAGGTTGGTGATAAGGCTGAAGAATTGTGTTATGAAGAATTTCATTTCATTTTATTTCATTTTATTAAATTTGTATACCGCCCTACTCCCGAAGGACTCAGGGCGGTGAACAGCCATGAAATAAAACATATAAATACAAAATTTAAATGAAATGAAATGAATGATAAGGCTGAAGAATTGTGTTATGAAGAATTTGTTTTGAATTAGTTTGGACTACGGTGAGAATGAGTTAATTCTCAGCTGTTCTAACAAAGTCTGTCTGTTTTTGAAACTGATTGCGTCTGATAATACCTACTTGGGCCTGTACTAGGGATTTGAACCGCCGAACTGCCGACCTTTCTGATCGACAAGCTCAGTGTCTTAGCCACTGAGCCACCTAGTCAGGTTAATTTACCCCAGTCTGCAAAGAAACCTTCGCTATTCATTGCAAGTCGAACAAAGTGGTTTCGAATCCAATATTATTCAAAGGGAGAAAGGGAAGAGGCATTCAGAGAGATGTGGCTGCCCTTGTGTAGGACACAAAGAAGACAGAGCATCGGGCGAGGACAGGAAAGTTATCAAACCTTGTCTATAGAGATGAAAGGGGCTTTCAGACAAATAGCTGAAATTACGCCCAATTGCTCCTTTGTCGGCTCCCCGTATTGCTAGGCAGGAGTTAAAAGAATTCCGTAGGTTCCCTCCATTGGACCTGTGCATCCTATCGCCTTCTGGGAACAGATCAAGAAAGAGGTAATCAGGGTTTATTGGCTTGAGATACATATTCTCTACTAGATGCAATTTTCTCTTCAACTTCAAGGCTGAGAACAAATAAGGTGAAATAGAATACAGTCATTCAATTCTTACCTGGTTTTTTTTTGGGGTGGTGATGGTGTCATCCATTTCTAAGCTTATTTCTCCATTCCATGAGATTTTGAAACCTGACTCATCCATACAGGTTCTTTGGAAATAGGTCTTACCTCGCTTAGCTGCAGAAATCAGAAAGGCTACAAGAGAATCTAGGGCTAGGTAGAGGGTGGCATCACGGGACAAGGAGGCACCAAGAAAAGGTCAAAGGATCTGCTGGAAAATTGCCTTCTCCAGGGGGACTGCCAATGGTTTAATATTAGCCAAGATACCACTGGTTTTTATTCCTCTGAAATTCCTTCCTTCCTTCCTTCCTTCCCCCCTCCCTCCCTCCCTTCCTCCCTCCCTTTCTTTCTCTGTCTCTCTGTCACTGCCTCTTTTTCTTTCTTTCTTTCTTTCTTTCTTTCTTTCTTTCTTTCTTTCTTTCTTTCTTTCTTTCTTTCTTTCTTTCTTTCTCTCTCTCTCTCTCTCTTTCTCTCCTTCCTTCCTGCCTTCCTTCCTTCTTCTTTCTTTCTCTTTCTTTCTTTCTTTCTTTCTTTCTTTCTTTCTTCTTTCACTCTCTCTCTTTCTTTCTTTCTTTCTTTCTTTCTTTCTTTCTTTCTTTCTTTCTTTCTCCATCACCCAATAAAAGCATATCTCTTTCCGATACTAGAAATGTATCCCAGAATCCATCCATCCATCCATCCATCCATCCATCCATCCATCCATCCTTCCATCCTCCCTCCCTCCCTCTTCTTTCTTTCTTTCTTTCTTTTTCTTTCTTTCTTTTTTCTTTCTCCATCACCCAATAAAAGCATATTCTTTTCTGATGCTTTCTTTCCGATGCTAGAAATGTATCCCAGCATCCTGTTTACCGTGCCAACTTTGTCAAGCACTCTCCAAGATCGCAAGGCCCATCGATTCAGCTCCTAGACAATGGCCTTCATGCTGGAAGCATTTGTGATGAGAGTCCTCTTGTTGCATCCAATACCTTTGTGGAGAGGTTGAGTCAATGCTTGAATGACAATGAGGATTTTCAGCACCATTAAGGAAGAAAGGGGATGTGGCACTCCATCAAAGACGGTGGCATCACCCTATTCTAAGTCATTGAACCGGGGGTCATGTGCAGAGAGAGAAGCTTCGACTTCTGCAGTTATAGAAGCAGAGATAACTTGGCACCAAAAAAGGACCAGGAGCTTTTCTTATAGGCCAGGAGGAATCCTGAAGTCACAAAAAAAAAAAAAAAAAAAAAAAAAAAGCAACAAAATGAACAGGTTTCTTGGGTTTTATCTGCTACGACAGAGACAGATGCCAGTTGGAAGGTCTGACGATCTGAAGAGAGACAAAGAATTGAAAAAGGTTGACACAAGAGAGATGAAGGTAAAGGTGGGAGAGAAACACCCAGGGCCAAAGATGGAAGGGTTGTGTTTAACAGCAGCCTGGAAACTTTGCCCATATAATCCTTTCTGTCTTAGGATTCCTTGTTTACACAAAGGAAGACGGATGGTGCCAAGCGAGGCAACTCAATTAATTACGCAGGGACATTTCCTCAGCATCGATCCCAAAGGATCATTTCCATTAAGGTGCCTCTCGTAAAACTCGCAATGACTCTGTTACAGAAAAACCTGAATTCCCCTACTGAGGTAAAAGAAGAAGAATAAAGAAAAAGGGGGAGGGGAAGGAGAAGGAGGAAGAAAAGGAGTATTGGAGGAGAAGGAGGGGAAGGAGGAGAGAAGAAGAAGGAGGAGGAGGAGGAGGAGTGATGGAGGAGGAGGAGAAGACAGAGAAGGAGAAGGGGAAGAAGAGGAAGGAGAATGAGGAGGAGGAAGAGGAGGAGAAGGAGGAGTTGGAAGAGGAGAAGGAGAAGAAGAAGAAGGAGAAGAGGAAGAGGAGAAGAAGGAGTGTTGGAAAAGGAGAAGAAGAAGAAGGAGGAGAAGGAGAAGAAGGAGAAGAAGAAGTGTTGGAGGAGGAGGAGAAGAAGACAGAGAAGGAGAAGGTGGAGGAGGAGAAGAAGAAGGAGAAGAAGATGAAGGGGGAGGAGAACGAGGAGGAGGAGGTGAAGGAGAAGGAGAAGGAGGAAGAAGGAAGAAATGAATTCGGATAAACCTAGAACTAGATCCCAGCAAAACTGCCAGGACTTAGAATAAGGACTGAGAGACTAAGGACACGATCAAGTTGGAGTGGTAAAGAATTACATTTTCCCCTAAGTTCCAGCACTAACGAACTTAATGTCTCAGTAGCTCCACCCTCCTTGTTTCAAAGAATCTGAAGCCAAAAGGGAGATGAGAGAAGACAGCAGGGGATGAACCGAAGCCAAAGACCTTATGAGTACAAACTAGGATCAAAGGTCTTTCTGGATGGAGGCCAGGAGGAGTAGGGTCCATGAGGACCCATGTTGCAGAAAAACCTTCTGGAGAAGGTATGGAGCACCTCAATTAAACCTGGGATTTTGCTCCAATAAAGCCCTTGGTTTCTCCCCCACCTTTCCGACCATCACCAAGTGCTTGATTTATGGGGTAATCAATGTTCTTTTGCTTTTTTGGCTCCAGCTTCTAGCTCAGCAAGGTTCTTCTGGAGGAGATGAGTGACAACTGCTTGTTTGCAAAACGAGCCACTTCAGCTCCACTCCCAGAGGGGAAGGAAGAGGAGAAAAGGAAGGCTATTTATAGTTCTCTCCACCTAATAAATTTTTATTAGTCATTCTTCCACCGCTACCCTTTCCTTACAATCCATTTGCTCTTGCTCTTTTCCTTCCCTTTGATGGGAAGGATCTTTCCAGCAGGCTCCCCTCTCCCCAATCTGAAATGGTACAAGCCACGAAGGTTTCTCACAGTAGGGCAGAACTATTTCTAGGCTTGGGGGGGGGAAACGATGCTTGGCTTTGGGAGAGGGGTGCAGAAAGAAAGGGGTGGGGAAGAGTCAAAGCTAATTGGATTAACAGAGCGTCAATTAATTGGAGAGGGCAATAGTCCTCAAGTTATGACCACAGTTGGGACCTGAGTTTCTGTTGCTAAGCAAGATGGTTGTTAAGTGAATCGTGCCCGATTTTATGACCTTTTTCTCACAGCTGTTAACTGTATCATGGCAGTTGTTAAATGAACCAGGCAGTTGTTAAGCAAATCTGCCTTCCCCCGTTGACTTTGCTTGTTGGGAAGGCCACAGGTTGTCTAGTATTGAGCTAAATCTGAATAATCGTAGAATCCTGGGGCTAAAAGGGGCCTTGGAAGTCTTCTAGACCCCCAAGGAAACCTTATACCCATGATGGCGAACCTATGGCACACGTGCCACAGGTGGCACGCGGAGACATATTGGTGGGCACGCGAGCTCAGCTCCAGTGTGCATATGCGCGCTGGCCAGCTGATTTTTGGGCCTTTGGAGCCCACCAGAAGTCAGGAAAAAGGCTGTTTCTGGTTTCCGGAGGGCTTCCGTGGGAGTGGGGAAGGCCATTTTTGCCCTCCCCAGCCTCCTAGAAAGGCTGTGGAGCCTGGGGAGAACGAAAAACGGGCCTACCTTGCCATTGCATGCCAAAAGTGGGGGGAGCGTGGAGGGTCGCACACACATGCGTGGGAGGTGGGGCGCATAGAATTATGGGTGTGGGCATGTGTGCGAGCGACCCCCCCTGCACTTCCCCCACTTTTGGCACGCGATGGCAAAAAGGTTAGCCATCCCTGCCTTATACAAACCTCGAACCAATCTATTCTTGAAAACCTCCAGGGATGGAGCCCCAGTAATCCCAGATTATTGATTGATTGATTGATTGATTGATTGAATTTCTGTACCACCCATCCCACTAATACCTTGGGTTGCTTACAATCTAAAAGTTTTCTAGCCCTAACACTCTCATTGACGCCCCTCCCCTCCCAGGAGTCCCCACTTGGCCTGTTTTGGATGCAAATCAGTGCAGGGCCCCCGGAGCCTGGGGAGGCCATTTTCGTCCTCCTGGAGGCTTGAGGAAAGCCTCCAGAGCCCGGGGAGGGCAAAAATGCCCCTCCCACACCGTGGTGCAGGAGGCTGACTAGGCCACGCCCACCATGGCCACGCCCACCCAGCAACTGGGCAGAGAACCCCTGGCTAAAATTTTTGAAGCCCACCCCTGAGGAGACTACATGACCTTGAGCTCTTTGGAGAAATATTTACAATTCTAGGAAGGTTTCTGTAAAATAATGATAATAATAAAAAGCTGGAAAGTGACTCCGGATAATCCATGAGAGCGAAATGGGACTTGTTAGGCCCAGCGCATCTATATTAAGTCCCTATATTGAAGATGAAAACAGTCATGTTAGAATATCTCAGGAAGGATATTTCCAATTCTTAGCAGCTGGTGGGACAAGACAACTGCCAAAGGAGTGGGAAACATCAATGGCTCCTGGGGTGAATTTTATAGGAAGCGAACTTGAGAATTCTGTTCCCATCAGCTCGTCTGGAAGGGAACAAAAATGTGAGCCAGTTGCAGTGGGCTTCCCCCCGTCAAGTACCCACAACAGTGGGGGAAAATAGTGCGCTAATGAAAGTTGCACACAAACAGCGGTAGCTGTTTAACAAGAGAACTCCGGGAGGAATAATTTCCCTGTTTCAAAGCCGGCGTCCGGGATATTTGCTCATCAGGAAATGAAATCAGAAGGCTTTGCAATAAGAAGGAGATTCTTGGATTATCTGAGTTAATAGATAACACAAGTCTTCTTATATTAAGAAATATTGAAAGTTTTTTTTTTTAAAAGGAATATTCCACCCTGAAGATCCATTCTGAAGAACTAGCCAACTAATGTATCTGGGAAAGCAGAAAAGATTTAACAGAGTAACAGAGCAGGGGTCAGCAACCCACGGCTCTGGAGCCGCATGTGGCTCTTTCATTCCTCTGCTGCGGCTCCCTGTCGCTCAAAATATGCGTCACAACCGCCAATGTGCGACACCTGCTGGCACGCGATTTATTGAGCTTTTTGACTCCCATTATTCTATTCTATTCTATTCTATTCTATTCTATTCTATTCTATTCTATTCTATTCTATTCTTCATTCTTCATTCTTCATTCTTCATTCTTCTTTCTTCATTCTTCTACTCTACTCTACTCTGCTCTACACTACTCTATTCTCTATTCTATTCATTCTTCTACTCTACTCTACTCTACTCTTCTCTTCTCTTCTCTACTCTATTCTATATTCTATTCATTCTTCTACTCTACTCTACTCTATTTGCTATTCTATTCTATTCTTCATTCTTCTACTCTACTCTACTCTACTCTACTCTACTCTACTCTACTCTACTCTATTCTATTCTATTCTATTCTATTCTATTCTATTCTATTCTATTCTATTCAAATGTACTCGGGTAGCTTAGAAAATGAAAAAGAAATGTGGTCGTTTCTTCTCCTTGAAGTTGTAGAGCTTCATCTGCATTTCCTTCTAAGCGAGGCGGACGGCCTGGGCAGCTGCTGAAATCTGGATGTTCAGCTTGCAATCGTAACCGAATCAGAAGCAGGACCTCCATCTCAATAAACTAAGATCTGACGTGACTTCCCCTTTCTCGGGGACAATTTGCAATTCCTACATAAACCGTTTCCCGGCATGGATATATATTTTTTCCTCCCCTCCCCCAAAATATACCTTCGTGTTCTATTTCCGCACCACCGACAACCCAAGCAAGTGATTGAAATTCCAATCTGCAAAAATCTCAAGAAGATCATTTTGGATGTTACGCTTACCGCCAATTATACATACGCAGAAAGGAACGATAATAACAGTTCGGAGAATTCGGGGCCAGATGAGATGGGTGAGGCAGGGATTCCCATCAGCCATAATTGTGCAAAAGAGGAAGGCAGATGGCAACTGGAGCAGATTCTGTTTTATGAAATACAGGCAGTTGTCCTTGACTTATGGCCACAACTGAGCCCAACATTTCTGTTGCTAAGTGAGACATATCGCTTAAGTGAGTTTTCGCCTCATTTTATGACCTTTGCTTGTGCCCTAGTTATTCAGTGAATGAATCGTTGCAGGCAAAAGTGTTCAACCATTTTGGGAACAGGAAGTCCTTGGTGGATGTAGGAAAGGATGGGTTTAAAACTCCAGATTCTTGGAAGATCTTCCGGCTCTTTCCATCCTCCCGCTGCTTTCTCAGGTATCCGTGTGCACGCTGCTTGGAACGCCTGTCAAAAGTCAGCCTCGTTTGGAAATCAACTTGATTATGCCGCATCTCCGGGTTCTTGTTAGCCTCACGGAGCATCTCTTTCCAGCAGTTTTACACAATGTCTACAGGATCAATGAACCTCATCAAAGCATGTGCTGAAACACTTAACCCTTCCGTCCCCAGACGATGCACAGTGCACAATGCCAGCAGCACATGGGGCAGGCTAGAAATAGGCACAAAGATTGAGTGTAGGAAGAGAGATTATACTATGTCTGTCTATTTCTTTATATCATCCATCCATCATCTATCCATCCATCCATCCATCCATCCATCCATCCATCCATCCATCTATCATGATCTCTCGCTCTCATTTCTCTCTGTCTCTCTCTCTCTCTCTCTCTCACTATTTCTCCAACTATCTCTCTATCTCTCTATATTTTTCTCTCTCATCTCTCTCATCTCTCTCTCTCTCTCTCTCTCTATTTCTCTCTCTGTGTCATCTATCTATCTATCTATCTATCTATCTATCTATCTATCTATCTATCATCTATGATCTCTCTCTCTGTTTATCTCTCTCTATATATTTCTCCCTCTCATCTCTCTCTCTCCTATCTATCTATCTATCTATCTATCTATCTATCTATCTATGAGCTGTTTCTCTCTCTCTGTTTCTCTCTTTCTATATATATATATTTCTCTCTCTACTCTGTCATCTATCTATATCTATCTATCTCTCTATCTCTCTATCATCTCTACCTACCTACCTACCTACCTACCTATGATCTTTCTCTTTCTCTCTCCTCTCTCTCTGTTTCTCTCTCTCTCTCTCTTTGTCATCTCTCTCTCCATCCATCCATCCATCCATCCATCCATCCATCCATCATCTCTCTCTCTCTCTCTGCTGTCTCTCCATCCATCCATCCATCCATTCATCTCTCCTTCCTTCCTTCCTTCCTTCCTTCCTTCCTTCCTTCCTTCCTTCCTTCCTTCCTCTCTCTATTTCTCTGTCTCTGTCTCTCTCTTCAATTGAGTTCAATTTTTATTATGGTCCCAGATCAGCACTTTTGACCATTTTTCACACTTACAACCATTGCGACATCCCCACCCCCATAATCATGTGATCAAAATCCAGATGCTTAGCAACTGATTTATGACAGTCACAGTGTCCCAGGGACACGCAATCCCCTTTTGCAACCTTCTGATGTGCAAAGTCGACGGGGAATCCGGATTCACCTCAACGACCGTGTTGCTAATTTAACAAGTGCAGCGACTCATTTAACAACGGTGGCAAGAGAGAGGTCATAAAATGTGGGTGAAACTCCCTTAGCAGCTGTCTTGCTTAGCCACATAAATTTTGGGCTCAACTGTGGTCGTACGTCGAGGATTCCCTGTGCTGGATTTTGCCGTTTAGCATATGCTGCTTCTGCCTGCATATTGCCTCCCTCACTTACAAAGGAAGATTTCATATAGATTTTTTATATAAATGAATATATATGGCTTGTTTTCACCCATAAATTAATTTAGAGATGATTCTTCATTCCTCGAGTCAAATTGGATAAAACCACTTTTCTTTACTCACCGAAGCCTTGCATATTTTAAAACAGGGAGAGCGAGAAGGAGCCGCAACATGTATTAATAAAATAATAAAAAAAAAAACATGTGTCCAATTGAATATGGTTTTTAAATTTGAAACCTTCTTCAGCTCAGCACCGCAGCCTCAGAAAAATGAAGTAATAGATCCGATAAAAACACTCTCTTATCCCTCCCTTGTTATTTGTCTTATATATTAGCAAAGCTCCACAATGGTGTGATGGTAATTAAAAAAGAGAGAAAAGTACATCTAACATGATATTTAAAACTTCAAGATGAAGGATGGGATAAAACAAGAAGGCGGTTAAATATTTATCGCAGCCAGGATGGGATTTCCCACCCCCCCACTTTCCTTCGGAGGGGGCCAAGGAGTGGGGGGGGGGCTATATTAAAAAGATTGTACCTGGGGAAGATTTTAATTATTTAGTGCCATGGGAAGAAATTAAAACCCGCAACAGGTTTTAATGTCAGCAAGCTATAAAATAACACATAAGACAAGAGTTGGGGTAAAGGACTGGGATCGGTTTGCTGAGACCACTGAAATCTCTCAAGATTGTAAGAAAGCCAAGCTAGAACAGAGGAGGAATTTCCTGACCGTCAGAATAATTAACCAGTGGAACAGCTTGCCACCAGAAGTTGTGGGTGCTTCGTCACTGGAGGTTTTTAAGAAGAGATTGGGCAACCACTTGTTTGAAATGGAATAGAGGGTCTCCTGGCTGAGCAGGGGGTTGGACTACAACAGTGGTAGGCAAACTTGGCTCTTTCACACTCTGTGGACTTCAACTCCCAGAATTCCTAAGACAGCTGTCTTAGGAATTCTGGGAGTTGAAGTCCACAGGGTGTGAAAGAGCCAAGTTTGCCTACCACTGGACTAGAAGATCTCCAAGGCCCCTTCCATCTCTGTTATTCTGCTTCCTTCTGTATAGCAAGGCATCGACGGGAGGGGGGAAATGTCCAACAAGAGAAGACGATGGCCAGATTGAATGCCTGTAGCTGCCATCTTGATTTTTTTTTTTTTAAAAAAATTAAGTTTAGTGGCAGCCATTCCTGAGAAAGTGTGGCCAACTCAGGTTGGCCAAGTCTTAGTTCTGGATTGATTTTCAACATCTGCTCCACTGCATTGGAGCAGACCGTTCAAGGCGGCCCCTGAAAATATTGCCAACTTTTCTTGAACGACGCCAACCTTGTAGATTCAATTACCGGGAACCCAAAGATAGATTTGACCCTACCCTGTAATTATAAACATTAGCCGAATCCAAGGAAGGAACAGATGGGAAGCCTGCTCCTTCAAAATCGTTTCTGACCGCCATTCAGCCCTAAGCTGATGTCCTAAGATACCAGGAACAACAGCTGAATAAAAATGTGTTCGTTCTTAACTTGGCAAGAAGCTGGACTGTAAGACCAGGTGGGAATTTTCAGGTGAGGGGAGCAAGGACCTGTGCGCAAACCCATCATCAAGTGTGTTATTTCTGCATTCATTCATTTATTTATTTATTTATTTATTTATTTATTTTTTATACCACCCTTCTCCCGAAGGACTCAGGGCGGTGAACAGTCAAAATAACGTACATATAAAATGTGAAATAAAGCAATTTAAAATAATTAAACCCATTTGGATAAAAAACTCATCAGTTAAGAATCTTCAGCATAAAATTTAGAACAATGAGAAGAAATTTATGCTAGTTCTTTTGAAAAAGAACTCTGTTTTGTCCCAAACTGTTTGTTATATCCGTTTACAAACGTACATTTTTGAAATGCTAATGTGCTCATTACTGAATGCAACCCAGCTTTAATGTCCACGGAGCTAAACTTTCTGCAGGTGGAATGCTGAAATATTGTTTCATTCACCCCTAGGTGAGTGACTTAGACTTCGAATAACTATTGTCACTTTAAATGCACACTATTCGGCATACATTGAAATGAAATTTCATTACATGCAGCTCTCAAAGAGTCACCACCTCTAATATGCACTACCTAAACAGAAAAGAATAGAATAGAATAGAATAGAATAGAATAGAATAGAATTTTTTATTGGCCGAGTGTGATTGGACACACAAGGAATTTGTCTTTGGTGCAGACGCTCTTGGAGTAGATAAAAGAAAAGATACGTTCATCAAGAATCATAAGGTATAATACTTAATGATAGTCAGAAAAGAATAGAATAGAATAGAATAGAATAGAATAGAATAGAATAGAATAGAATAGAATAGAATAGAATTTTTTATTGGCCAAGTGTGATTGGACACACAAGGAATTTCTCTTTGGTACATACGCTCTCAGTATACATAAAGGAAAAGATACATTCGTCAAGAATCATAAGGTACAATACTTAATGATAGTCATAGAATAGAATAGAATAGAATAGAATAGAATAGAATAGAATAGAATAGAATAGAATAGAATAGAATAGAATAGAATTCTTTATTGGCCAAGTGTGATTGGACACACAAGAAATTTGCCTTGGTGCATATGCTCTCATTGTACATTGTATGGATCGGGCAAAATGGGAGCGGCGGTGGTGGGAGGCTCCGCCCACTCGTCTGGACATCTCTGCGCATGTGCAGAAGCATCGCACGCACTCACACCCGCCCATGAGCGCATCGGTAGCGACGGGATGTGAATCCCACTACTGGTCTAAATGTAACAACAGCAACTGCAAAACACAAGCACACAAACGCATTTCTGATGTTTTTATCTATTCCTTTCATAGAGGAACTTGGACAGATCTGGAATTCTAATTTACATTGCATGTTCGTATAATTTCTTGTTCTTTTTCTTTTTTTGCCCGCTCCTCCTGATTTTGAATACAATGCGGGTTTTGAAGGCTTCACCACCAGTTATATAAAGCGTGAATTTAGTGGCGTTAGCATATTCTGACTGCCTGGCTTTTGAAATCCATCAGCCTTTTTTGAAAGGATCCAAGGCATTTGAATATCAAAAGTGAGGTTCAGCGCCGAGAAGCGTTCGGCTGCAATTAGGAACATCTGGCAGCCGTCTTAGAAGGTAGATTTCAAAATAAACATCATTTTTCTCGTCGCCGCCCTGCATTTCACCAGGGATGGGAGATCAAATGAGAAAAGAGGGGAGATTGTGATGGCTTGAAGGATGTTCCAGGGAGACATCAAGGATGGGATCCATCTGGGTGCTACAAGAAGGTTGACAGCTTCAGGTTGAGTCAGCACAACCAGAAAGACACAGTGCTTTGGTGTGACTCTCCACTGTTGTGTAGATTGACACAAGACACATTTTTTTAAAAGCCCAGCTGCCAGAAACGCTGCTCTTGTTTGTGTTGTGGCAGAATTATTCTTCTCAATAAAGGAAGACGTTAAGAAGGGGGCCTTTCGGCATTTGCACCAGAAGAAATGAGATCAGCAAGAAACTTTTGAAGTTGCTGCCCTCATTAAGAAGTCCTGTTAGATGGCTAATTAGTCTACGCCTTCCTTCTTCAGGTACTTGAGTCTATCCACCCCTTTCACATAGGATCTGCTGCACTATTTCTCAACCTTGGCAACTTTAAGACATTTGGTCATTTGGACTTCAACTCCCAGAATTCCTCAGCATAATAAGCTTTGCCTTCTGATGTTCCGCTTTGGACAGGATATTCAATAGATGGATAGATGGATAGATAGATGGATATACAGACAGACAGACAGACAGACAGACGATGGATGGATGGGGATGAAGACAGAGATAGATAGATAGATAGATAGATAGATAGATAGATAGATAGATAGCTAGATAGATAGATAGATGATAGATGATAGACAGACAGACAGATGGGGATGGAGATAGAGATAGATAGATGATAGCTAGCTAGCTAGAAGATAGATAGATAGACAGACATACATACAGACAGACAGAAAGATAAATGGATGGAGAGATAGATAGATAGATAGATAGATAGATAGATAGATGATAGACAGACATGTGGGGATGGAGATAGAGATAGATGATAGCTAGCTAGCTAGAAGATAGATAGATAGATAGATAGATAGATAGATAGATAGATAGATAGATATAGATTAGATAGATGAAGATAGATAGATCAAAATAGATAGATCAAGATAAATAAATCAGGAGAGATAGAGCAAGATAGATCAAGATAGATAGATCAAGGTAAATAATCAAAGCAATAAATCAAGATAGACAGATCAAGGTAAATAATCAAAGCAATAGATCAAGTTAGACAGATCAAGATAAATACATGAATAAATAAATCAAGATAGATCAAGATAGATCAAGATAGATAGATAGATAGTTGATAGGTATTTCTGAACGTGCTAGGACTGCCATGCCAGTTGGGGAATTCTGGGAGTTGAGGTCCATCCATCTTAAAAATGGCCAAGGTTGAGAAGCATTGACTTCAAGGCTGACGCCCGTCCTTGTACACCCCAGGAATGGAGGATCAAAAGAAGTTGTTGCAACTCTCTTTAGAGATGAGCACATGGGTTTCACATCAGGCTTTGTTCTACAGAATTTATTTCCTCCTTGTGCTGCCCTAGACGTAGGCTCCAGACTTTCCTAATTCAAGCAAGCCCCCCTTTCCCCCTCACATTGCTCACCTTTGGGGAGGTCCCCTACCTCTGGCGACGTCCTCCTTTCCCAAAGCCAGCTCCCATTATGTTATCTGTCACTTTATTGGGGTTTCTGAGCCATTTATTTTTATGTCTATACATCGTAGTTGGCGAGCAGACGTTGGCCTGGGAGCATAAAACTGACAAGACAAGGTATCGGAGTGTGAAGAGTGTCACTGGAGCAGCCGCCTGTGAAATTAACATGATATCGAAAGCGTCAATGTTTATTTACTGGAAATATCTGGATGAAATGCAGGAGGCCGCAAAGGGCAGCGTTGAAAGGGGGAGCTTGGTGTTTGCAGGAGGGCCACAGACCGGCTGGCTTCTAGTCCATCGCTGATGCTTCTGGGCCCGCCAAACAACCCAACCTGGGGTTGTATCCTCATTGCAATCTCCGCTTCCTTCGTTGCGGCTGTTGTCCTTCGGAGGGAGTCGTGTCTCCACGCTCTAGGCAGAAATACACCGAGAAATATAATCCATCAAAAACTTGTAGATATGGGAGGAAAGAGAGATGGCCTGCAGGATGCTCAAAATGTTCTCAGTGAGTGGATTTAGAGTCAGATTATTAACCAAGTCTGAACAATAGCAACTGCACTTAAGACTTATACGGGTAGTCCTTGGCTTCGCTTAGTGACCTTATAAAGTTACAAAAGTGACTTATGACCATCGTTCACAGTTACAACCTCTCCAGCATCCCCTAGATCATGTGATCAAAATTCAGCATTGGGAAGCTGGAGTTGCCCAAAACGCTAAACCACAAATGAACCAACAAAAGTTAGCCTAAAGCAGGGGTCTCCAAACTTGGCATCTTCAAAACTTGTGGACTTCAGATCTCAGAATTATTCTTCTCCTTCTCCTTCTCCTTCTCCTTCTCCTTCTCCTTCTCCTTCTCCTTCTCCTTCTCCTTCTCCTTCTCCTTCTCCTTCTCCTTCTCCTTCTCCTCCTCCTCCTCCTCCTCCTCCTTCAGATCTCAGAATTATTCTTCTCCTTCTCCTTCTCCTTCTCCTTCTCCTTCTCCTTCTCCTTCTCCTTCTCCTTCTCCTTCTCCTCCTCCTTCTTCTTCTCCTCCTCTTCTCCTCCTCCTCCTCCTCCTCCTCCTCCTCCTCCTCCTCCTCCTCCTCCTCCTCCTCCTCTCTGCAAACCTCAATCCCTTCTAGCACTGACTCTGAAAGCTGGAATCCACAAGTCTTCAAGTTGCCAAGTTTGGAGATCCCTGGCCTAGAATATTGTCCAACTTGGCTGTTGCAAACAAGGTTGACTCACAGTGGAATGAATGATACAACCCCCTGATCTTTTCTTGTTGAAAAACCTGTGGTTCGGTTAACTGTGAAAGTGTGTGCGAAGCTCTCTTGCCAAGAATGGTTCTCCTCGTGGTTTCCTGGGAGACCACCACTACACCTCCACAAACTGTTTCAACTATTCTTAACCAGCCCTGGGCTAGGAACGTAAGCTTCCTGTTTTTCAAATCATTGGCTTCATTAATAATTCACACTTCCCCCTTAGCTAGTTAAGGAGGTGGCAACTCGTAAAAACATTCATTTGCAACTTTGGAACACTACTATTCCTGATTTAGTCCTTGCTCGGGTATCTTCGATCGATACTGACTTAGCTATTAATTTTAGGCTCCTTTACTCTGTGACTGAAGGAATGGAAAGGATTTCTTTGCTGAAATTAACAAATTGCGGAGCTGGCGAACAAAAAGGAGCATCAATAATAACCATTGTCATATTCAGAAAAAAAAATATGCCAGCTTTTGTAGAACCATCAAATTAAAGGGGGCAACCATAAGGGGGAGGATATTTATCAAGTCCAAAGAAAAATATACCCCTGGATAAGTGATATCCATTACCTGTAAGGTTAAGAAGATAAATTCCAGCTGTGTCAAAAAAAAACACAAGTTTCTTTCTGCTAGATTCTCCTAGAAAAACTCACAAGAACACATGCCATCAAATAATTCTTCATTGCTCACCGAAACTGGAATATAAAGACACAAACATTGCTCTGTGGAACATCCTTATCCTTGGGATCCAGCAAGTTCCCCCACTTTTAACTTTATGAAAAGCCATAAAGGGATTGGCCTTCTCCTACCTCTAGATCCTGGAATCAGGTGAGGTTGGAACCTGAGGATCGTATGATCTGATTGTGGGTCAAGCATCTGCTTTGCCTGGTTTTCTTGTCTCTGATCATTGCGAGCTGTCCAGAGTTGTGTTCTAGAAGATAGCCAGCCATATCAGTCTTTCCAGTGAATATATTTTTGCACTCCAAGCTCACAACCTGGAAAATTTGAGATAGATTGAATGTGGGCTGATGGGAATCTGGTTGTCTCTCCTCACTTTCTCCCCAGCTCTGGAAAGGCCATATCATTGTTACAATATAGAAACAAGGATTTAGGAAGCCTTTATCAGATGAGACTTTGCTCTCCAAATATTGTGTAGCACCCCAACAGTTTCAACTGCAGGGATCTGGAAAGTGAGACAGCGGAGAGGTTTGCAACATATTTGGTGCTGCCGCTGTTTCCAGCAGAAATTCAAAAAACATAGGATAAGGTTTGGGGGAGGACAACCAAACTGTACGACTCTTAATGGTGAACTAACTCCAAGAATCTTAAGAGAGAGAGAGAGAGAGAAATCTCTATTACCTCTTAAAAATGGTCTATTTATAAATAATGTAAGTATTGAGTTGCTTTGCTTCCTGCTCTCAACATGTTCATTAGAGGGATGAGTTGGGAAACAATAAAATGACAATAAAATAAATTAAATCCGTAGTCACTTCAGCAAAGAAAGTTTGGCGTCTTCCTAAAACCAACTAGATTTTGGTAAGATCCCAGGATGGAAGGACCTGCAGTTTGGACTAAAAGAACAACAGAGTTGGAAGGGACTGAGTTGGAGTTGGAGACCCAATACTATTCCAGACACAAATGGCCCTCCAATCTCTTCTTGAAAGCCTCCAGTGATGGAGCACCCACAACTTCTGAAGGCAAGCTGTTCCTCTGATTAATTGTTCCATCAGGAAATTTCTCCTTAGTTCCATGTTGCTTCTCTCCTGGATTACTTTCCATCCGTTGCTTCTCATCCTGCCTTCAGGTGCTTTGGAGAAAAGGTTGACCCCCTCTTCTTTGTGGCAGCTCCTGAAATATTGGAAGATGCTATGGTGTCATCCCTAGTCCTTCTAGAGGCCAACCTTCCTTCTCCTTGAAGAACTGAGTTTCACTAAACCAAAATTCTCCTCTTCTTCTCCCGCCAGGAAGCGAGAGAACCTCTGGAACATTGGCCAAAGCCTTCTTGTAACACAGCCTTGGGTTTCCCCTCCCTAAATGCAGTCCCAGAATAAACATAATTAACTCCAAGCCAATATCCTTCGTGCAGGGGATGATTTCTTCCTCAGGCATCTGAATGTCACCCTTGCAATTTTTCTGTCCCAAACATCTCACTCATTTGTATTGTCAGGAATTGTTCACAGCAAAGCAAGGGAGAACGCCCACTTTTGGAGACTGTTCAACCTTGGCATGGCTTTTAATCAACCATCCTAGGGAGAGGGGAAAAAAATAGACCACAGCTGTTTCTAAGTTATCATGTTGTGCCAGGAAATAATATTTCTTTTCTGTTGCTTTGATCCAGCCTCAATGTTCTTAAGGCACGCATATTCTCCAAATGTCTTCACTACTCTATACACAAAGGGCTTGTGTTGCTCCCAAAATGGGTCTTAGCCGGGTGCCAAAGCCAATAAAGACCATCAGACACGAGGAATAGCATTTTTAGGGTCTTACCAGCTAAAAGAGCCAAGACCCCAAATACAAATTTTTATACAGCTATGATTAAGGAAGTTAAACGCCCTAAGAATCAATCATTGGTTCCTTGGCATTTTTGTTTTGATTGGAATCTTCTACTTTGCCCTCCTTCTTTACACATCGCATGCTTATGTTCCTAAGCTTTCTTAACAAAAGGGGTATGTCTTTTACAAGTATAACAAGTTAGAGGTTACCAAAGTTTATAGCAATAGGCATTTAGACTTACCTACCACTTCATACGGCTTTACAGCCCTCTCTAAGTGGTTTACAGAATCAGCCTATTGCTCCCAACAATTTGGGTCCTCATTTTACCCAACTCGGAAGGATAGAAGGCTGAGTCAACCTTGAACCGGTCAGGATCGAACTGCTGGCAGTGGGCAGAAGGAAGGAAGGAAAGAAGGAAGGAAGGAAGGAAGGAAGGAGAGAAGGAAGGAAGGCTGAGTCAACCTTGAACCAGTGAGAATTGAATTGCCAAACTGCAGGCAGCTGGCAGTCAGCAAAAGTAGCCTGCAGTACTGCAATCTAACCACTGTGCCACTTTGGCTCATGGCTTATATATCTATCTAGCATCCTTCTAATGTGTCCTTCTAACTTGTACCTTTCTTGTTGCTATGTAGTGGTGTCCCACCATTCCTTACACTCCCCGCAGCTCCAACTTTCTGCCTCGGCAATTCCTTTAACCAGCTTTCCTAATTCCAACCTGAGACCATCACTCGACTTACGAACACAATTGGGACCAGAATTTCCATGGCTAAGCCAGGCGGTTGTTAAGTGACTCTGTTCAGCGAGCCTGACTTCCCTATTGGCCGAGGAATTTGAAACGGGAGACCAGGGGGCTTCCTGATGTCCGTGTCTTAGCACATTTGGACCGCGTGCATTGCTTCCTACGCCAATCTGTCGCCTCCGCTGCCTCAGCATTTGCAAGATCTGTAACCAGAGTCGGGGACTTTGCCTGTAAGAAGATTAGATAAATTGCTGGATAGAGCTTTCTGTCACTACTGAGATGTCAAGGAGACGAAAACCTGTCTTAATCTGAGCCTGACCTTTCTTAAGTTCCTCCCACTCAATTGTCCTTTACTTTCAAGAGCTCTCCAGAGGTTTCGACAGAAGCTTCGCCAACCCATCTGCAACCAGGCTGTCAATCTTCTTCCATACGCAGAAGGGATTTCCCGATTGGAAAGTATCATATTGCTAAATATACCCAGCTGGGCAGAAAAAGCCACTTGTTTGTTCAGCTTCTTGTCCACCTGTTATATTCCATCAAGGAATGCATGATGTGGAACTGAATAAGCCCTATCCCTCTTCCAGCAGGGTTTGTCTTGTTCTGAAGTGGCTATCTGTAGGGTTCTTTCGTATTTTGAGACCGCACAACACCAAATAACTAAGTGATTTGGATCAAACAGTGGAGGAAAATAATTGCCTCCATATTCTTGCCCTGTTGGTGCTTCCTAAAAGTTTGATTGATCACAGTTGGGAATGAAATTTGAGCTGGCTGGATGAACTCTTTCTAATCCATCGAGGCAAAACCTTTGGTCCAGATAGCTTGGCATGGTGAATATGAATACAGCTTTAGATAAAGGTCCACCAGAGCTTCTTTGATTGAAGCAGGAGACCCATGAAATGTTCCACCATAGCATAGGATCCTTCTCAGGTCCTCCTTGAGACCTTCTGTCCAACGGGGAACCACAACAAGTCTGACCTTCAAGTAAGGTTATCCTGCTTCCAACTTTGAGATATTTCCCCCCTTAATTCTGGATGATCCAACTCAATTTTAAGGACAGGAGGATCAACCAAGGTATGACAGTTACAAGAACAATAATTCTCACCTCACTGGACGTTTGTCTTCTCGTTGAAGCAAATGTAATTCTGAAAAGAGAAATACTTCCAAACTTGGAACGTGAACAAAAACAGACCCGATCATAAAAAACAGAGCAGAATGGGTTGAGGGTAGAAATTCTGTTCCCTTTTTTTAAAAAGCAAACATAAGCAGTTTTAACGAATCCAAATTAATTTCACCAATTTGGCCTGAGCAGAAATCGCTCTGTGAGATGTCCTTCCAACATCATTAGACTCAAACCCATCCAAAAGTTTTTGGGAAAATTCACTTAATCACTCTCCGCTCTGTAATTCAAATTTAGCCATTCATGAATTCCTGATCTGCTATTTGTAATTTGTTACCTGAATAATTAAGCAACTTGGGTCTCTTAAGCCTAGAGAATATGTTGCCCGTGATGTGGCTGTTTGGTTTAAATATTAAAATTGGGGAGTGCAAAGCCGCAAATCACATATCTTTAAGTCATTAATAAACCACAAATCAAAGAAATTAGGCAGATTCAATCCAACAGGAAACAGTGTTCTCTAAGGGTAAAAAAAGGGCAAATGCATAGATTTATCATGGGAAAGTAATTCTTGAACCCAACTCACTCATTTGAAAGGCACAAGGTTTTTTCAGCTCTGCTGAAAAGTGACAGGCATTTGAATCTTTAGCCAAATGCTTTTCCAATCTCCTATTTCCCTACCCTAACCTAGAAATAAGGAGAAATTTCCTGACAGGGAGAATCAACCCGTGGAACAGAAGTTGCCTTCAGAAGTTGTGGGAGCTTCATCCCTGGAGGCTTTCAAGAAGAGACTGGACTGCCATCTGTCAGAAATGGTGTAGGGTCTTCTGCTTGGGCAGGGGGTTGGACTAGATGACCTCCAAGATCCCTTCCACTCTGTTAATCTGTAATCTGTAATATCCTTAGCCAATTTCCTCTCACCAAGTAGATCTGAATTGTACTTTGAGAGAAGTCTTACGGCAAAGACACTTTGAGATTATAACCCATTATCTAGTGGGCTGTTGTGTCGTCTCTATCTGGGATCTTCAAATCTAGGCTGGAGAGCCATTTGTTGGGAAGATGTAGCTAGATCAGAGGTCTTCAAACTTGGAAGCTTTAAGACTTGTGGGCTTCAACTCTCAGAATTCTGAGAGTTGAAGTCCACAAGTCTTAAAGTTGCCAAGTTTGGGGACCCCTGCTCTAAATACTTTGGTGTCAACCAGGATGAGATGTTCTACAGGACCTCAGACCTGTGAATCTTGGGCTTAATCTCAAGCTTCTCCTTCTTCTTCTTCTTCAGCTCAGCCAACGTTTCACTTCGCATGACAAAGATGCCAAGATCAATGAACTATGAAGCTGGCTTTCCCCCTTAGATTGATTTCTGTGGCTTCTCGTTCTTGGAGATAACATCGAAAGCAGTCAGCAGTCAAATGGGCCCGCGTTTGAACTTGGTTACGAAACCACAAGCTGGTAACCAGTGGTGTGCAAATCACACATTCCCCAGTACAACATTGTCGAATCTCTCAGCTTTCTTCCAAACGGGAAGTGTTACTAATACTGTTTTGAAATAATAGCTATTATTACCCACACTTAATTCTCAGTGCCCCGAGGCTGCGTGTAGGTATCAAAACAGAGACTTTGAAAACACAAGCCGTACAAAGGGATTAAACAAAGGAGAACATTTACACCATCAAGATCGGCGGAGATGTCACCTGAACTGGAATAAAAGAGAATCAGGGTGGGAGGAGGTGGGGGTGTGGGGTGGCAGGCTGTAAGGTACCAGCCAAAATCTCATTCCCAGATTTCGAAGGAACCTTCGAGGCACAACATTGGATGGTTATTATTAGGTACAATTGAT
Source organism: Arizona elegans (assembly GCA_022577455.1). Classification (NCBI taxonomy): domain Eukaryota; kingdom Metazoa; phylum Chordata; class Lepidosauria; order Squamata; family Colubridae; genus Arizona; species Arizona elegans. Next base: position 21,070,647 of record JAKOOJ010000016.1, read on the forward strand.
TAATTATGCTTCTTTCAACAGTGGCTCTGATCTACAAAGGCCTTTAGTTATGCACATTGAGGAGAAGCTTTGCAAATTTCACATCTCTGTTGCTACATTCACGGACATCATCATCACCATCATTTAACAACCCCATAATCCAGTGGTGAAATCTAAGATTTGTTATTACCGATTCTGTGGGCGTGGCTTGGTGGGGGAGGTTAATGTGATTGGGTGGGCGTAGCCATTTTTTTTTTTTTTTTTACTTTTAAAACCATTTTTTCTACAACCTCTTCGGCGAAGCTGACTTGCCTGAGTGGCAGAGACTTTTTTTCTTTTAAATGCCTCTGATGATCAGGCAACTCAGTTTGGATCGTCAGAGGCATTTAAAAGAAAATAAAAACTTGCAACCAAGAGGATTAGGGGACTGGAGGCTAAAACATATGAAGAACGGTTGTTGGAACTGGGTATGTCTAGTTTAATGAAAAGAAGGACTAGGGGAGACCGGATAGCAGTCTTCCAATATCTCAGGGGCTGCCCCAAAGAAGAGGGAGTCAAGCTGTTCTCCAAAGCTTCCAATGGGTGGAAGCTAATCAAGGAGAGAAACAACTTAGAACTAAGGAGAAATTTCCTGACAGTGAGAACAATTAATCAGTGGAACAACTTGCCTCCAGAAGTTGTGAACGCTCCAACACTGGAAGTTTTTAAGAAGATGTTGGATAACTATTTGTCTGAAGTAGTGTAGGGTTTCCTGCCTAAGCAGGGGGTTGGACTAGAAGACCTCCAAGGTCCCTTCCAACTCTGTTATTCTATTCTAACTTCAGATGCCACCAGAGGAGCAAGCAAGTCTTGAACATCCTGTTTTTTCGCAACAGTGCTTCAGGATGGGATCCTACCAAGAGGATGGGAAAAATAAATCTCCTTTTAGTCAATGGATGCTTAGAGTCAGGTCACACCCAACCTGGCAACCTTTCTGCCGTTGGGTGAGAGTATCTTCTTACCACTATTTATGAGGTCACCTCCAGGCCTTAGAAACTCCTCCAAATCCCACAGGGGATTCAAAATGATTGCCAATCCTTCTCGAAGCCTCAGTACTTGTCACCAGCTTTGTTCGATGGCCCCAAAGCCATCATAGATTCAGTCTTTATTGTCACTTTTTTTTTTAAAAAAAGAAACAATTTCGAAAAGTCGGCTTTGAAAGCTAAAGAGGAGTGTAATTATTTATGCAGGCTGACAAGGGGTCGCTGGCTGAATGCAGAGGCTGTGCCTTGGTTTTATTTAAAATGGAAATGCCCTAGTTTTCTGCTTTCAATGGGCTTCCTAATTATCTTCTGGGATTTTTCTTTTTTGTGTGTGCTGCATTAATTAGTTTAGCTGACTTTGGACCTGGGGAGCATGTGAGAAATACAGGAAAGGTAAGGGCCTGGGAGTCAGAAAATGCAGGAGGGGTGGGAATGAGTCACCAAAAGGAATGGCCAATGCTGAGGGTGCAAAATGGCACAACCCGGAATATCAGGAACATCAAAATGGCAGCCCCAACCGCCATTTTGATCTTCCGTAGGATTCTGAACTTTGGAACTGAGTGGATGATAATCCCGTTGAGAAGCAAAACTTGCTTTGATGGGGTGAACATCTGCCTGAAAATTCATATTTCAATTAGGAATTCAGTGTGGATCTAATTAAAAATAATAATGGCACCCTCAAGCTGAACTTGACTCCTGAACTTCATGGACACCATTCAAGCTACAAGATAGAAAAGTTTTATCCTGGAATTTATAAAAACCTTCCTACACTCTGCTAAAGAACTCATTCCCACAACACTGTTCAAACTATTTTCTAAGACCGTATTGCAGGGGCGGGTTTAAAAACCCATCGCTACTGGTTCGCTCGTGGGCGTGCACACATGTAATGCTTCTGAGCATGTGCAGAAGCATCCGGGCAAGTGGGCGGAGCCTCCTGTTGCTGCCGCTACCGATTCTCCCGATCCAGGGTGAACAGGTGGCAACCTACCACTGCTGTTTTGCTATTATTCTTCTCATCCTTCCTATTGCCTATCTCCTTCTACTTATGATTATAACTTTCTTGCTTGTATCTTTATGATTTATATTGTTTTATTTAGTTTCCTAGTATGATTTTGATTGCTTATTTAGTATCCTATGACTATCACTAAGTGTTGCATCTTATGATTCTTGATGAATGTATTTTTTCTGTACACTGAGAGCTTATGCACCGAAGACAGATTCCTTGTGTGTCCAATCACACTTGGCCAATAAAGAATTCTTAAATAAAGAATTCTTGTTATATTTATATTTACATTCAATTAACCTACCATCTTAGCAGTTTCAGTTCTCCCACCCAATCACTATTCAGGCCCAACTGGGTGGAACTCATACCGAATTACATATTTTAAAATAGATTTGCTCATTGAAAAACAAAATAGCCAACAAAGCCATGTTCGGTGCACACATTTCGAAAATACCTTATTGTGAAATGGGCCTCTCGGTTTCGGTCTATTTCATCTCCCACAACCTGGAAACTTTCAGATTCTGGTTAATGTCAGGGTTCCAAGTAACACCCCCAATTAAAGAAAACTTGAAGTTCCTCAAAGTTCCATTTTATTAGAGATGTCATATTGGCACATCTGGGAAAACCCGAATCTGAAAGCTTCCAGGTTTTCCCCACCCAAAAGAAAGTTCAAAAGTCCTTGCCCAGCAGCCACATGTCCATCACATGGTCCAATCAATGCACCATCCTAACTGGAGATGCCTCCCAGTTCCAGCCCTCCAGGTGCAGGCAAGATGGCCTTGACTCTCTGAGAAAGGAATGTTATTTTGACTACATATTACCCATGCTCCACACAATCCCCCCTTCCAGTTTCCCGCAGTAGTAAACGTGGCAGGTCTGAAGGCCTAATACAAAAGATGGCTTCCAGGCCTGACACCCTATAGCAAAATGGTAGAAAAATGAATACAAAAAATGAAACTACCTGTTCAGCGTCATTCAAACCATTAACATTAAAATCCATAATGACAGAATCACTAAGCATCTCTGCGAGAGTTACCCAATTAAACTGATGTGCAGGAGAATTTGGGACAGATCAGAGAAAGGACTTCTTTAGATAACAGACAAAGGGGCTGGCGGGGACAAGTCATGGTGATGGCCCCTGGCTCAGTCAGTTTGTAAAACAGATTAAATGAATCCAGTGGCGGAAGGGAGATCAATACGTGGGTTTAGCTCCCGATGGCTATCTGTAAACTATATGTTCAAAATATGTCAGTAAGGAAAACAAAACACCAGAATGATGAACTGTCTTTGAGTCTTTTTGTCATGTTCCAGAAGGATCTCGCTGGACGCTGTTGGAACCAGCAAACTTGATTGCAGAAAATGTGTCTTCAGCAACAGAGTAGTCAACGCCTGGAATGCACTACCTGACTCTGTAGTTTCTTCCCCAAACCCCCAAAACTTTAACCTTAAACTGTCTACTGTTGACCTCACCCCATTCCTAAGAGGTCTGTAACAGAGGTGGGTTTCAGCAGGTTCTGACCAGTTCTGGAGAACCAGTAGTGGAAATTTTGAGTAGTTTGGAGAACCGGTAGTAAAAATTCTGACTGGCCTATCTATTCTCTGCCTCCCAAGTCCCAGCTGATCAGGAGGGAACGGAGATTTTACAGTATGCTTCCCCTGCCACACCCACCAAGCCACACTCACAGAACCAGTAGTAAAAATTTTTGAAACCCACCACTGGTAAGGGGCGGGCATAAGTGCACCAGCATGCCTACTGTCCCTGTCCTAATATTCCTTTTTACTTACTCTTTTCATGTATTCAAATTATGTTTATACTTTTACCTGTTATCTTATATATGCTTGACAAATAAACTTATGATTATGATTATGATGATTATGATTATGATGGTATACGTGAGATTGGCCTTTGCTCTGTTCTACACTGGTGTTCTCATTTTGCGTGCTTCAAGACTCGTTTTGTGTGCTTCAAGAGGAAAGTACATCCTCTTCTCCAGGTGTGACCTCGAGAGCAAGAATTCAAGCGGAGTTTCTTGCAAGTTCATCATCGCAAGCCTCCTGCTCTTAAAAGAGGTAGGGATATTCCATAACAGGGGGAATTTAAGTCAGAAAAATAAGCAAGCCCTTCATTTTGTTTTTCATAGTTTTCCCAAACCCTTTGGGAGTAGAAACAGTAAACGAAGAGGAGTGAAAAACCAGCAAGACACAAGACAATTAATAGATTAAGGGAAGGGACCTTGTAGGTCATCTAGACCTCCCCCCCCCCCCCCCAAGCAGGAGACTGTACACCATTTGTGACAGATGGCAGTCCATTCTCTTCTTGAAAGCCTCCAGGGATGAAGCTCCCTCAACTTCTGAAGGCAACTTCTGTTCCATCGGTTGATTGTTCTCACTGTCAGAAAGTTTCTCCTTATTTCCAGGTTGAATTTCTCCTTGATCAGTTTCCATCCATTATTCCTTGTCTGGCCTTCTGGTGCCTTGGAAAATAGCTTGACCCCCTCCTCTCTGTGGCAGCCCCTCAAATATGGGAAGACTGCTATCCTGTCTCCCCTGGTCCTTCTCTTCACTAGACTAGCCGTGCCCAGTTCCTGCAACCGTTCATCGTATGTTTTAACCTCCAGTCCCCTCATCATCCTGGTTGCTCTTCTCTGCACTTTTTCTAGAGTCTTAATATTTTTTTAATAGTGTGGCGACCAAAACTGGATGCAGTACCCTAGGTGTGTTCTTACTAAGGCTTTATAGAGTGGTACCGTATTAGTACCTCCCTTGATCTTGATTGTATCCCTCTGTTAATTAGAAGACGGAGAAGTTAAAAGTCAAGAGGGATGAAAGAAGAATGATTGAATCCATTAGATGCTGATTAAAGTTGCTGAAAATCCTTTCTCACTGACCAGATGGGATGGAAGGGGCTTCTCCAGGCTAATTCCTGAGTGGGCTTGCAGCTTCTATGACCTCATGGCTAGCTGGCTGACCGGAAGACCCATCTGAAGGAAGAAGGCAGATAAGTAAATGGGTGGGATTGATTATCCCCCCTCTTTCTCTCCCAATCTGTTTTGATGAAGCTCATAAATACCTCCAAGTCTGGCAGTTGGATTAGTTGCTGAAGACAATGCTTCTTTGCAGGATTAACTACATCCCTTTTAATCTTTTTTTCGGAAAAAAAAATTATTGGCTGGATTAATGCAAGCATATTTAACCCAGGCCCTGGTTAACAAACCACGAGTGCTAGATTGACATGATAGGCAATAGTCCTCCTGAGTCAAACTGATGATGGTTTATAGATTGGCCTCTTTACACAATGTTCTAAGGCTCTTTTGGATTCTGAGGACATGCTAAGTTAAATTATTTGGCCTGATTTCAACCCAGCCTGACATGTTCTATGAATCCAGTCTTTGTCCAATGATTATGTAACATCATGGAAGAATTAGAACATGTGATTTCATTCAGTTTGCCCATCCATTTACTAGTTTGTACAATGGAGGTTGAAGTAGAGGAAGGAAGGAAGGAAGAAAGAGGAAGAAAGGAAGAAGGAAGGAAGGAAGGAAGGAAGGAAGGAAGGAAGGAAGGAAGGAAGGAAGGGAGGGAATGGAGGGGAAGGAAGGAAGGGAATGGAGGGGAAGGAAGGAAGGTCCATTCAGTTCTGTTTTTATTTCTTCAAATTGTTTATTTGTGTGTGTGTGTGTGTGTGTGTGTGTTTACTGGAGCAGAATATTTCTTCATTTTACCTCTATCGCATTATAGCCACAAACCCTTTCTTAGAATTTCACTCAAATCATTCAATGCCTAATTCCATTTCCTTTTCTGAAACTTTTCTGAAGAGTGAGAGATTCCTGCCTCTGTACTTCTGACTCGGGGCTGTCATTAGTCTGACATAAAAATAAATGACAGCTTTAAGCAAAATGGAGCCCGCTCCCTCCTTCTCTTTGTGATAGAAAAATGGCTCTCTGCGCATTCATCGGCTTTCTTCTGTTCTCACTCTCTGCTTTAATCACGTTAGGGCGAAAAGGAGGGCAGAGGTGGGGAACTCTGCAAAGGGAAGATCACAATGGACCATATTTCGTCATGGATAAGATAAATTGACTTTCATCAATTGCTCAGCAATCAAAGATTCAACAGGTGTAATTTTTAATATGGGGAAGGAAGGTCTGGGGCAGTTCCGCCTATCTTGTAGGACTACCTAATTTGCAGCTCATCAGGGCAAAAGGAACGATCATAAGAGGGAAAGGTGTGCAAATAGGAGAGAAAAACCTGTAAATTGCTCCAGTTGTGAAATACTATTTGTCTAAGTTAAATTTCAGCACAGCTCAAAGGAAAGAGAGATTCTTTTGCCTGCTCTCTGTTGGAAGAAGACACAGGAGAAACACAAGATCAAAGATGGGCTTCTGCCTTCATTCAAGAGATTTCCCCTTTTGAATTCCAGCAAATTAAAGTGCTCCATCATCTGGAGAAGCTGAAAGAAAAGTGGCAAGCAGGAAAGGGGTTCCATTTCTGGAGTATGATGAAGCCCTCTCAACTTCTTGAGAAGTTGATGAACCGCCTTGATCTCCCAGAGGAGGGAAGGCTGAAGATCTGCAGATGGATCCACTGGAGCAACTCAAGACTCAAAGATGGATTGATCATGCATTCCCAGAGAGATAGAACATGGAATCATATGATTGGAATCCATCATATGATTGGAGCCTGGTTTAGCTCAACAGACAGAAGCACTGTAATTTAACACCAGCTGTCTTCAATTAAAGTAAGATCGAATCTCGCCAGGCTCAAGGTTGACTCAGCCTTCCATCCTTTTGAGGTAGGTAAAATGAGGACCCGGTTTGTGGGGGCAATAAACTGACTTTGTATAAAATATACAAAAGTATGAAGGCTATTGCTTAATGCACTGTAAGCTGCCCTGAATCTCCGGAGAAGGGCGGCATATAAATCAAATAAAAATAAAATAAAATAAATCAATCAATCAATACAGTTGTGGGTCTCCGTTGCTGGAAGTTTTCAGGAGAGTCTGGACAACCATTTGACCTGGATGGTATAAGATCTCCTGTCTTGAACAGAGGGTTGGACTAGAAGACCTCCAAGGTCCCTTCCAACTCTGATATTCTAAATTCTAAATGATGGATAGAATATGATGGGACAAAGCCAAATTTTATTTGGAAGCCTTTCAAGAAGCTGCTGGAGCCTTTTCTTAAATTTCTGGAGTGGGCCCTTTTTGTTTTTCTGCCTCCGAGAAGATAATGGTATCATCGTTCTGACATTTTGTAAAAATCCCTGAAAATTAAAGGGCAGTGTGGATGTTTCCTGTTCAAACAATGCCGATCAATTCCCCATTTTCAAAGTTCATTAATTCAGAGTTAGACTAGAAGTACAAGTCAATGCATGTTTGCTGGGAGGCAGCCTTTTCTGAGGTTAGCAAGACTTAACAGTCTCAATAAAAAAAATATATATACATTTAAGGTTATATTACCATTTTGCCTATTCCATGTGTATTCTCTTATGAGTGTGATTTATGAAATGTTGGGTCTAGGACAGCAATCTGTTTTGATATGAGAGACTGCCTAAAATGGTTTAAATCATGGATTTCCTGACCAAATGGCTATATAACTCTGTAACTCGGTGAACTAATCCTGGACTGTTTGTGGCTGCATCAATCCTCTCTCCAGGTTGACTGTGTCATGGACTCAGGGCCCTAAATGAAATCAAATTTAGTTGATCTGCCTTCGGGCTTTTTAAAGTTCAAGATGAGAATCCATTACAGAGCCCTGCCATGGTTGAGAAAATAAATTGGTACCACAAACTCTCTTAATTAGCTATTGCTTGGAGCACCCAGAATAGAACTGGCATTGATAGAAGAGAGTATTTCTAGCTTGGGGTTGGACTGCGGGGTCCTTGGTGCTCTCTGAGCCTGGTTGTTTTCTTGCAAATATTTCATTACCCAACTAAGTAACATCATCAGTACTAGTAGGGAGAGGAGGAGGACGAGGGGGAGGGGGAGGATTGTGTGGCCCTTGGTGCTCTCTAAACTTGGTGGCTTTCTTGAATTCATTTCATTATCCAACTAGGGAACATCATCAGAGCTAGAAGGGAGTGGGATTTGCAGAGAGGAGGAGGAGGAGGAGGAGGAGGAGGAGGAGGAGGAGGAGGAGGAGGAGGAGGAGGAGGAGGACTGTGGGGTGCTTGTTACTCTCTGAGCCTGGTTGTTTTCTTGCAGACATTCCATTACCCAACTAAGTAACATAATCAGTACTAGTAGTGAGTGGAGGAGGAAGAGGAGGAGGAAGAGGAGGAGGAGGATTGTGGGGTGCTTGGTATTCTCTGGGACTGGTTATTTTTTTGCAGATATTTCATTACCCAACTAAGTAACATCATCAGTACTAGTAGTGAGTGGAGGAGGAAGAGGAGGAGGAGGATTGTGGGGTGCTTGGTATTCTCTGGGACTGGTTATTTTTTTGCAGATATTTCATTACCCAACTAAGTAACATCATCAGTACTAGTAGGGAGAGGATGATGATGATGATGATGATTGTGTGGTCCTTGGTGCTCTCTGACCCTGGTTGTTTTCTTGCAGACATTTTATTATCCAACAAAGAAACAACAGTGGCTTGCCCTTGTATATAAAATCAGCCATCAACAGGTACATAGAGATAAACAACATCTACATACTATTCAAAAGAGACAATCAAAAAGCCAAAAAGGAAACAAAAACACCAAAAGTCCTCTTCACCAGCAATCAACACCCCAGAGGAGCAGAGATTAACACCAGACAAACAATCCAGAAGCCAACAATACCCCATCAATGGACCACTAACTCAGACAATCAACAATAACCTAATCAAGGAACCGCCCAAAACATTCCCATCGACAGTGCAAGCCATTTGTATGTAAACAGAGAGCAAAACCATACCCTTTTAGCGCTGATGTTGTTATTTGGTTGGGTAATGAAATGTCTACAAGAAAACAACCAAGCTCAGAGAGCACCAAGGACCCCACGTGGTGGTGTATTCTCAGCTTCTTAGTGATCTCAACTGACGCTTTCCAATTTTGCCCTTTCATCAGGACTGTCATGCTGTAAAGTACAAGAAATTCCTCTGGAGGTGTAGAGTTGTCTGCTCTACGCAAAAACGAATTAGCTTCTTTAATTACAGTATTAAAAAGGGGGAACTGAAAGTCAATTACAAGAGTCCCGGTCAATTGCCCATATTAATAACCATCCAGGAAAAAACATGGATCTTTTGGCTCCTGCTCGTGAGCAGGAAACCGTTTTCACAGTTCTCAGATTATATTTATTTCTGAAGTGTTTAAAACAGTGTTTCTCAACCTTGGAAGCTTGAAGATGGGTGGATTTCAACTCCCAGAATCCCCCAGCCAGCAGCGCTGGCTGGGGGATTCTGGGAGTTGAAGTCCACCCATCTTCAAGCTACCAAGGTTGAGAAACACTGGCCTAAAAGAAAAAAACAGGAGGAAATTTATAATAAAGCTACTTTAGAGCCCTGAATTTGTGCACGGGATGTGATGCAATGAACTAACAAGGCCGTTGGGTTTCTATAGGGGCAGGACGATCCCTAAATCAAGGGGCTTAACCTCACCGTTGCAAAAATGGGAGATGGTAACAGTCCATGTTGCATCGGTGGTGTAGTGGTTAGAGTGCAGTACTGCAGGCTACTTCTGATGACTGCCGGCTGCCTGCAATTTGGCAGTTCAAATCTCGCCAGGCTCAAGGTTGACTCAGCCTTCCATCCTTCCAAGGTGGGTAAAATGAGGACCCAAATTGTTGGGGGCAATAGGCTGACTCTGTAAACCGATTAGAGAGGGCTGGAAAACACTGTGAAGCCGTTTATAAGTCTAAGTACTCTTCCTTCCTTCCTTCCTTCCTTCCTTCCTTCCTTCCTTCCTTCCTTCCTTCCTTCCTTCCTTCCTTCCTTCCTTCCTTCCTTCCTTCCTTCCTTCCTTGGTGTTACAGTGGCTAGAATGCAGTATTGCAGGCTGATTTTGCACACTGCATGGTTTCACATGCTGCCTGCATCCCGTTTTGCTTGTTTGCGTGGCCCAGTTTCTGGCATGCTGCAGCCCAGTACTGGTCCACGGATTGGGGTTTGGGCATCTCTAAGCTAGAAGATGCTTTCCTCCCCATTGAGGTCCATTGTTGTCCAACTACAGGATTCCCCATCGCTTTTAAGCCTTCCAATGACTGTTCTCAAAAGGTCCTATACATTCCTTGGGAATCTATCATGGATTGTGAGAAGTCAGGGAGGCCACCATCCATCGGACAGATGGGAGATGATTGCATAGTGAAAGACATGATATTCATACAAAGTGTGTTCAACATAGTCAAGATGGGGATTGCCAGGTGCGATGGAAGCTGTTCTTTACGTGTCTGGCATGTGTGATGGATATTTTAAAAAATGGCTCGAGCTGTGATCATATTGATGTGGCCATCATGAGGCTTTTCACCATACCTTGATTCATGTAGGCCTCTTGATAAATAAGTTGTATTTGAAGGATCACCGCTTTCTATTATATCCACCCCGCCCACCAGGATGGGAAGATGGGGCATGTTTCAGATCCCATGGATTGGGGATGTCCATCTGGTGGGGCCATGAAAAAGATGCCTTCTCAACGGTGGCTCCTTCTCCATGGACCATTCTTCCCCTTGAGGTGAGATTGGCTCCCACCTTGTTGCTTTTCCAAAACGTCACAGAAACATGGTTTTGTCAGCAGGCCTGGAGACCACGAATGGAGATGGAGCTGATTAAGAAGTTGATTCTATTGGGTTATGGCTGCCATGGAGTAGGTGGCTAAGTTGATGTAGTTTTTGTGCTGTGGATTTTTAATGTTGTAAATTGGAGTTGCCTGTGAGTTGGGAAGCCATATTATAAATGTATTTCATAAATAAGTAAAGTTCAAGAGACCAAGTATGGGGCCGTGGTGAAAGAGTTGGACCATCACTGGGGACACCTCCTCCTCCTCCTCCTCCTCCTCCTCCCAGCCCATCCTCATCTATGGAAGCTTACTGATGGATAAGGGACCAGTTATTCTCCTTTAGTCCAACCTACCTTTAGTTTATGAGAGTCAAGGTAGAGCAATTTTGAGTTTCCATCTCAGGCTTTCCTGGACCGAGATGTTTTGCTGATGGTCTTTGCTTACCTTCTCTGATGTCATCTCTGTGCTCCTCTAAAGACGGTGTTAGCTTGTCCGGTTACCAAGGAAGCAGTGCTTAAGTCCTGGTGGACCAAACCAGAGCCAGAAGAAAGACCTCAGGAGGCCAGCAACGCTCAACGGAAGAGGCTGTAGCTGATCCAAGATTTCTCTTTGCTGCAAATGAAGCTTCTGATGTTTTTATGTGCATAGCATGCGCGATGGTCCCATTTTGCTAGGAAATCCCAAGGTGGTCCCATCTGGCTAGAAATCCTCTACAGGTTGTCGATTGTCGATTTACGACAATAATTGAGCCCAAAATTTATATTGTTAAGCAAGATATTTGTTAAGTGACAAATTTGCCCCATTTTATGATCTTTCTTGCCTCAGTTGTTAAGTGAATCACTGCAGGTGTTAGTAACATGGTTGTTAAATGAATCTGGCTTGTCTTAGCTGGTTGGAAGGTCACAAAAGGGGAGGATGTGACCTTGGGACTATGCAAATGTCATAAATACGAACCGGTTGCTAAGTGTCTAAATTTGGATGAGGTCATTTTTCCCTCTGTGCCATTGTAACTTTGAATGGTCACTCCACAAACTGTTGTAAGTCGAGGACTACCTGTATTTAAGGATGAACAGAATGGGTGCAGAGCTGAAAGGAAGCCAAGCTCTGGGACGCTGGCCAACTGTCGTTGGTGGCCACTTGGGCTTCCAGCAACGATAGACACCCATGGAAAGAAAGTACCAGCAAGGCATTTTTTTTTAGGATGTTGGTTGCCTGGTGGTGGGATTCCTCCACCCACCTGATCACGCACCGAAAGAGAGTGATCCTTCATGTCTAGATCTTCTATTTTTGGCTTCATCGTTCCAAAAAGGTCTTCTATCTTAGGATTCTTCTGTCCTTTTTTTTTTTTTTACCACTTTCCCATTTTGTATGCAGAAAATGCCAATCTTACGTACCGTTTTTCCTGCTCCTGCCTCAACTCACGGCCAAATATGCATTTTTTTAAAAAGAAAATCTGCCTGGATGTCTTCTCACATTGCCATTTATTTGCCCTGATTTCATTGAGAGAGACAGGAATTATGGTCTGTAGATCCGCCTGGCTTCCCCCCAGTCACAGTGAATTGCAGCACAAAAGAATGCTAATGTCCCATCTACACAATGGTTTTGTTCAGGGGTGAAATCTACTTACCTTCCTTACCGGTTCGGAAGTGCACACATGTGCAGAAGGTAAAAAAACATTACTTCCTGGTTAAAACCAGGAAGTAATGACACCCGGGAGGCGATCACTACCGGATCGCCGAACCACAGGGAAAAATCGCTACCGGATCGGTTGATCCAGTCCGATCCGGGAGCATTTCACCCCTGCTTTTGTTCCTTTTGGTGCGTGTGTGCTGTTTATTTATTATTTGCCCTTATTCGTGCCTGTGGAGCAGTTGTGGTGAAATTTCACCAAGAGCAGAATCTGTGGTGCGAAAGCAAAGTTTCCTAACCTGCTGAAGAAAAGCGATGCAGAAAGAAAAGCTGATATAATTAAAATGCAATATTAATGAAGTGCCAAAAAAAGGGGAGGGGGGAATAATTGAATTGCCACTGGCTTTCAAGCATCGGTTGAACATCTTTGGGAGAAAATTCTCAGTTGGTAAAAACGGGGGTCAGAAAGTTCCCAGAAAGATTTTATATTGGCAGGCAGTTATCGACTTACCACCATTCATTGAGCGACTGTTCGCAGTTACAATGACACTGAAAAAAATGACTCACAACCTCTCCTTGCACTTAGGCCACAACAGGATGCCACAACAGTCGTGTCAGCGGCCTGTGCGGATTGTAGCTGATTCTGACAACGAGGAGGCTGGTGTGGTGCTGCGCCAGCAGCCTGTGCAGCTGGTAATCGAGTGAGACAATGATGAGGCTGGAGAAGATGTGGTGCCAGAGGCAGGGATTCAACCAGGGCCTTCAGAACCTCCAGAAGCTCCCATAAGTGAAGAGGAAGAAGAGGAGGAACCTCTTCTCCATGCACGGGCGCGCAGAGCTATCAAAAGGCAGGAGTGGCTCCTCAGAAGGAGGTCTCCTCAAGAGTAAGGCTTGGGGCTAATTGGCCACTCCCTTAGCCTATTTAAGGAGAGACGCCAACTGAAGCAATTTGTAGGGAACAACTTTAGTTCACTCTCCTTCGTGTCTGGATTCTCTGCAAATTGCTTCTGGGCTTTCTGCCAACCTTAGTAAGATTGTGATTACTTTATCTTTGGTTTCTTGTAGGCTGTTAAGAAAGTTTAATAACAGCCTTTGTTTTGAAAAAGACTGAGTTATTTTAGTAAATTAAGTTTTGTACAAACTTTGTGTGTGCTGTGTTTTTTGGGGTCCATAGCTGGGGCAGAACATATCCTCAGGATCATGTGATCAAAATCTGGGCACTTTTTGGAAACCGGCATGTATTTACGATGGTTGCAGTGTCACAGGGTCGCAAGCTTATGACCAACTTTCCACCAGCAAATCAACAGGGCAAGCTGGATTCACCTAACAACTGCATGATCCACTTAATGACTGTGGTGACCTCCTTAACAACCGTGGCAAAAAAAGGCTATGAGATCAGGAAAAAAACTCCCTTAGCAACCACTTCACTTAGCAATGGAGATTCTGCTCCCCAATTGTGATGGCAAATTGACGACCATCTAAACAACTCTCAAGAACTGTGATGGATTCGAATACAAATTACTTGTAATCAATTCAACTCATTAAGGAAAGGGGTATCTTTTTGTAATCTAGGCACCTGCGGGGAAAAAAAAGAGACAGAAATGGATTTTCCTGAGCAGAATCAATCCATTGCTCTGAGGCAATTTATGACACAAAATCAGATTTCACTCTGGGGGATGAGAGGCTGCAGGAGCAGGACCAAGAGAGGGTCATGATCTGCAATTCTGGAATTGAGAGACCACTTAATAGATAAATGTTAACCCTTCAACCCCCAAAGATGGTATTGCTTGGCTGGAGAAGATCAGAGAAATGGAAAGCTCTCCCCATTTTTCATGATGGCTCGGTGATGTCCATAGGAGATGTGGAATCTAAGACGATGGCCTTCACCATATGGTCACAGAAGCCATCTTGACAGTTTTGAGAGTTGCCATCTTGACTCTGACAGAAGTCATCCTGTCTATCCTTAGCCCAAGCCACCAGGTGTTAGTAATCTATGTTGTGTTCCCCAAATTTTCAAAACACATTCATTTCGTTCTCCTTGGGAATGACCTTACTTCAACCAGGCTACCTCCAAATCTACCAGTATACAGAACATTCCTAATATTTGTCCTTCTGGTTGGGTTCTCCTTCAGCTTCTGCTTTAGGCTGCATTTCCTACAGGTTCTGTTAAGCAAAACACACCCGCCCTGACTGAGATGCTAAATATAGTCGCCCCACCTATGACAATTCCTTTTAACTCCCTCCTCAGAAGGGGTGAACCCAGAGAAGCTTCTACAGTCCAAGACTGTCTCTAAATGCAATTTCTCTGGGCAACGTCACTTGCTCTTGTAACGCAGAAGAAACACACCAGGGAGAAACAGGCACGGAAGGTCAAACTAAATCGAACATACCTCCTGCAAAGGCAGTCAGGCTGGAAAAAAAAAATCTTGGTTTAGCCTCTTTTGATGGCACCCCAGGGGTGAGCTGGGGAGAACCTCTTGCTAAGATTCTGTGCAGTTCGGACAACCCCCAAATCCCACTCCTGGCTGGTCCCTCCCACCCCTCCCCTCCCAGGAGTCCCCTCGTGGCCTGTTTTGGATGCAGGTCAGTGCAGGGTGTGCACGGAGGCTCAGGGAGGGCAAAAAACGGGCCTACCGGAAGTTTGGGAAGTTCTGAAGGCCAGAAATGGCCTTGTTTCTGGCCTCCAGAGGGCCTCCGGAGCCTGGGGAGGTCGCTTTCGCCCTCCTGGAGGCTTGAGAAAGGCCTCCGGAGCCCAGGGAGAGCTAAAATGCTCCCCCATGCCATGGTGCAGGAGGCTGACTAGGCCACGCCCACCATGGCCATGCCCACCCAGCAACTGGGCAGAGAACTCCTTGCTAAATATTTTGAAGGCCATCCCTGCAGCACCCACAAGCTGGGCCTTAATGTCAGCTCTTTCCCCCATAGGTCACGAGGACCCTCGGCTACACTTGAAGCGCTATCAAATTTCCAGAGCTTCCTGGATCCTTTTGAAAGACGAGCAATGCTGTTTTGTGCCAAATGGCTGCTTTTATCAATGGGGAAATGCGCTGAGAAAGACCAAGCTTATTTTGTTCCTCTCTGGAACAGGCTGAGTCATTCGCAGCTCGCAAATGCAGAATGGGTGTCTTGAGACTTCCAGGGCCGAAATGGAAAATTCAGGCCAAGCAAGCAAGGTTAATGGAAGCCACAAAAAAGGTTCTTCGGTTATTACATTAACATTTCTCTCTCTTTTTTCTTCTTCTCCTTTTTTTTTTTTTAAAAAAAGTCTTTTTTGTTTAATGGAGAAAAGCACCGTTTTCCCATTAATCTGCACCTGGCAAGCAGAAGGAACTGGTATCGGGTCAAAAGTTGGCTGGATGTGTAATTCCGTATGATGCTACCGTATTTTCCCGAAAATAAGACTCTGTCTTATATTTTTTTGAACCCCAAAATAAACACTTGGCCTTATTTTCAGGGAGGTCTTATTATTTTGGGGTGCATGGAGCAAGATGGGGCTCCTCTTGCCGTCTTACCTGAATTCCAGCTCTGTTTTTAAATATTTTCAGGGAGGGCTTATTTTCGGGGGGGGGAAGGCTTATTTTAGTGCATGCACTTATTTTAGTGCACCCCGATTGGGCTTATTATCAGGGGAGGTCTTATTTTCGGGGAAACAGGGTAGTAGGAATTCTAAGAGTTTGGACATGGATCTGGACATGCATCCAAGGAGGTTAGCGATGCTAACCAATTGGGGTATTAATAGAAGAGAATATTTGCAGCTCAGGGTTGAATGTGGGGGTCTTTGGTGCTCCCTGAGGTTGGTTGTTTCTTTGCAGATGTTTCATGACCCAACTAGGTAACATCGTCAGTACTGCAAAGGAGTGAGGTTTGCTCTGAGCAAACGCCACTCCGTTTTGGCATTGATGATGTTATCTAGCTGGGTCATGAAATGTCTGCAAGAAAACTACCAACCTCTGAGAGTACCAAAGACCTCCCCCACCAGACTCATATAGGACCCCAAACTTATTCTTTGCTGTAGGATATAACTAGAGAAGTTAATCCTCCAAACATTGCCCAGGCTACCAGTGTCCCACCCCATTGATTATGTTAGGTGAGAACCGTTAAGAGTGGAAGATCAGGAACATCTGGAGATGCAAATACTCTCTCACCAGATGGGAACATGGCAAGTACAGCATCTTGAAATCATGGTCTTTGGCATGATGCTATCACCTGAAAAACTCTCCAAAATCCATAGCAGAGGCCATGAAGGCCCAAAGGTAGCTTGGCTATTGCAGATCAGATCATTCATTCATTTAGTTCATTGTTGCCTATTCAGACTGTGGCTCACCCAGGTCTCCAGCTATGGAGATATTTCTCATCCCTTGTCACCCGGTCCTTTTAACTGGAAGATCAAAGCTGGGGCTTTGACCATGCAAAGCAGATGTTCTACCACCATAGTACTATTCTCCCCTATGGAATTTAATCTGGCCTGATGGAATAGGGATACCCTGAAGGTGATTTCCATCGGGATGAAGAATTCCTTGACAAGGGAGCAGAAACACCATTGAGAATAAAACGGTCAAGGAACCTCTGGTTCTTCAAATGTTGCTGAACCTAGCATCATACAAACCAGAGGTTTCTATTCCTACAGCATCATTCCAAGAAATTTGCCCACTGATATCGGAGGAGGCCCAGATATGCAGCTCCCAACATCTCCTGCTATAGTGGATGAAGATGTCACAACATCTGGAATGCAATTGGTTCCAGGTATTTAATATGGACATATCATCCTTTCTTCTTGGATACCCATACTGTGTCTTAGCAATCAATTCAATCCAAGAAACCCAAATCAAAATCAACGGTTCAAGAGAGACAGAACACTAATAAATTATATCCCCTTAAGGGGTACATTATATATAAATCACATCCCTTGAGGTTCCTTCATTATCAACAGGTAATCCTTATTTCTATCTGAACTGTATCAGAAAGCCACTCTGATCCAGGTTTGAAAGGAAGGACCAAAAGAAAAGGAAGCGGACAGATCAAAAAGTCAAGATGTTGCATTCCAACTAGCTATAGGAAATAGGTTTTTTCTTTTTATTATTTCAAGTTTTCATAAAAATCCGTAATTATTGAAATCAAAAGTTACAGAGGAAGTATGTAACTTTTTATGGTTTGTTGTTTTGAATTTTTGTTTTTTTTTCAGTTTGCTGCTGTCTTTTTAAGATCGACACAGGAGTCCATCAGAGTTGTGTCCTACAAACAGGGGAAGATTCTGGAGACGTCAGCAGAACATTTTCACAAAGGAGGACAAGGAGGAGGAGGAGGAGGAAGTGATGCGGGATTGTGGGGAGAGAAGGAGGGGGCTGGGAGAGCTGAGTGGAGAGAAGAGAGGTTGGCATTTGTGTTGACTGTTTGTAGTCACTGTCGTCATCGTTTGATAAAAAGAAACACTGCCCGTCCTTAGTAGTGGTGTCTCTGTTCGCCAGTTCTTCACCCTCAGATCATTTTCATGTTGAACTTGCGCGGCGCATCGGCAGCGGAACTGATGCCCGCATCGGATTTCCGTGGGACGTACTCGATTTCGATATTGTGCTTGGTGTTCCCTTTGCCTCTGCTCCAAAGGAAGAGAAGCACCAGGCAGAAGAGCACGACTCCCAGGAAGGAGATGAAGCCCATGGTGGTGGCAATGATGAGGGTCTTGATGTCGAAGGGGAAAGGCACGGTGGCACGCGTGCTGTTGGCATCGCTCTCGTTCGGCTGGTTGGAGATGAAAGCGAAGGTCTTATTGGGTTGGTGGGGCCAGTCGGGGGAATAACTGCGGACGTGCAGGTGAGCCAGTATGGTGTCATTGCCTCCGGCATTGCTGGCGATGCATAGGTAGGTGCCATTGTCCTGAATCTGGGCGTAACGCACCTCCAGAGTGCCATCGGGGAAGACGGTGAGCCGCCCGTTGGTTTTGGTCGAGATGAGGTGCTTCCTTGGCGACAGCCACATGATCACCGGAGGTGGGTCTCCATCTGCACGGCAGATGAACTGCACGGTGTGGCCCTCGTCCACAAAGATCTGCTGGGGTTTGCGGTCCCGTATCCGCGACCGGCGACAAATGAAGTAGTTTGGCAGGAGCGCCTCAGAAAAATCCTTGAACTGTTTCCCCTGGACAAATTCAGGTGTGGCACAGGTAGGCTGCCGCTTATTGAAGTTCAGCCTCCAGCGACGTCGGAAGATCCAGAGAAGTCGGCAGTCACAGGCCAAAGGATTGTTATCTATGATAAGGGTTTCCAGATTCCCCACAGAGTGGAAGGCTGATTCTTCCAGTGTATTCAGAAGATTCCCTGAAACGTTCAAGATCCGCAAATAGTTCAGGCCCCGGAAGGCGTACGGTTCCACCACGGAGAGTTGTCCCCCAACCAGCTGTATCTCCTGAAGCCTGAGTAGGTCGTGAAGCATGGAGCCTTCGATGCTGACAATGGGGTTGTAGGACAGGTTCAGAAACCTGAGATAGACCAGGTGCCTCAAGGAGACGTAAGGTATTGATGTCAGGTTGCAGTGGGTGATGGACAGAGATGTCAGGTTGAGTCCATACAGGCAGTTGGATGTCATGGTGTCTAGATAGGGCCAATGTGAAATCTCCAGGACCTTAAGTCGATACAGCCTCTTAAAGGAGTAATCCCTGATGGCGTTAATATTCAGGTGGCGCAGCTGGAGCACAATTAAGCCATGCAAGTGAGAAAGGGCTTCCGTAGGGATGGAGGTCAAGTTGCATTTCTCCAAGGTCAGATGTTCTAAGCTGTTGAGGCCACTAAAAGCCCGGTGGGAAATATAGACAAGATCATTGTCCCCAACCTCCAAAGACTTGAGGTTGTACAAGTCCTGGAACATATAATCCAGAAGAATCACAATTTTGTTCTCACTAATGTCCAACTTGGTGAGGTTGCTGAGTCCCGTAAACACCCCAAGGGGGATAAGTTTGAGCCGATTGCTCCTAAGACCAAGAGTCCTGAGGTTGAAGAGGTTATTGAAAGCCCCGGGCTCAATGCCACTGATAATATTCTCGTTTAACTCCAACTCCTCCAAGTGAGGAAAATTGACAAACTCATCCTGGTTCAGAGTCTTGATGCGGTTTTTCCCCAAATCCAACAGTTTGGTCTCGGTGGGGATGCCCTCAGGAACGGTCATGTATCGCTTCCGGTGGCAAGTCACCGAGCGTTCCTGGGCAGAGCAGTCACAGCGGGGTGGGCAACCCGTGGCAGAGCCTGAGAGGATGGATCCCAACATCAAGATGAGAATCGGCTGCCAACAAGCCAAGATTGGGCAATACATGCTCCACTTCCCCGCCACCATCCTATCTTTTACCTGCAGAGGAGACAGGAGAGAAGAAAGAAAACAAGGGTGAGGAACCAGGGAGCTTGCTCGTGTATTCAATCAATCAATCAATCAATCAACCAACCAATCAAGCAAAACAGAGCTGGAAGGGACCTTGGAGGTCTTCTAGTCCAACCCTCTGCTCAAGCAGGAGACCCTATACTGTTTCAGACTGTCCACTCTCTTCTTAAAAACCTCCAGTGATGAAGTACCTACAACTTCTGAAAGAAAGTCATTCCGCTGGTTAATTGGTTCAACACATTAATCAAAATGTTAATTAAACACAAATAGTCCTCAAATTATAAATTCATTTAGCAACCATTTGAAGACAACAGCCTTGGGGAAAAAAGGGACTTACAACCTGTTGGTAAACACCCAGTCTGGCAGAGAGGTGGGATCAAGGCAGGGTTGAAATGCTCCCGGTTCAGACTGAATCACCCGATCCGGTAGCGATGAAGGCGGGTGATTCGGAGAACCGGTAGCAAAAATCCCTGCCCCCCCCCCAACATGCCCAGCTGAGCCACGCAATCATCAGAGGCTTTTTTAAAAAAACTTTTAAAAGCATTTTTTCTACAATCTCTTCAGCTGAAAAAATGCTTTTAAAAGTAAAAAAAAAAAAAGCCTCTGATGATTGCGTGGCTCAGCTGGGATCATCAGAGGCTTTTAAAAGCATTTTTTCTACAACCTCAAGAGGTTTGTAGAAAAAATGCTTCTAAAAGCCTCTGATGATCCCAGCTGAGTTGCCTGATCTGCAGAGGCTTTTAAAAGCATTTTTTTTTACAACCTCTTCGGCCAAAGAGGTTGTAGAAAAAATGCTTTTAAAAGAAAAAAAAGCCTCTGCCGATCAACAACTCAGCTGGGATTGTCAGAGGCTTTTAAAAACATTTTTTTTACAACCTCTTCAGCCGAAGAGGTTGTAGAAAAAATGTTTTAAAAGTAAAAAAAAAAAAAAAAAGTTGGCCACACCCACCCAATTACATTACCCCCCAAGCCATGCCCACAAACTGGTAGTAACAAATTTTATATTTCACCACTGGATCAAGCACAGGGTTAGCCTGGAGTCATCATCCTCCCCTAACTTTCTTGGAAACATATCTATCTTCTTTAAATCAAAATGAAATCAAATTTAATCATTGTCCCAACCTGGCCCATACCTGTATTCGGTTAGAACCTGTATTTCCCATCCCCCTTGCCTATGGCAACTCGAGAGCAGGCCAGGGATGCTTTGCCAGTTGACAGTTGGGTTTTCACCAGCTGTGCTAATAATAAATAAATAATAATTCACAATAAATTCTTACTTTGAGGAAACTACAGGCCAGGGAGTTTTGATTTCATTAGGTCTGTTACTTGGAATCCTTACACTAATTCGACTCTGCCGGACCCAGGATTGTCCCCACCCAAATCGAAACCCAAATTTCATGCCCGTAGGTCACACATCCATCATTTAATCTGCCTCGCTCTATCTTGACAAAATTAGATGTGACACCAGAAGACGGTGCCTCTGCCCTGTATCAGTGGGGATGGAAAGATTCCCCTTGTTGCGATTGTGGTGCTGATATGCAAACTATTAAACATTGTATGAGACTACCCACGACACACGTTCTCTGGTTCTTTAGAAGATCAGCACGAAGCAACACCAGAGGATAGCTGAACTGGACATCCAGTTAAGGGGCCACTGCCGTAGCCCTGTAAAAGTTCTGGATATAATTATGTGGATTGTGTTTGTGTGTGTGGTTTTACTTCTCTTTGTCATGTTCTCATCATACGCTAAATAACACGAGGTTGAGCGACTGCTTATGTTCTCCGAGAAACCCTGTTCAGGGATCCTGTTGTGTCTGGTATATCAAATAATCTGTCAGAAGTGATGGCTTTGTCAAAGCCTCACAATCATATGACAGTTCCTTCGCCTTATCGGAGGGATGCTAACACGTGATACCCTATGACTTCTGGGACCTCCATATTTTACGTCGCTCAAGCTGTTACAAAGGATTGCGTTGTGTTGATATTGCCTATTGTCCCGATTCTGATCTGCGGCCCCAGGAGCTTATCTCCATTGTGATGTACATGTTCAGCATTCACTGTGGCTATTCCTTTTTACAGCCCGGGACGGGTGGAAGCAGCATGTTCCTGTTTGAGGTTTGGAGGGATGGAGGCTGCCGAACGCTATTTATGGCTCTTGACTATGTACATTGCTTTCCTGGTGTCTGCGTAGATTTTTTTTTCTTCGTTCGACAGAGATGTACTGCTTCAATTTCTGCAGGAGGCATGGTCCTGACAGTACCAACAAGACACTGATGTTCACAGAGAAAACTCTGAATTGGAGATGTAAGAATATAAGCAGTGACTGGCTTAATTTTCCATCCATCCATCCATCCATCCATCCATCCATCCATCCATTTATCCATTTATCCATTTATCTATCTATCTATCTATTTATTTATTTATTTGTTTGTTTGTTTATTTATTGGTTCGATTTATATGTTGCCCTTTTCCGGAGACTCAGGGCGGCTTACATTGCGTTAAGCAATAGCCTTCATACTTTTGTATATATCTGCTTAGTAGGGCTTTTGCCCCCCCCCAAGCGGTGTTCTTTTTTTATACAAAGTCAGTTTATTGCCCCCACAATCCGGGTCCTCATTTTACCTGCCTCGGAAGGCTGGAAGGCTGAGTCAACCTTGAGCCTGGTGAGATTCGAACTCGCAGTAATTGCAGGCAGCTGGCAGCTAAGTGCTACTTTAACAGCACTTTAGTCCACTGCACCACCAAGGCTCTTGGTGAAATAAGATCATTGCTCTTATTAAATCAGGTAAAGGCACCTACACTCTTCTCCACTGAGTAATGGTGGAGCTATCCAACATCCATGCAAATGATAACTTGATAAGCTATCCCAAATGATAAGGGCATTGATAACTGCCCTCTGAGCTGGTATCTTACTGGGTTTTAATTCCCTCAAATAACATCTGGAATGCCACTGCCTCTTATCTACCTTACATATCCAAAGAATCAGAGAAGGAGAAAAAAACCTGGTTTCACAAAACATCTTTTTCCTCTTGTTATACTCATTTAGACCTGTCATCTTGCTGATAAGGGGATGTTGTTTTTGCAAAAAACGGAAAAGAAAGAACAGGCATTTTCCTTTTAGGAGTGGGAGAAAGGAGAGGGAAGAAACACAGCTTCAGACAGGTTAATAAACTTCCTAATGATTCTGAATCAGAACAGCGTAGTAGATACTACTCTAGACTATTTTACAGTCTGACAAGTGGAATGGAGCAGCAATTGGGATCTGTTGTTTTTTGGTGTGTATGTGTGTGCACAGTTTCACCCACACTTAGAACGTTTATGGGGTCCTCTTGTTAAGACCGATCGTTGTTATGTTCCTTAGGAATCACATCTATTGTAGTCTCTGTGTTGTTGAGGGAGAGAGAGAGAGAGAGAGAGATACTGAAAGGAAGGAAGAGAGGAAGTAGAAACATCACTTGCCAAGCAAAATAGTGTCATCAAGGTTATCAAAGAAATCTAAGGGGTCTAATTAAGATGAAATTCAAAGCTCATTATACTGAAGAGAACTTCAACGGATGCTGGAATGAAATGTTTCATGGATAGCTTCTTGATGGAGAGCTAATCTTCCACCAAAGGGAGAGGAAAAGCATACCTATGATCCCTTGATATAACAAGACCTATACTTTTAGGTGATTCATCCAATAGGATGATGAATTCCCAGAGTGGACTTCATTTCATTTTGAACATCAGAGGAACATAGTTCTGATTTACACACAGAAAAAGAAGAAAAAGCCCAACTATTTCCTACTGCAGGACAGACCTTGTCTCCACCCCAGTTCTCCTATGCAACACAGGAGCTGAGCAAGGTCTAACTTTGGGGTTGCATCAGAAGACATCAGCAGGGAAGGTTCTACCAGCGTAACTCCACCAAACATCCTATTGACCTCTCCCAACCGAAACTGTTGTTCGATCAGGCAGCCTCAGGATGAGTGGCGACCTAGCAAGCTCCTTATCCTATTACCAAGGTTGGAGACCCCTGGTCTGGTCTAAGGGCATAAATGAGTAAGACAGGAAGGTGTTCCTCTCAAAGTATCTCAAGACCAATCTTATTCTTGATCTGTTAGTTTGATATAAGCAAGGGTGAGAGAGATTGGACCCAAAAGAACATAGTCCCAGCCTGTCTTGGTGACCTCCATTGCAGTTTGTACAACCTGCCTCTTCAGGACACCACATTTTGTAAACAATTCCCGTCTTTATCGTCAACATCTCGTTATCTAAATGTATTGAGATGTTGTTTTTGCACATTGCCAGATAAATGAAGCCCAGGGTAATAAAAGAAAATGAGATAGTGGCCCTTGTCTCCATCCAAGGGCTTTCTGAGGATAAATATATTCAAATATATTAATGACACTGAACTTATCAGGGAAGAGCAGTACCAACAATAAAGCATCTGGAAGACATGAAGACCAGGCAGAAAGAAATGAATCTGTTCAGCTTTGGGAAATTAAGATTAAGAAGGAAAGGAGAGGAAGAGAACGGCTCCTGCATATTGAAGAGAAGACAGAAAAGAAATTGCTGGCCGCTATCAGAAGGAGAAACGAAAGTCATCAAGGTTATCACATCAAAGTGGGAAGCGACTAAATGGCAGGTTATACAATCCATTGGTATATGTTGGGAGCGTGTCAATTTGGATTTTCTACTGGACTTTTTTCCCTAAAGAGATCCACAAAGTTGTCATTTAGACTCTCCAGGTCTCCTCAGAGCTTGGAAATTTCAATTTCAAATCTTTATTGTCAGTACACAACCTATGTGTACAATGAGATTGGTGGAGCTCCCTCAGTGCACCTTCCCCCCTACAACACAGTACAACTCACAGTGAAGACAGAAAACCCCTAACCCAACAAATCATCACGGCATTACAGCAGGTTGAAGAACCTGAGCAGAGGCACCCTTGATTATCATTAGGTTTTGACACCCACTAGGAGAATCCAAAATAGAGACCAGGGTCTGCATGCTTCCTTAGGCACATCCACAAAAGAATCAGGAAATGAATGGAGATCAAGAAACCAGGAGGGCCCAACTGGAATGAGAGTCAACAGGTTTGT
The DNA here is from genome assembly GCA_022577455.1 of Arizona elegans. Lineage (NCBI taxonomy): Eukaryota > Metazoa > Chordata > Lepidosauria > Squamata > Colubridae > Arizona > Arizona elegans. The sequence continues at coordinate 21,095,414 of JAKOOJ010000016.1, forward strand.
CTTGATATCTCATGTAGCTTTCAAACAATTCAGACCAGAAAAGCTGGCTTTGAAGGGCTCCCAAGCAGGCCTGACATCCTGAAGAGCTGCGATGATCAGAAGAGGGCCAGCTGGACCCATCCTCTGACTTGATAAATGGCCAGTCTCTAAGTTCTCCAAGAATCCCTTTAGATGTCCATTCAAAAACAATGTGATAAAGAGACCGTGCATGGTAGACTTAGCACGACAGCAAACATATGGCTCGCTTTACAGAAGTAACTCCTCTAACTGAAGGCTTGTCATGGACAGGTATCTCTGTGAAAATATCATTTTTATTTCTAGGCTGAGCAACTCACTGCCGCCAGACTCTCTTCTCCAGCTCATAGGGCCTCTGACTGCAGATTTCAAGGCTAAAATTGGGTAATAAGCCACACAACCCAGCATACTCTTTTTTCTGACCTTGGACAGGAAACAAATGAAAAATAGATAGGTATAGCTTAAAGAATCTTCCCTCAAAGCAAGAGAAGGAAGGGAAAACAAGGTTTGAACTCCAGCCTCCTCCCCACAAGCCATGGTCACTATTACCATCAAAAGACCCACACACATCAAGTTGTAACAAATAATTGTTTCTAACTGATGCATGTATGCACATAAACACTTGTAAACCTAAATAAGTGGTGGCACACTTGCACGTTCTGGAAATACGTAGCAAGAGAAGAGAATATTTGTAGCACAGGGTAGAAATGGGGTCTCTGAGGTTGGTGTTTTGCAGATGTTTCATTACCCAGCTAGGTAATCATCAAACATTTCATTACCCAACTAGGTAACATCATCAGTTTGGGTAATGAAACGTCTCCAAGAAAACCACGCTCAGAGGGCACCAAGGACCCGACAGTTCAACCCTGAGCTACAAAAATGTTCTTCTACTGATAATCAAGTCATTAGATGTTTCATTACCCAAGTAGGTAACATCATCAGTGCGCTCATGATGTTACCTACTTGGATAATGAAACATCTGCAAAACACACCACCAAATTCAGAGCGCCCCAAGGAGTCCAGGTAATGTTGCTCTTCACCCACTAAGGAACATTAAATTCGAACACTGGAGTAATGCTATGATATTACATAGGGAGGCTGCCCCTTTGTCTACCAATCTATCTTCAAATTTATATGGCTGACTATCTCTCCAATTGAACACTGGATGAATAAAAAGCATAATCAACCTATAAACCCCCAAAACAAGTCAAGTCCCCTCAAAAATTTCAGATCATACCTGATGAGCCCACACCTATCCAAGAGTTCCTGTAACTGACACATTGGTCCCAGTCCCTGGCTGAAGATTGAGGGCTTCAAGGTCTTCTCAAAGGCTAGTAGATTTAGGGCCTTCTGTGAGGGAAAGCTCTTCCAGAAAGAGCTTCCAAGACCAGAAGACAATGCTTCTAAGGGCCTTCCAGGGAACACTGCTTGAGGGAGAGGAAGTGGAACATGAGGACTCTGCCAAGTTCTGGTGGGATTTGTCTCTAGGTAGGTTGGAAGCTGGCTGGTATTATCTGGACTTGGAAGTGGACCAAATTTGGGCCTGTTGAGCATTTGGATAAGGACTTATCAAAGAATCCCCAGATCTGTCAGCTAGTGTTAGAAGGTGAAGAACATTTCAGAAGAAAGCAGTTGCAAACCCAATTTTGTAGCATGGCTACAAAACAACCTGGATCTGACTACAAAGTCACCAGAAGAAAGCACGAAGGAGACTTAAAGAAGGAACATTTTCTCTGGAAGATTTTCTACCCTCCCAATTTTTCATTGTGCAATTAAAAAAAAAAAAAACTTGAGAGGAACATTTTATTGCCTATAGCAATGGCTGTCTGTTCAGGATTTTGTGAAATATAAATCAGGGCAGTTCTGTAAAAACCTTAAATGGAGACCCTAAATTTTCTATTAGCTCATTTCCAGGCCCAGGAAATGTGTATTTTAAAAACAAAATGGCAAGAAATGGGGAAGGGGAAAAAACCCCCCACCCCTCAATTCAATGAAAAAAAAAAAAGGAAAATGGACCAGTCTGGAGCCCAAAGAAATGACAAGAGCCCATAAGCCACAATTCTTAAAGGACTGTCATGGGGAAGAGGATTTCAATTTACTCTCCAAAGCATCAGAAGGCAGGAGAAGAAGCAATGAATGGAAGCTGGTCAGAGGGAGACCCAACTTGGAAATAAAGAGGAATTTCCTGATAGTAAGAATGATCAATCAATGGAAGAGCTTCATCAGTGGAGGTTTTCAAGAAAAGATTGGACAACCACTTCTCCGGGATGGTATAAGAAGGATATAGGCAGGAGGTTGGACTAGAAGACCTCCAAGGTCTCTTCCAGCCCTATGATTCTGGAAGGAAGGAAGGAAGGAAGGAAGGAAGGAAGGAAGGAAGGAAGGAAGGAAAGAGATAATGGGTGAAAGCTGGTCAGAGGGAGATCCGACCAGGAATTAAGGAGAAATTTCCTGACAATCACTCAATGGAACAGCTCGTCTCCTGGAGTTGGGTTCTCGATCACTGGAGGTCTTCCAAGAAAAGACTGGAAAGTCATTTGTCCAGGATGGTATAAAGACTCCTGCCTTGGCTGAACGAGAAGACCTCCAAGGTCTTTTACAGCCCTACGATTCTAGGATCCTCTTTCTACTTAATCTTTGGAATGGAGACGTGTTTATGATCTTGATTTGTCCTCTTTGATCATTTCAGAAAGTACCTTGACTGCAAGTTTTGGAAAAAAAAATCTACCTCTTAATTGCCTTCCCAGTTCAGACTTCTGGGACCAAAGGTGAAGCCTGTGTAAGCACTGGTGAACCCTCCGTGAAGGAGAAACTATGCTGACAGAGCACAATTGGGGCAGGACTTTTTGTTAAAAAACGGAGAGAGTGAGAAAAATAGTCCCCAAACAAAGTTTTGGAGTCAGCTAATTAGGGTCCATCATAAATGACCTCTCTGAGGGTCATCCATGAACCAGCTGCGTCTCTGAAGGATTTCATTTCTGACTTCAGCAGACCATTCGGGGTGGAAGAGCCAAAGAATAAATGAGAAGCGAGTCAGCAAGCACGGAAGGAGCGCTGGGATACATCTTAGCTTCCTTTCTCACTATGGGTGGGCAGATGAAGATGGAAACTACGGGAAGGACCACCTTAATTTGGTATGTTTTGGGGTCTTCTGTCTGCTCCTTCTGATGTTTGTCCTCTCTGCTGGTTTTCTGAAGAAAAGATCTAGACAGAAAATTTAGAACATTCCTTCAAAAAGGAATAATTTGGGCAGAGATTGGGAACAAGGTATTGATGATGTTACCTAGATGGGTAATGAAATGTCTGTAAGGAAACAACCAAGCCCAGAAAGCACCAAGGACCCCACAGTTCTCCTCCTCCTCCTCCTACCCTCACCAACCCCTCTCCCTACTACCCTGTTTCCCCGAAAATAAGACCTCCCCTTATAATAAGCCCAATTGGGCTTTTGAGCGCATCCGCTAAAATAAGCCTCCCCCCTGAAAATAAGGCCTCCCCGAAAATATTTAAACACAGAGCTGGAAATCAGGTCAGATGGCAAGAGGAGCCCCATCTTGCTCCACGCGCCCCAAAATAATAAGACCTCCCCGAAAATAAGGCCAAGCGCTTATTTCAGGGTTCAAAAAAAAAATATAAGAGGGTTTTATTTTTGGGGAAACATGGTAGCGCTGATGATGTTACCTAGTTGGGTGAAAAAAAACATCTGCAAGAAAACAACCAAGTTTAGTGAGCACCAAGGATCCCACACTGGGAACAATCCTAACCCCAGTTATTAAAACAAATAATACTGAATGGTTTTTATGCTACTTAAAGAGCTGTCTGAGAGCTTTGCAGAAATTACATTTTATTGCATATTGTTATGAAGCAGCCAAGCTTCCTAGAAGAGCGGATCTTAATCCCTCAAGGTACCCTGGCCATGGTTGATGGCAAAAACTGAAAATTAATCTCTGCGTCTCCATTTTGGAATACCAATAATGGCTCTTAGGTCTGAACTTTTGGGTGCAAATGCTTGTGGTTATCCCGGCTAAATTAAGTTTGATTGAACATAGCTCTGTTTTGGAGATAAAGACTCCAGGTTTACAAATAAATATTTAATATCCATTCCTGCTGCTCCGAGAGACCTCGGGCTCAGGGCTAAGAATTCCTCTAGATATCTGCAAAGCAGCAAAACAAAAAGAGAAAAAGGCTTTTAGTTCCAAAAACATTTAAGCCTCTACTTTCCACACACCATTTATTTGCAGGCTGTGAGGACACCACCGGCTTAACTTGCTTACTGAATTAAGCCATTTTCAACAGACCCACATCAAAAGGATCTTGCTAGGAATCCCTGTTAAAGCTGCTTTTCAGTATGGAATGTCCACCAAATGGACCAGGGCACTGATGAGATGTTTGCAAGTCCAGGATCCATACCTCCCTCCCTCTCTCCCTCCCTTCTTTTCTCTCTTTCCTTCCTTCTTCCCTCCTCCCTCCCTCCTTTTCTCTTTCCTTCCTTCCTTCTTCCCTCCCTCCTTTTCTCTCTTTCCTTCCTTATTCCCTCCCTTTTTTCTCCTTCCTTCCTTCCCTCCCTCCTTCCTTCCTCCCTCCCTCCTTTTCTCTTTCCTTCCTTCCTTCTTCCCTCCCTCCCTCCTTTTCTCTCTTTCCTTCCTTCCTTCTTCCCTCCCTCCTTTTCTCTCTTTCCTTCCTTATTCCCTCCCTTTTTTCTCCTTCTTTCCTTCCCTCCCTCCTTCCTTCCTCCCTCCCTCCTTTTCTCTTTCCTTCCTTCCTTCTTCTCTCCCTCCCTCCTTTTCTCTCTTTCCTTCCTTCCTTCTTCCCTCCCTCCTTTTCTCTCTTTCCTTCCTTATTCCCTCCCTTTTTTCTCCTTCCTTCCTCCCTTCCTCCTTTTCTCTTTCCTTCCTCCCTCCTTTTCTCTCTTTCCTTCCTTCCTTCTTCCCTCCCTCCCTCCTTTTCCCTCCCTCCCTCCCTCCCTCCCTCCCTTCTTCCTCCCCTTCCCCACCAACCAGGAAAACATCAAATTACGGCTACCCACTATGCCTTTAGGATCCCCAAATGTATTTGCAAAAATACGTGTTAGAGTTCTGGAACTGGGCTTCGTACCACCTTGACTTTACACATGCTGTATATTTGTTTTAACCCAAGGAGGAAACGGTCTGCTAAGGTCAGAGAGCAGGCGCCATAGATCCAAAGGCTAATGTGCTGGGGGAGTGGGGGGGGGTTGTTATTTGAATCTACTGTACTTTTAACGGGTCTTTCCTTAGTCTGGTGACTGTAAGTTCTGCTCCCTTTGTAACCCTGGAGAGAAGTCTAAAGCAATCAGTGGCACCAGATTGATCTTCCAAGATCCCAGGAGGATCGGACCAGATTGGCAGTGGAGATGTTCTCCAATGCTTCCCCCTCCCTCCCCCCTCTCCCTCCCCCCTCTCCCGCTGTCTTTCCCTCTCTCTCTCCCCTCTCCCACCCTCCCCTCCCTCTCCCTCTTTCCCTCCCCCTCTCTCCATCCCTGTTTCTCTCCCTCCCTCCCTCCCTCTCTCTCTTTCACTCTCCGCCCATTGTCTTTCTCTCTCTCTCTCTCTCTGACTTTGTCTTTCTCCCTCTCTCCCTCTCCCTCTCCCTCTCCCTTTCTCTTTCTCTCTGTCTCTCCCTCCCCCTCTCCCTCCCTCCCCCTCTCTCTCCCTCTTTTTGTCTTTCTCTCTCTCTCTTTCTCTCTTTCTCTCTCCCTCCCCTCTCCCTCTCCCTCCCTCTCCCTCTCTCCCTCTCTCTCTCTGTCTCTGTCTTTCTCTCTCCCTCCCCTCTCCCTCCCTCCCTCTCCCTCTCTGTCTCTGTCTCTCTTTCTCTCTCTTTGTGTATGTGTTTGTAGGTAGTTGATTACTTGTGTGTGATCGAAGGAGCTTTTTACGTCCTCTAACAATACGGTACACCCATTCCTTTCCCTCCCCCCCCCACCCCCGTGTCTAACCTTTACTTCTTACAAACTCTGCTGAACTGAATTATTCTGTGGCTCAATTCCACCCAACAACACAAGCTCCATTTGAATGTGTGTGTCTCGCTGTCTGTGTGTGTTTGTGTGTGTGTGTGTGGGGTTTCTTAATTACTTCAGCAATCTTCTGCTGGAACCCTGATAAATATTTTACCAGAAGTAAAGTAATCTGGATGCAAAAATGTCATAGGCGAGTTGATTAAGAAACAACCCAAACTTAGACAAGCTTTCTAACATGCTTTCCATGATGACTCCATTATCCCTGATCCACGGCCGAATTAGTGCCTTTGGGAACGGAAGTCCAAAGTATCATGAGGGCATCATGACTGGCTGCCTATTGCTGAACAGTTCCAGCAACCGTTCTTTATATGTTTGAGCCTCCAGTCCCCTAATCATCTTTGGTGCTCTATAAACCAGTTAAACCAGTTCATACCGGTTGATCCTCAGCTCTGTGGCTGACATTTCTCTAAAAGAGGGACCCAGGTACATGAAATGAATGCTCAGATTCCAGTCACTTCCTGCTTAGTTCTGAATCCCAGTTTACGGAGGAATGCAAACATTCTGCTTCACTTCAAGCTGTTTTCTTCCTGATTTAAGAGTTTGTATTTTATTTTTTGGTTTGGATCTTTGTTATTGTATAGGTTGCCTGCAGCGAGAACTCTACATGCACAGAAATACATACATCAATCGCCATAACAGAAGAACGGGGAGGAAAAGTGATGGAGTCAGCAGAAATAATGGCAACATTTAATTAGAGAAAAGAACTGCTTGGTTTCTACTCAGATACCGCTTCTGGATTTTGTGCTCGATTTAGAACAAAGTAAAGTTATGTCAGGCGAGGAGACCCGAATTCATTGGTAGCCTCACATTGCAAAGAATAAGGACATACTGTATTTTTCGGAGTGTAAGACGCACCCTAGTTTTTGGGAGGAAAATAAGAAAAAGCCACCAAGAGCCTTGGTGGCGCAGCAGACTAAAGTGCTGTTAAGTAACACCAACTGCCTGCAATTACTGCAAGTTCAAATCTCACCAGGCTCAAGGTTGACTCAGCCTTCCATCCTTCCGAGGTAGGTAAAATGAGGACCCGGATTGTGGGGGCAATAAGTTGACTTTGTATAAAAAAAAGAACACCGCTTGGGGGGGGGGGCGAAAGCCCTACTAAGTAGGTATATACAAAAGTATGAAGGCTATTGCTTAACGCATTGTAAGCCGCCCTGAGTCTCCGGAAAAGGGCGGCATATAAATCGAACCAATAAATAAATAAATAAATAAATAAATAAATAAATAAATAAATAAGCTGATTGGTGGGTGGATTGGCTTCCCGGAATACCCCCAATCAGCTGTTCCCAGAGGTGAAGTTTAGCAACAGGTTCCTTGGTTGTGAGCTCTGTGCCTTGCTTTTTTTTCTGCCTCTGAAAGCCTCCTAAACAGAGCTTCAGGAAAAAAGGCTTTTTAAAAAAAAGCTCTGTTTGGAAGCTTTTTTTCGGAAGCTTCTTTCAGAGGCTTTTATTCTGAAGGACTATCTATACTCCGTTCCATCTCCTTTCTTTGGTATTGGTATATAGATTAACCTCTTCCGATCTGTTGGTTATTGTGTCATTCTCCAGATTTGTTAGCATAGTTTAGTTAGAACCTTTACTGATTCTTCTTTTGTTGCTTGCCATATTATTTTAGATAAAAGCCTTTCAGAGGCTTTTTTTCTGAAGCTTCGTTTCTGAGGCTTCTTTCAGCCTCTGAGATCTCCGTTTGTGAGGCTGGGTAGGGCTACATTTGGAGTATAAGAGGCACCCTCTTTTTTTGGGGAAAAAGGTGCGTCTCATACTCCGAAAAATACGGTACATTGTTTTGAAGCTACTATGATTGTTGGACGAGCAGGTACAAAAACAGTCAGGGAAGGGATTGAAGCCTAGGAAATGGGGCCCCTTGTCAGTCAACAAAAGTGTTGATTTATCACCAACTTATCAAGTATTTAGGCAAGGGCACAAGGAAACAACAGCCAATGACTTATTAGCTAGCCATCAACACCCCAATCAACAACTAAAAAACCCCACACACAATCACACAGAGAATAGCTTAAAGCACACTCTGCTAGAGAGACGTTCCCTGAGGATGGGCTCCAGCACAAGTTCAAAACCTTGGAAGACTAAACCTCTGGTCCCATATTATATTATGATATAAACTGTAGTGGCGCAGTGGTTAGAATGCAGTATTGCAGGTTAACTCTGCCGACTGCCAGCAGTTCGATTATGACAGGCTCAAAGTTGACTCAGCCATCCATCCTTCTGAGGTCGGTAAAATGAGGACACCAGATTGTTGGGGGCAAGATGCTGACTCTAAACTGCTTAGAGGGCTGCAAAGCACTGTGAAGCAGTATAAAAGTCTAAGTTCTATCTTCTAGAAGTCTTTCCTCCTTCCTTCCTTCCTTCCTTCCTTCCTTCCTTCCTTCCTTCCTTCCTTCCTTCCTTCCCCAAGGTTAAAATGCAGTATTACAGGTTGACTCTGCTCACTGCCAGGAGTTCGATCCTGACCAGCTCAAGGTTGACTCAGCCTTCCATCCTTCCGAGGTGGATAAAATGAGGACCCAGATTGTTGGGGGCAAGAGGCTGACTCTGTAAACTGATTAGAGAGGGGCTGTAAAACATTGTGAAGTGGTATATAAGTCTAAGTGCTATTCCTTCCTTCCTTCCTTCCTTCCTTCCTTCCTTCCTTCCTTCCTTCCTTCCTTCCTTCCCTCCTGAGGTTAAAATGCAGTGTTACAGGCTGACTCTGCCCGCTGCCAGGAGTTCGATCCTGACCGGCTCAAGGTTGAATCAGCCTTCCATCCTTCCCTGGTTTGGATCTTGAGCACTATTTTTGGAAACCGCTTTCACCCCATTGTCTTCTCCAGCTTAGATGATTCCTATCCTTCCTCCACCAGTAACATTTTTTCATGCACCTCAGGTACACACCTCTAGATATTGTGCAACGTTTCAGAAGCAATTGGCCAGACAGCTAGGGAAAGGCTGTGGTGAGGAGAGATCTCCTAAATACGAAGAAGGGAGCAGGACAAGAGGAATAAATCAATTTTATGTGGAGGAAAGAGCACCGTGTTCTGAGATAATGTCCTCTCGGCCTTTTGATGTTCTCCATATCTGCAAGACCAAAGCATTTTTTTTCACTGCAGTGCAGAAGGGCTCCGTGTTTTCTATCAAGAGCGAAACGAGTTGGGAGAAAGACATTTTTTTTTTAAAAAAAGGAAAACTAAAATTCTTCCAGGTTGCAAAAGGTAGAGAGAGGGCTGAGGAAGCTGTAGAATCATCTCCCACGAGAAACGCTGGCAGTTTCATCACTTCAGGCAAGTGGTTTAAAAACTAGGTTAGATAAAACGGAGGAGAAGTGATCTAAAAAGGGAACTGGAGGAAGGGGGGGGGGGGCTCTTGCCTGCACAGAGCTTGGCTTGAAGCCTAAGCTAGCAGGGGAGTTGAGGAAGATGGGATCTGTGGTCCAACATATCAGGCGGCACCCAATTGTAATCAGCTGTCTTTATGTTTGACCTGAAGGTCAATATTGATAGATGCTGTCAGGACAAATCAAATTTCCATGTGGTCCTTGTTGCTCTCTGAGCTTGGTAGCTAAGATAGCACTGATGTTACCTAGTTGGGTCGTGAAATGTCTGCAAGAAAACAACCAAGCTCAGAGAGCAACAAGGACCCCACAGTCTCTTTCTCCTCTCCTCTGCAAATTCCACTCCTTTCTAGCATTGATGACATTACCTAGTTGGGTTATGAAACATCCACAAGGAAACAACCAAGCTCAAAGAACACCAAGGACCCCGCAGCTCAACCCTGAGTTACAAATATTCTCTTCCAGCAAACATGTTTCCAGATCCTTTGTACAAAGTAGACATTTACAATTGAGCAGGAATGGACGTCTTTTGTGTACAGAATGTGCCAATTTAAACTCCAGTCCAAGATTTCCAACATCTCAGGGGCTGCCCCAAAGAAGAGGGAGTCAAGCTACTCTCCAAAGCACCTGAAGGCAGGACAAGAAGCAATAGGTGGAAACTCATCAAGGAGAGAAGCAACTTAGAACTAAGGAGAAACTTCCTGACAGTTAAAACAATTAATCGGTGGAACAACTTGCCTCCAGAAGTTGTGAACGTTCCAACACTGGAAGTTTTTAAGGAGATGTTGGATAACCGTTTGTCTGAAGTGGTGTAGGGTTTCCTGCCTAAGCAGGGGGTTGGACTAGAAGACCTCCAAGGTCCCTTCCAACTCTGTTATTCTATTCTATTCTATTCTATTCTATTCTATTCTATTCTATTCTATTCTATTCTATTCTATTCTATTCTATTCTATTCTATTCTATTCTATTCTATTCTACCAAACAAGCCACGTTAGGGGTTCACCAGCTGTGGGGACCCCATCATTGTTTCAGAAGAAATCTTTCAGATCATCTGAACCAAATCCACGGTTGGAGGTAGGCCCTGCATTGACCCAACCCATGAAGGCTGATGATCCAGCAAGGACGGCCAACCCACCATCAAGAGCACTGTTGAATGATTCTTGTTGTCAGATGCTTGTTGAGTCAGAATCTATTTTCCTGAAGTTTCCTCTGACTATTTCTAGTCTCACTACAGGGAATAACACAGAACCTTTTTGCTCTTAGGCCAATCTTTCAATTATTTAAAGGCAGCCACCACATCTGCTCACGAAACCCTTTTTTCCTCCAGACTAAATACGCTCAGCTTCTCCATCCAACTGAATTCTTTCCATCTAGTTTGCCCAGTTTGGCAATGTTCCACTTTTTCTGGGCTTTTCCTAAAACCCAACACACCATATTTGATTGCTAGATCATCTCCTCGATCATATCACGATGACTGACATGGCATGAAAGCATCGTGATGGGAATACGTAATAGTAAGCCCTCGGTTTACAATCACAATTGAGCCCAATATTTATTTATATTTATTAAGTGAGACAGTCGTTAACGTGAATAATGACCTTTCTTTCCACAGTTTTTTGAGTGGATCACTGCGGTTATGAAATCACGAGTGTCAATCTGGCTTCCCCATTGCTGGTTGCAAAAGGTGATTGCACCTGACCCTAGGACACTGCAACGGTCATAAATACGAATCAGTTGCCAGGTGCCTGAATTTTGATCATATGACCATGGGCATGCTGAATGGTCCTACTAGGACCATCCTAGGCTTGAAAGATAAGCAGAAGTCACTTTTTTTCAAGGGCTGTTGTAGGGAGTTTGAAAAAGTAGAATATAAAATATAAAAGGAAAAGAAACTTTTTCCTGTTGTGGCCCGCCAGCGGCCAGCGGATGTGGCAGCAGATTCAGGCAGTGAAGAGGTTGGGGAGGAACCTGGGCCAGTCCTGGAGTCTGGGGAAGGCTCTGATGAGGGCTCTGCGTCAGAGGCAGAGAGGGGGCCAAGGCCGTCTGACAGTTGTCAACTGCCTTCAGAGTCAGACATCAGTGAGGCAGAAGGACAGCTGGAGCCTGTTCCCAGTGTGCACATGCGCAGAGCTGCCAGGAGAAGGGAACAGCTAAAGAACAAGGGTCGACTCAGGAGTAAGGCCACAGGTAGATGGTGAATGGCCCCTCCCATAGGGAATAAAGAGGAGCGAAGGAGAGGGGAGTTTGCAGGAGGCAATTAGTTCATTTGGGTGAAGATCTGTTCCTGCATTCTTGCCAAGTATTGCAAGCGTCTGAAAGATCTCGGCCTGGCCACTCTCCAAGCCTGATAAAGGTCGGTAATTGGGAACTATCTTGAAAGACTGTGGGAGAGGAAAGACTTTGCTGGAGAAGGAATTCACTATACATTTAATAAAAGGGGTTTATCGGGACGAGGCCTCGGCTTCATGCTGCTGGGGAAGCCAAAGTCAGAACATTTCCCTTCCTTCTCCCTTCTCTTCTTCGACGTGTTCTCCCTGAAAGCTGGGTTCCCTTCCCTCCCTCTGCTTCTGTGAGAATTCACCTAAATCATTAAAAAAAAAAAAATGGCCCAAGGGAATATCCAGAGAAAAAGGAGGGGATGAAAGGTGGAACTGGGAAGGAACGGAGTTGACAAGAATCAAGTGTGATGGTGATGATAGCTATTCTGCCTCTGTGGTTATTTCCATAGACGTCTCTTCTCGGGCGGGTTGCTGTTTGCGTTATTGATTGCTCCATCCATATTTGCTGTTATTGTTCCATTCTGCAATAAAATAGATGGGAGAAAAACAGACTGCATTCAGCCACATTTGCTTCTGTTCATCCTTGGCACGGAATGCAACTGGTGGAAAAACAGCGAGAGAATGAGTCGTCTTGTAGCTTTGGATTTAAATGCAGGTTTGCGGGAGGACGTCCGATTCGTTCACTTGGGGAAGAAATATTTTGACCATCCACGATCTGTCCTTTTCTCCAGCATTGCTGAAAACAGATACTCGCCTCCTGGGTTCATAGTCCAGTGGTGGATTTTAAATTTTTTTACTACCGGTTCTGTGGGTGTGGCTTGGTGGGCATGGTAGGGGAAGGATATTGTAAAATCTCCATTCCCTCCCCACTCCAGGGGAAGGATACTGCAAAATCCCCATTTCCTCCCGATCAGCTGGGACTCGGGAGGCAGAGAATAGATGGGGTGGGGCCAGTCAGAATTTTTACTACCGGTTCTCCAAACTACTCAAAATTTCCGCTACCGGTTCTCCAGAACTGGTCAGAATCTGCTGTAAACCCACCTCTCGTTCATACAATAAGATAAACCAGTGTTTCTCTAACCTGGGCAGCTGGAAGATGCGTGGACTGGGGAATTCTGGGAGTTGAAGTCTGGGGGTTGAAGCCAGCCTGGGGAATTCTGGGAGTTGAAGTCCATGCATCTTCCAGTGGTCCAGGTTGAGAAACATTGATATGAAACCCTAAGCAGGTTAATCAAAAATTATAGTGATTACATAGCCTGCTAAACCCATGTTTATGCCAAATGCTGGCTTAACACGATGGTCTGAGTGTTAAGACAATGGCGAAGTTCCTCTGATAAGATGAACCACAAACCATCAAGTGCAATCTTAGGCTAATCTTAGCTGTTATATAAGCTTAACCAAGCAGCCTCAGAGCCTTCAAGGTATGGCCTTGACGTACGGCCGGTTGCTTAGTGACCATTCAAAGTGATGACTCCAAAAGCTCCATTGTGGCCGTATGTCAAGGACTGCCTTAAATCTGGCCGTTCCTGAATGGGCTGAATGAAGTTCAAGGCTGCCGTTATACTGAGGCAGCACACAACAGCCAAGCCAAGGAGATATTTCTGTATTTCTTGGGAGGGCTCCCAAATCTATTGTTTAATATATTATTTTTTCTAGTCGTTCAAAGCCCAGGATGGGGAGAGAAGGGCTTGGAAGGTCACCCATCAACTAATTTGGGTCTGGCCTTAACAATTTTGTTAAGCTCCGGACTCTTCAGTTCTATCATGAATCATGTCTGGGTTTTTTTTTCTTTTCTTTCCCTTTTGCAAGAAGAATAAACCAAGCCTGCGCCTCTGGGATCAGCGTTCAGCAGAAGAGAACCGGTACGTGACAAGGATAAAAATCGCTTTAATGCTCATCTCTCTTTTTCCCCTCACCTTTCATCGATTGCTTCGGATGAGGTGAGCAGACCACGTGGATCAAGTTGCTTTTCCTTTTAGGAATGTCTGCTCTGGATGTTTGCATGTTATTGATGGCATCTTTTAAATGCTTCCCCGCCACCCTAATCATGGTCTCTCCTCCAGGGCTGCTCTGGATTTCCAGACCACTGTTCACTCTTGGGAGAAGGTGAAATCAGTCACCAGAATCCACTATGGGCATCTAAGCACCAATCAAATGACATTTGTGGGGTCCTTGGTGCTCTCTGAGCTTGGCTGTTTCCATGCAGACGTTTCATTACTCAGCAAGGTAACATCTTCAGTCCTGGAAAGGAGTGGGGTTTGCAGAGTGGAGGAGAAGGAGAAGGGGAGGAGAAGGAGGAAAAGGAAGAGGAGGAGGACTGTTGGGTCCTCGGTGCTCTCTGAGCTTGGTTGTCTTCTTGTAGATGTTTCATTACCCAACTTTGCTTTGTTGATATACAGGTAGCTTGCTTGCAGATAAAACCATAAAGTTCATTCCCCCCCCTCAATTTTTATGCCCAAAATCCATAGGAGGTTTCCAATCATCAATAAACATAGATGGTACCTTTTCTCTAATCAAAGAAGTCAATTTGTCAATTCCGTCGAGAGCTGTCAATTTCACCAACCAACCCTCCATAGTGTCAAATCTTTCCCTTTCGGTGCATGTAATAATCTTGCTGCAGTAATTATATATTGAAAAGAGCCTGCTCAGTCCTGGGCTTTCTCTCGCTGAGCTCCTTGGCGGCATGTAGACCAGCAACACCCAAAACCTCACAGCTTGACAAGAGTACACAATGTCAAAATACTTCCTTGCGGTGGCCTGATGAAATAATTTCCCATTGGAGAGCAATCCAGTTAAGGTGCTGGTTATGAAATTAACCGTAATTACACGAGAGGGAAAGTGGATGTTTTGCATATTGATGAAAATGGGGTGGGGGGAGGGAGAGGGAGGGATGGAGAAATCCTGAAGAACTTCAGGGATGGAGAAAGCCATTCCAATTAAAAAAAAAGGGAGAAGAACCAGGTTGCTTCTACTCATCCTGAAGAACTAACACCTGGTAGGATGGACCACATCACTTAAAACAGAATGGACTGCAGGTAGTCCTTGACTCTGTTTGCACTTCTGTCGCAAACTGCCCAGAGTCACCTTGTAAGAGCGATGAGTTGGAGACCCCTGTCCCCCCCTCTCTCTATATATATCATATGTCACATACATACATACAAACATACATACATACATACGAATGGAAGATAGGTAGATAGGTAGATAGAGATAGATAGATGATAGATTTATTTATTTATTTTGTTCAACTTGTATGCCACCTTTCTCCGAAGACTCGGAGATGATAGATAGATGGATAGATAGATGATAGATAGATAGATAGATAGATAGATAGATAGATAGATAGATAGACAGGCAGGCAGACAGGTAGAGATAGAGTTAGAGATAGAAAGAGATAGAGAGAGAAAGAGAGAGGTAGATAGATAGACAGACAGACAGATAGGGAGAGAGAAAGAGCGAGATAGACAGACAGGTAGGTAGGTAGAGATAGATAGATATAGATAGATGGACAGACAGGTAGGTAGAGATAGAGAGATAGATAGAGAGAGAAATATAGATAGATAGACAGACAGAGAGAGAGAGAGAGATAGAGAGAGATGAAGAGATAGAGAGATGAGTGAATGGAATATATATATGTATGTGTGTGTGTATATATATATATATATATATATATATATATATATATATATATATATATATATATATATATATACTGTATATGTGTGTGTATATATGTATATATATACATACACACACACACATACACGAATGAATGAATGAATGAGATTTTTAAAAACATGACCTTCAGTTTGTAGCTGAATTAGCACAATCCCCAGTCGCAACTACCCCACCCCCACCCCATAGCCTCCCTTTCTGCCAACAATGAGCGTAAATCTGGTTTTCTCTCGAAAGCCACCAGGGAAACTAATGAGTAAAACACAGCAGAGCGACAGGCAATGAAAAAGAAGAGATGAACAGAGAGAGAGAAAAGGGCTGCGGGAGAATACGAATCAGGAGGAAGGAAAAAAGAAAAGAAAAGAGACATCTTTTGCAAATATCTCTCTGCAAATGTGGCCAGATGTCTTTAAAGGTCAAATTTACAATATCCAGGAGTGCAGGCAAGATGTGTATATAGTTATCAACCAGCAGAAGGGAGGATGGAGAATTAGCACCGTTTCGAATGTAGATCTCCAGGGGGGTTAAGACCGCAATCCTGGGCCAGGTCGGCTCCTTCTCACTTGGAAAGCTGGTAGCCCCATTGGTTGGGGCCAGGATGAAGAACAAACTTTAATTTTCTTTCCCACCCCCCTTTTCCTGACAAGTCATTTAAACTAAATGGAGCTAATAGGATTACTCTGTGCTTCATACATATAATCCTCTTCTTCTCTGGCTTTCAAACTAGAACGTGTTCAGGCAAATTGCCGGGGTCTTCTCAAAAGTCCCTTATGCAGTGGTTCTGTGGGCGTGGCGTGGTGTGGCTTGGTCGGCGTGGCAGGGGAAGGATACTGCAAAATCTCCATTCCCTCCCCACTCTTGGGGAAGGATGCTGCAAAATCTCCATTCCCACCCCACTCTGGGGCCAGGCGGAGGAGGTATTTGCCGATTCTCGAACTATTCAAAATTTCCGCTGCCGGTTCTCCAGAACCTGTCAGAACCTGCTGGATTTCACCCCTGCCCTTATGGCTTTGGAGAAGCATTTGTTTTAATCTTTTTTTTCCACTTTTGATTTATCAAATCAATCAAGGCATGGCCATTCCTTGGATTTTCAGATGACGGGATGGTCCTGAATCTGGCACTGGGTTCCTGGTCAACTGAATGGGGTTGACTTCTAGCAGATCCAGGAATATCCACAACCTCAGAGATACAGATGATACCACTGTAATGGCAGAAAGCGAAGAGGAGCTAAAGAGCCTCTTGAGGCTGTTGAAGAAGGAGAGTGCAAAAGTTGGCTTGAAACTCAACATTAAGAAAACTAAGATCATGGCATCCGGCCCCCTCAATTCCTGGCAAATAGATGGGGAAGAAATGGAGGTAGTGACAGATTTTATTTTCCTGGGGTCCAAGATCACCACAGGTGGGGACTGCAGCCAAGAAATTAAAAGAAGCTTGCTCCTGGGGAGGAAAAACATGGCAAATCTAGACAGCGTACTAAAAAGCAGAGACATCATCCTGCCAACAAAAGTGCGTATAGTCAAGACTATGGTTTTCCCAGTTGCAATGTCTGGCTGTGAAAGTTGGACCATAAGAAAGGCTGAGCACCAAAGAATGGAGGCCTTTGAACTCTGGTGCCAGAGGAGATTCCTGCGAGTCCCTTGGACTGCAAGGCCATCCAACCGGTCAGTCCTAGAGGAGATCAACCCTGACTGTTCTTAAGAAGGCCGGATCCTGAAGATGAAACTCAAATATTTTGGACACCTAATGAGAAGGAAGGACTAACTGGAGAAGAGCCGAATGCTGGGAATGATTGAGGGCAAAAGAAGAAGAGGATGGCAGAGAACGAGGTGGCTGGATGGAGTCATTGAAGCAGTAGGCATGAGCTTAAATGGACTCCGGAGGATGGTAGAGGACAGGAAGGCCTGGAGGAACATTGTCCATGGGGTTGCAATGGGTTGGACATGACTTCATAACTAACAACAAAAGATCCAGGGGCAACCATGACCTACATAACTGAGAACCTCCATAGGCAAGAAACGGGATCATGAAGGTCTCCATTATCCTCTGTATCTTCAGTTGCTGAACATCTAAAAAGAGTGATGATCACCATCTAGAACTCCATCCCATGGCACGCACAAAGACAACAGTGGACAACTTGAATTGGCCCCTTTTTCCACGATTAGCAACTTGCCTGGAAAGGAACGCCAAGAAATGCATGGAGCAGTCTTGCAAGATGTCAGACCAACATGAACATCGGTCCTTGGGGCTCTCTGAGCTTGGTGGTTTTCTTGCAGATGTTTCGTTACCAAACTAGGTAACATTATCAGTGCTAGAAGGGAGTGGGATTTGCTCCTTTTCTAGCACTGGTGATGTTCCCCAATTTGATAATGAAAAATCTGCAAGAAAACAACCAAACTCAGAGAGTACCAAGACCCCACAGTTCTCCTCCTCCTCCTCCTCCTCCTCCTCCTCTTCCTCTCCCTAAACCCCATTTCCTTTTAGCACTGATGACGCTCCCTAGCTGGGCCATAAAACGTCTGCATGAAAACAGCCAAGCTCAGAGAGCACCAAGGACGCCCACCAAAGCTTAGTCCTGAGCTATAAATATTCTATATTCTCTTCTAGTTGGACATCATTCAAGATTCAGACTGAAAACTTCTCAAGCCGCATCTGGAGATGTCAAAATTGGATATATTAAAATAATAACTCCCATTGGTTTTTCTATTTTTGATCGTATGTCTTTTTAACTCGGCACCTAGTAAGCTTTATTCAGAGAGATAAAAAGAAATCGCGAAGAGTTTCATTCCAGGGCCTTTGTGCATTTCAGATTGCAGCTTTGAATGTCTTAACCAACATCTGCTGGAGTCCTTAGCTCTTTACGGTTGCTCATTAACATAGTTACATTTGTAATGTGCTAATATCATTAATATTTTAACTGCTGCTCTTTGATCGTTCTTATTGATTCGCTCTATAACTTCCTTTCTCGGTTTTGTCCTTTTGTACCTTCCTATTTCTCGTTCTATTTGCTTACTGTAAGCCACAATGATTTAACAGAAAAGCAGAATATAAATATTTAAAGTAAAATAAACGAAACAGCTGAACAGGGCAAACACAGGAGAGGAACAGCTTGTGTGCAGAGAAGGTATTTCCACATTTAATATGGAATGTGGGGCAGAGAGGGAAGGGAAACAAGCTTAAACAACGACACTCCTGGAACGGTGCACTAAATAATGCCAAGCAATAGAGCAATATTTATCTCAAGTTTGGCAACTTGTAGCTGTTGTCTCAAAGATGCTTTTCCAAAAGGCAACTGGAACTTTTCTTTCTTTTTCTTTGAAGACGTTTCGCTTCTCATCCAAGAAGCTCCTTCAGTTCAGAACTGAAGAAGCTTCTTGGGTGAGGAGCAAAACCTCTTCAAAGAAAAAAAACCAAAAGTTCCACTTGCCCTTTGGAGAAGTGCCTTTGGGACAACCATAATCTGGATGATTGAGACTCTCCATAGACATTGTCTCGACTTCAACTCCTACAATTCCTCAGCCAACCACACCAGCCCAAGATATAAAAGTCAATGGGAATTAAGGTAAAGGTAAAGATTCCCCTCACACACATGTGCTAGTCGTTCCCGACTCTAGGGGGCAGGGCTCATCTCCGTTTCAAAGCCGAAGAGCCAGCGCTATCTGAAGACGTCTCCCCGGTCATGTGGCCGGCATGACTCAATGCCAGAGGCGCACGGAACGCTGTTCCCTTCCCACCAAAGGTGGTCCCTATTTTTCTACTTGCATTTTTTTTTACCTGCTTTCGAACTGCTAGGTTGGCAGAAGCTGGGACAAGTCACGGGAGCTCACCCCATTATGTGGCGCTAGGGATTCGAACCGCTGAGCTGCCGACCTTTCGATCGACAAGCTTAGCGTCTTAGCTACTGAGCCACCGCGTCCCCTTCAATGAGAATTATGTTTTAACAAATTCAATTCAGATGTGGTTTGAGAAGTTCCAGTCTGAACCTTGGCTAACCGATATCCATGTCGGTTGTCCAAGATGCTGGCTGGGAGTTGAAGTCCACCCATGTTGGAGTGATCAAGGTTGAGATACAGTATATCCAAGGTGGGATGCCTTTATCTTGCCCCACCCCACCCCCCAATACTGTATATGGTCTCATGAAGCCTTCACATTCAGTTATCATTTAGAAGGCGATCAAAATCTGAATTCAATGTCCTTTGCCAAGGAAATGAAATCAAATGGAGACGTTGTCCCCAGCGCTGCTAAGAGATATGACTTTATATGGATTAGAAAGGAAAGATGGATGACCCTTCTGTCTTTTTTCTCTCTGCTATCAGCGTGGACCAATAAGCTGCTTCAAAATGTAACGCCATCCTTCCTTGTCATTGATTTATAGGGCTTCATGTATTTTGCGGATACTAAAGAGAAAACAGGGGTTGTCCTGGCATTTATTAGCATTTATTCAATTATGCAGGTCAGGGAGGCAATTAATGTTCACCTGCCTTGTCACATCAATTGTTCATCTATCCATCCGTCTTTAGAGAGCTGGAGCTCACTTTGGAGACAGCCGAGGGCAAAGTTAGGACTGAGGCCAACTCAGGAATGGAAGGCGGGAGAAGGAAACTCAAATCAGGGTCTTTCTTACCAGGAAGAAAAGTCAGGCTTCAAGAGAAGCCATTGATCTTCACTGGATGCTTGGGATGGAGGCAGCAGCATCAGAGCCAGTGGTGAATCCAAATTTTTTTACTACCGGTTCTGTGGGCGTGGCTTGATGGGCTCGGTGGACATGGCTTGGTGGGCATGGCAGGGGAAGGATACTGCAAAATCTCCATTTCCAGCCCACTCCAGGGGAAGGCTACTGCAAAATCCCCATTCCCACCCCACTCCAGGGGAAGGCTACTGCAAAATCCCCATTCCCTCCCCACTCCTGGGGGAAGGAGATTGCAAAATCTCCATTCCCACCCCACTCTGGGGCCAGCCAGAGGTGGTATTTGCCGGTTCTCTGAACTACTCAAAATTTCCGCTACTGGTTCCCCAGAACCTGTCAGAACCTGGTGGATTTCACCCCTGCCTTGGAGGTCTTCTAGTTCAGCTTGTTGCTCAGGCAGAAAACCTCCATACCATTTCAGACAAATGATTGTCCAATCTCTTCTTAAAAACTTCCAGTGTTGGAGCATTCACAACTTCTGGAGGCAAGTTGTTCCTCTGGTTAATTGTTCTCACTGTCAGGAAATTCCTCCTTAGTTCTAGGTTGCTTCTCTCCTTGATTAATTTCCATCCGTTGCTTCTTGTCCTGCCTCCTGGTGTGTTAAAACATCTTTAAATGCAACTCAAAAAATGCATTTTCTTCCTCCCCTATTTTGGGTTCCTCTGCCCCTTTCTCCATAACAGACAGAAAGGGGAGAAATATCAGCTCCAAAGAAAACTGAGCTAACAACTTTTTTTCAGGATAATTTATTTATCTCCCCGTCTCCTGGAGAGTGAAACCATTATAACCTCACTCTCCCTCCGCCTCTTCCCTTTTCCCGCCCCCACACCCAGTTGTCTTGGCGACCAAATTTATTCAGTCCTCACACTTATGACAACAACAGCGTTCCCACGATCAAAATTCAGGAGCTTGGCAACAGGCGTGTATTGCCGTCCCGAGATCATCTGATCGCTTTTTCAACTTTCTCAGCCAGCTTCCTTATCAAGCAAAATCAACAGAGGGAACTGGATTCGCTTAACGACTTTCAGGATTCATTTAACAACGGCAGTGATTGGCTTAACAACCATATCAAAAAAAAAAGGAGTAAAATCAGGCGCCACTCATTTAACAACCCCTTTGCTTAACAAAGGAAATTCCAGTTCCAGTTGTGTTCATAAGGTGAGGACTAGCCGCATTAGTGGATTTAAATCCAGCCTTTATTTTCTGCAGATGGCGTACGTCAGAGTTTCTCCACCTGGGAGTGAGAAGTGAGCAACGCTAGGAGCTCCTAGAGACGTTTCTTTTTGTAGCCGTGACAAGTGGCACTTGTTGAACAAGCACCCAAAAAGAGCTGCAGCTGGAAGTTTATAAATAAATTTAGACTTTTAGAAAAGAATGATTTCTGAAGCTGAAAATCGCAAACTTACCACTTGGAGATTGCAATGTACAGCTTTAGTAGCATCTTCTGTTGGGGGAAAATTGTAGCCCACGACGCTTAAGTTTGCCTCGATCTCTACGCATAGTTCTAAAGCTTTTTTAAAAAAATCTTATTTCTTGCGGTAACGGTTATCTCTGGGTCCTTAATTCTTAGCCAAGGGAAAACCTTTGCTGAAATGGGGAAACGAAACTTGAGGAATTGAGAACATCCTATAAGCTAGGACAGGAGTCAGCAACCTGCAGCTCCGGAGCTGCATGCGGCTCTTTGGGCCCTCTGCTGTGGTTCCCTGTCAGGTGATCCCACGACTGGCTGACCCCTCCCCTCGCCCTCCCCTCCTAGTCACTCTTCACCTGGCCTGAGAAGGTAAGGGTGACAGTGGGGGATAGAGAAGCGGCCAGGGCAGAGACAGAGAGATACAGAGAGAGGGAGAGAGAGGGAGGAGGGAGGGAGGGGAGAGAGAGATACAGTATGTCAAAAGGATTTTGTGGTTCCCGGTGTTTTTTAACTACTGGTTCTCTGCCCTAATGACCGGCTGGGTAGGTGTGGCTAGGGTGGGGTCATGTGACTGGTGGAAGTGAGTGACATTGAGTTGGCCACGCCCACCCAGCTTTTGTGGCTCCCGGTGTTTTCTTTTCTGTGGGAAACGGGTCCAAAAGGCTCTTTGAGTGTTTAAGCTTGCAGACCCCTGAGCTAGGACAATGAATGGTTCCCAACCTTTCTGGTTTGCATGGCCCGGTTCTGAATGGGTCATGGCCCACTACCGGGTTGTCCCAGCCTGGCGGGTTGTTGGGGACCCCTAAGCTAGGATATCTGAAATTGCCTGCAAGCACACATAAGGTGAGCATAAGGTATGATTTCACGACATCTTCTGAAATATCTCCTGGCCTCGCCTAAATCTTCTCCCTTTTAAGTGTAAATTTTAAATTTTTACTGTATTTTAAAATATGGGTATTTTAAATTATGGGTATCAATTCAGCCAAATTTATTTAATTCATTTTATTCGATTTTAAATTTTGTATATCTATGTGTTTTATTTCATGGCTGTGCACCGCCCTGAGTCCTTCGGGAGTAGGGTGGTATAGAAATTCAATAAAAACTAAAAACTAATAGCTCCCCGAAACTGTAGAGCGATTACAGAGAATTAGGGAGAAGCCCAGATGAATATTTTCTAAATTCCCTCCTTGATTGGTTTCCATCCATTGCTAATCAAGGAGAGAAGCAACCTTAGGCCGAAGGAGAAATTTCCAGATGGTGAGAACATTAGTGGAGCGCCTTCAGAAGTTGTGAGTGCTTGATAATGATCAAACATGGAATTTATTTTACCAACGGTTGGAAAAAAAGGGGTGGGGATGAAGGATGTACATTTGCATGGTTAAGCGAATTAAATACCCAGAGAACATGATGTTCATTAAAGCACTAAGAAATGTATTTAATAGAAAATCAATCAAAAATAGAAAACAGGGAAAAAATAAAAAAAAGAGGGGTCCCAGCCTATGGTAAACATAGTCAAGATAGCAACCACGATGGTTACAATCTGTCTGCTTGGGGTTTTTTATGTGTAATGAATATTGTTCATTGCTTGGTTTCCTGTATGCTGTTCTGCCCCAGCTACGGACCCCAAAGAACGCAGCACACACAAAGTCCATTCAAACCTTAGTTTACTAAATAATAATAATAATAATAATAATAATAATAATAATAATAATAATAATAATAATAATAATAATAATAATAATTTTATTTCTATACCGCCCTTCTCCCGAAGGACTCAGGGCGGTGTACAGCCTATTTAAAAAACACAGACAAAACAACAGTATAAAATTTAAAATAATTAAATAGGTGGCTCAAATTTAAAACCCCAATAAATTTAAATACCCAATTTAAAACTATTGTGTTGATAGTCCGGCTTGGCGGAACAACAGGGTCTTCAATGCGCAGCGAAACGCCCGGAGGTCGGAGATCTTACGAATTTCCGGGGGCAGTTCATTCCATAGGGCTGGGGCTCCCACAGAGAAGGCCCTCCCCCTGGGTGTCGCCAGCCGACATAACTTGGCTGATGGCACCCTGAGGAGACCCTCTCTGTGGGAACGGACTGGTCGGTGGGAGGCTATTAGTGGCAGAAGACGGTCTCGGAGGTACCCGGGTCCTATGCCATGGAGCGCTTTAAAGGTGGTAACCAACACCTTGAATCGCACCCGGAAGACCACTGGGAGCCAGTGCAGCTCGCGCAGGAGGGGTGTCACATGGGCACAGCGGGACGCGCCCATAACCACCCGCGCGGCCGCATTCTGGACCAGTTGGAGCCTCCGAGTGCTCTTCAAGGGGAGCCCCATGTAGAGAGCATTACAATAGTCCAACCGGGAGGTGACAAGGGCGTGAGTGACCGTGCGCAAGGCGTCCCGATCCAGAAAGGGCTGCAACTGGCGAATCAGGCGAACCTGATAAAAGGCCCCCCTGGCCACGGCCGTCATGTGCTCTTCTAAAGACAGCCGTGTGTCCAGGAGGACACCCAGATTGCGAGCCCTCTCTGTGGGGGGCAAGGATTCACCCCCAATAGTCAGCGATGGCACCTGCTGACTATATCGGGGCGCCGGAAGCCACAGCCACTCGGTCTTGGAGGGGTTGAGTCTGAGCCTGTTCCTCCCCATCCAGGCCCGCACGGCCTCCAGGCAGCGGGACATCACATCAAGGGCATCGTTGGGGTGGTCTGGGGTGGAGATGTACAGCTGAGTATCATCAGCGTACAGATGGCACTTCACCCCAAAACCACGGATGATCTCACCCAGCGGCTTCACATAAATGTTGAACAGGAGAGGCGAGAGGACCGACCCTTGCGGCACTCCCCATGCGAGATGCCTCGAGGTCGACCTCTGCCCCCCTGCCAACACAAACTGCGAGCGGTCGGAGAGGAAGGAAGAGAACCACCACAGAACGGTGCCCCCTATTCCTAAGCCCCTCAATCGCTGCAGCATGATACCATGGTCGATGGTATCAAAAGCCGCTGAGAGGTCTAATAGGACTAGGACAGAGGAACAACCCCTGTCCCGAGCCCTCCAGAGATCATCCACCAGCGCGACCAATGCCGTTTCTGTGCTGTACCCCTGCCTGAAGCCCGACTGGTACGGGTCTAGATAGATAGCTTCATCCAGGTGCCGGGGAAGTTGTCGTGCCACCACGCTCTCAACAACCTTCGCCACAAAACGAAGGTTGGAGACTGGACGATAGTTGGCTAATTCAGCCGGGTCCAGGGAAGGCTTCTTGAGGAGGGGCCTCACTACCGCCTCTTTCAAGGCGGCAGGAAAGGCACCCTCACTCAAAGAAGCACCTATAATCCCCTGGAGCCAGCCTCGTGTAACCTCCCGGGAGGCCAGTACCAACCAGGAGGGACACGGGTCCAATAAACACGTGGCGGCACTAATCTTACCCAGAACCCTGTCCACATCCTCGGGAGCCACAGGATCAAACTCCTCCCAGATAACATTCTCAAGACCTGCCCCGGTCTCCTCCCGTGGACTCATCCAATCGGAGTCCAAGCCATCCCGAATCCGAGCGACTTTATCGTGCAGGAATTGCACAAAGTCCTCAGCACGACCCTGCAAGAGATCTTCCCGCACTCCCCCCCGAAGAAGGGAGTGGGTCACCCTAAACAGGGCGGCTGGGCGGTTCTCTGCAGATGCGATAAGAGCGGAAAAATGGTTAGACTTTGCCGCTTTTATCGCCACTAGGTAGGTCTTGATATAAGACCTCACCTGTGTCCGGTCGGAGTCGGATTGGCTAGTCCTCCAAATGCTCTCTAGGCGTCTTTTCCGACGCTTCATCTCTCTCAGCTCCTCAGAGAACCAAGGAGCTAATTGAGATCGGCATCGGGTCAGAGGCCGCAAAGGCACGACACGGTCCAAAGCTCCAGCGGCCACCCTTTCCCAGGCGGCCACCAGCTCTTCAGTCGAGTCGTGTGTTAGAGTCTCAGGAAACGGCCCAAGCTCCGTCAGGAACCTTTCAGGATCCATCAGGCGCCTGGGACGGAACCATCTAGTCGGTTCCGTCTCCCTGCGGTGGGGGCAGGCGGTAGGAAAGTCTTTTAACCAGTCTTTTACAACAACGGCTGTTAATTAACTGCATTAACAGCCGCCAAGAATTCAAAGAATAATAACTGAAAGCTTACTGGGGTTGGCAGAATGCCCAGAAGCAATTTGCAGGAAGCTGATAAGATAAGCAAGACAAGACACGAAGGTATGTGAACGAAGTTGTTCCCTGCAAATTGCTTCAGTCAGCGTTCCTCCTTAAATAGGCTAAGGGAGTGGCCAATTAGCCCCAAGCCTTACTCTCGAGGAGACCTCCTCCTGAGGAGCCACTCCTGCCTTTTGGCAGCTCTGCGCGCCCATGCATCGAGAAGAGGCTCCTCCTCTTCTTCCTCTTCACCTATGGGAGCTTCTGGAGGTTCTGAAGGCCCTGGCTGAATCCCTGCCTCTGGCCCCACATCTTCTCCACCCTCCTCACTGTCTGACTCAAGCGCCAGCTGCACAGGCTTAATTTGTGTGTATTGTTTAATGGACTGCTAAATTGGCCACGCCCGCCCAGTCACATGACCACCGAGTCACGCCCACCCAGCCAGTCTGGCCCACCCCCAACAGTCTGAGGGACCGTAATTGGCCCCCTGTTTAAAAAGTTTGAGGACCCCTGGTCTAGTTTAACGAAAAGAAGGACCAGGGGTGACATCATAGCAATCGTCCAATATCTGAGAGGCTATCACAGAGAAGAGGAGGCCAACCTCTTCTCCAAAGCATCTAAGGACTAGCTGGCCTTTAGCTTTAGAACATTGGGCTACAAGCAAAACCCACAGTATTTCGAATTTCTGTTCCTTCAACCCTTCTCTGCATCGCTTCCATATGCAATTAGGAAGACAGCACGACTCAGATCAGTTGCACTCATTGGGAAAATAATCCATTAGATGGGGACATCTGTGGAAGAGTGAGGTGGGGTGGGGTGAAGGTCAGAAGATGGTAGCTGCAACAGGGCAGTCCCAGCCACTCTCTATGTGAGCCCCTCTTTGCAGAAGTCCCAGGGTGTGAATTTTAAGTCGCTGCCAGAGTCTTTTGCTAGCTGCAGTGTAATCCGAGCCCTGGACGAGAGAGAGAGAGAGAGCGAGCGAGCGGTAACAAATCCCGGTAATACGGCTCTAAGTGAAATGAAAGCGTAATGATACGTCAATTTCCATGTTGTAGCACAAGCCTGACACACTACAAGGTGCGACTTCGAGGTTAATATTCAGGGGTTAGTGGAGAACGCCCAATCTTAAAAGCCAGGCATTTAATGCGCTTGAAATGGAAGTATATACTCTTTGACCGTTCAGATTGTATCATGCTGTAGTAACAAGGAGTGCCAGGAAAGAAATTGCATTACAGATACATTGCAGGGAGACCAGGATTGAAGGGTGGGGGGTGGGGGAGCACAGACGTGTTTCTCAGCCACGGCAGCTTGTGTGTGGACTTCTGGAGTTGAAGGACTCCAAGAATTCTGGAGTTGAAGGACTCCAAGAACAAAGGAAGGAAGCTCTCCGGCAAACAGAAAATGAGCCCTCT
The DNA here is from genome assembly GCA_022577455.1 of Arizona elegans. Classification (NCBI taxonomy): domain Eukaryota; kingdom Metazoa; phylum Chordata; class Lepidosauria; order Squamata; family Colubridae; genus Arizona; species Arizona elegans. The sequence continues at coordinate 21,122,418 of JAKOOJ010000016.1, forward strand.
CCAAAAAGAAGCCAACCACCAGGATTCTTGATGTGCCTATACCAGGCCTGGGTTGATTCAGATGTCCTGGGTAACCACGGCTTCCCAGGGCAAATAAACCATACTGAATGATGATTGAGCACAGTTTCCTTTGCTTCTTCTCTTTCTCTTCCATAACTACTCAGGTGTGTTAAAAGAAATATCCTTCTGGGTTCAGCTCCAAGTGGGGAAAAAAGACACTGGACACATGGAGACTGCTTGGAAAGATGGTTTAATGGTGGACAGGATCACATGGTTTGAGTTCCTGAACAGAAAAAAAGGGGCGAGATGCAGCAAGTCCCCGGGTTTTATGCCCTCTCTGGCTTTGAACCTCCTGGGGCCCCGAAAGAGTATCCTGATTGGTTGTCAGACTCCCAGGGGGTGGGGGTCTTAGCTAGCCTTGCTGGCTGATATAATCTTCCCAGGTGCCATGTGGTGAGTTTCTGTTGCTAGATGGGTCTTATTGTGTTGCAGATGATGGTCCATTGACAAAAGGGGGGCCAGGAAGGTGGGAGTTGCTTTGTCTTTAAAACACGTTTCTTCATTTCTCAACCAGGGAAATATAAAATTCTGCCTTTTTAATATTTCCTAACATATTTCATTCTTTTAGGAAAGGGGTGGGTGCTAACTTCCTACAGGTGGAAGGTTCAACTCCTATTTTTTTGAACAAGCCACAGTTCTCTCTGATGTCCATCTTTATTTTGTTTATTTATTTATTTATTTTGTTGAGTACGTATTAGATAATATATATAAGTATAAGCATGAATTGAATACATAAAATGAGTACAATTAAAGGGAACATTAAGACAGGGACCGTGGGCACGCTGGTGCTCTTATGCACACCCCTTACAGACCTCTTAGGAAAGGGGTGAGACAGTGGTGGATTTTGAATTTTTTTTACTACAGGTTCTGTGGGTATGGCTTGGTGGGCATGGCTTGGTGGGCGTGGCAGGGGAAGGATACTGCAAAATCTCTATTTCCTCCCTATCAGCTGGGACTCGGGAGCCAGAGAATAAATGGAGGCGGGGCCAGTCAGAATTTTTACTACCGGTTTTCCAAACTACTCAAATTTTCCGCTACCGGTTCTCCAGAACTGGTCAGAACCTGCTGAAACCCACCTCTGGGGTGAGGTCAATAGTAGCCAACCTAAGGTTAAAATTTTGGGGGTTTTGGGATTTAAGAGGCATTCGATTGAAACTTTTGTGCAAAATAGCCCCTTGAGTTGAGACCCTGCCTCAAATAACTACGGTTTCCTTACGGCTGACTATCTCCGAAACTCTACCTACCTCAGATCGTTCATTGTTTAAAAGAGGAAACAACTATCTTGATCTCAAGCAGCAGAAAAGCGGCTCCATTGGGGAAGCCCTGATTTCATGTTAGATCCCGAATCTAGGGTCTTGCTAAAGAAACAAGAGATTGCCCTAGGTTTAGAAAACAATTGCTTTAAATATTGAAATATCAGCAGTTAGGGGGAAAAAAAAACAACCCCAAGCACACAACCAAAATAGGATGCATTGCAATTGTTGGCATTATTTTACAATAGTTCAACTCTCAGATGTGACATGTTGGTGCTGTCAATTTTTGGACTACCGACAGAAGCAGAGATGTGGGAAGAAAGAGTCACAACTGCCTTATCTTTTGGCAAGAGGGATCTTTTGGTTAGAAAGAGGTCCAGAGCTCGCCAGCCTAGGATGAACTTGGAAGCTAAGCAGGACCTAGTTATTCTTTGAATGGGAAATGCTTAGGAAAATCCTCAGGGCTAAGATAAACCAGAAAAGCCAACCAACCAACCAACCAACCAACAAACCAACCAACCAACCAACCAACCAACCAACCAACCAACCAACCTCTATCCTAGAAGAAGACAATGGAAAACTATGGTCATATCACTGCTACAAAGGATTCAAAAAAGCGTCCATAGCTTGCAGGACTGCTGAGGGGGCGGTTAGAGGAGGAACATTTATTTATTTATTTATTATTATTTATTAATTAATCAAATAATCAATCAATCACATTTTGAACACCATTTCCCAAGAACTCCAGCCCATCTGCAACAATGACAGACCTCAACATATACAAGCCACAAGTTTCCTCCAGTTCTCTCTCAAGCCATCCTGAAACTGAGCATTGCCCCCTGGGTGAGTCACGCTGATAATCCCACCACCGCCTCTGGATTCCTGGATGGACATGTTGGCAGTTAGTGTTGGATCAGCCCAAATTCTTTCTCTCTCTCTCTCTTCTGTCACAGCATCTCCAGCCAAAATTCCTACCGTTCTTGTGTGAACAGTCATCGAAGCTTTATCCATGCTGAGAGACTTTGCACATGGTGTGGTGAGTCAAGCTATTTTTTTTAAAGCATAGTTTTGGTCCTTGTACACAATCAAGTAGGGAGTATCACTCACACACAGATTCATCCTGCTGTTTTCTTAAATTGATGAGATTCTCAGTCACCCAGGTCATGGCTGTCCCAAAATTGCTGTTTCAGGAGGCAACTGAACTTCTTCCCCACTATCCTGTCAGAGCTGAAGAAGCTTCTTGGATGAGAAGCGAAACGTCCTCAAAAGAAAAAACAAGAAAGTCCAGTTGCTGCTTCAAAAAGCACCTTTGGGACAAAGCTAAAGGCATTTCCATACTTTCATAATTACTTGAGGAAGGTCAACTGAAGCTCATGAGTAACTGGACTTGCACTAAGCCAGGATTTGGGGCACTAAGCCACAATGAGGTGGGTCCCTACAGCATAGTAAGCCAGAAACCATAGCTTGTCAAACCATAAGTGGCTGGACTTGACAAGATGCTAAAACAAACCATGGTTTAGAAAGGATAAGGCCAAAGTTCAATGCATAGTTTGAGCCCATGGCTGAACAGACTCAGGAGACACCAAGCAAGTAGGATTCTGCCCAACTGGTCTGTCTGTCCATCCATCCATCCATCCATCCATCCATCCATCCATCCATCCATCTATCTATCTATCTATCTATCTATCTATCTATCTATCTATCTATCTATCTACATATCCATCTATCTACATATCTACCTACCTACCTACCTATCTATCTCTTTATCTATCTACCTACATATATCTACCTACCTACCTACATCTATCTATCTATCATCTATCTATCATCTATCTACATATCCATCTATCTACATATCTATCTACATATCTACCTACCTACCTACCTACCTATCTCTTTCTCTACCTACCTACATATATCTACCTACCTACATCTATCTATCATCTATCTATCTATCTATCTATCTATCTATCTATCTATCTATCATCTATCTACATATCCATCTATCTACATATCTATCTACATATCTATTTACCTACCTACCTACCTCTATCTACCCACATCCATCCATCCATCCATCCATCCATCTATCTATCTATCTATCTATCTATCTATCTATCTATCTATCTATCTATCTATCTATCCTCTCTCTCTCTCACACACACACACAGAGACACACACTTCCCTGGAATCTTTTTTGTGTGGTTTATAAACATTATTAAAGAATAAAAGCTGATGGGGTTGGTTTGTTCTAACTCTTTGTCCAGGACTCTTAGAAGTATGTTACCCAATCCAACTGATGATGATTGGGTCTTGATTTTGACACTAGAATAAACCAAGGGCACTTTGATTTCGTCAAACACCTACGCTCCTTTTATCTAAAGATACTTAAATTAGCCTCACCAATCAAACCACATCCACAAATTGTGGACTACAGCTTCCATCCATGTCAGTAGGTTGGGGACAATAAGGCCAATGGTCCAGAAATCATGGTTTATAGTGTCTATCGCTCCTACCAGATTAGAGGCAATGGATCTGTAATATGCTACATGCAGGGATGAAGCAAGCTCCTTTAGCTTCTCTCCCAAAGCATTGGACTTCATCTGGACTTCTTTTCAGAAGCCAAATACTCAAAGCAAAGCTTTAATCTGCCAGAAAGAAAACCCACATGCTTCAAAGAGTGACATATGATTCAAGACCAGGGGCTATTATCTTTGAAACCACAACTGGATCATATCCAGCAAGGCTTGATCAAAGAGCTCTAATTTGTAGGTTGTGGTCCATCCTTAACATAGTTATTTATAGTAAAGAAAGGAACCAATAGAGCTGAGGGACATTTCTCAGCGACTTTCACGCTTCCCTGGTCTGGGCCTATCACAGAAGGGGAGTGATGGTCTGATTCCACTTTCTCCAGCTTTTAGATCAGTGTTTCTCAACCTTGGCTACTTGAAGATGGGCGGACTTCAACTCCCAGAATGCACGTTGGCTGGAGAATTCTGGGAGTTGAAGTCCATCCACCTTCAAGTGGCCAAGGTTGAGACATACTGCTCTAGATGGTTTGGAATTGTGCCAACAAACACAAAAGATGGAGGTAAGCATTGAAAAAAAAAAGGACAGGTCAAGAAAAAAGCTGAAACAAGGAACCCTAATGTGGCCTAAGAAGGATGAGCATGTTTGGAGATCATGGAATAATCAATGTTTGGGAGTGGGCTGCTTTTTAAAGGAAAGGATAAAGCATGGCTGGTGGGCATTTGGAACAAAATAGTTCCATATTGTAACCTTCTGTCTCCTGCCTCTACATGAACATCTGGAGAAACTTTCATTGGCCCAGAAGCTCTTTTTCAGAATTCTTGACCAATCTGGGGCATCTCTAGCCTCAACTCTGATGATGTTACTGAGTTTGGGTCATGAAACATCTGCAAGAAAACAACTAAAACCAGAGAACAGCAAGGACCCCTCAGCCTCAACTGTCTCCCATCTGCTGGCCTAAAGTCAAGTTGTTCTTCTCCATTGTTTTGGTCAGGGTTCCAAGTAACACCTCCAACCAACGAAAGAAAACTCCAAGGCTTGAGTTCCCTCAAAGTTCCATTTTATTTGAGATGTCATATTGGCACATCTGGGAAAACCCGAACCTGAAAGCTTCCAGGTTTTCCCCACCCAAAATAAAGTCTAAGTCCCTTCCCCCTGCACCCACATGTCCATCCCATGGTCCAGTCAAAACATCATCCCAACTGGAGATGCCTCCCAGTTCCAGCCCTCCAGGTGCAGGGCAAGATGTCCTTGAATCTCTGACTATACTTTGACTATATATCACCCTGGCTCCATGCAACCCTCCCTCCCACTTTCTCGCAGTAGTAGATGTGGCAGGCTTGAAGGCCCAATGCAAAAGATGGCTTCCAGGCCTGACAGTTTTCTGATGTTCTTCATGCTTCAGTTCCTGTTTGGACCGGGTTTTTCCAGATGTACCTGATCTCTTTCCCATCTAAGCTTTCCCTGGGCTGCTTGGTTGTATTTGCACGATTCATGTCACCTGGCCCCTAAATTCACCCCTTTTCTGAGTTTCCCTAGGATACCGAACCACAAACAAACCCAACAATCTGGGTTTGGACGGGAAGCTAAGACTCTAACCAAGGTAAACCTGAACCAAGCTTCTCGTAGCTTACAAAAACTAGCTGAGTTTTTTGCTAAATTACTGAAGCATGGCTGATCACAATTCATTGTCATCTTTAGTCTTGCGGTGCATTACTTCTGTTGGACACATTGAATGTTTTCTTAATTAAAAAGCCGAATACATTTCCTGGGGAAAAACAACAACAAAAAGCCCAATCTTATAGGCATTTGCTTCCTGCTCTATCAGCACTTCTATCTGGATTGAGCATCGCCGCTTCATTCCCAATCCTTAACCCGGTTATCGTGAAGTTTTTAATTCCGGAAATCTCTCTTGTTTATGGCTAAAACTGCTTAACAATGGTTATCAAGGGTTCTTCTGGAGATCATGTTGGTTGGAAAAAGGACCATTCCTGCACTGAGAACTGATGTGGTTGTATGGGGCAGCATGGAGGAGATATTTTCAGCTTGTGGGACTGAAAAGGCTCGAGTTCAAGTTCTACCAGGACTTTCATCTGGCTTTTATGGTATCTTAGGTTCTGTTCATGAGTTTTTAGTAACTTAGGAAATTGCATGATAGTTTTGAGTGGGCGATTTATAGGGCAGTTGGGAGGTGGGGCTCAGGGAGAAGATAAAAGAATGTTTAGGTGGAGAAATCATCAGATCCAAAGATTTGATGGCAGGGAGGAATAAAGACTCTTCAAGTTGAACTTGGCTTCTGGGGATGACGTTGTCATAGTTGTTCTTGGCAATAATGTGGAGGGAGATTTCCCTTGCCTTCTTCTCCAGCCTAGATCATAACCTGGAATTTCATGATGGCTGCCCTCCAAGAAAAATACATTATTTGAGGACTCTTGGAGCTTTTTGGAAGTAGAGGGGCAAGCTGTCATAAAATAAATACAAGTAATATTCAAGTGCAACTTGGTTAGGGTTTTTTTTGAGATCTACTAAGATCATCCTAGATTGATCGTGTGCTATTAAGTTGGTGTCAATACTTAGTGACCAGCTAGATGGATTTTCTCCAGGAAAGTGGCCAACCAACCTGGACCTTCAAGTCTTCCAGTGGTGCTACACTAGTCCACCCATCTTGCATTTAGGTGAGAAGTTAGGCTTTCAACGGTAATCGTGCCTGAAGGAAACATTCTCAAAGATTCCTCTTGTAGATTAACAAATATCAGCACCAGTTTCCATGGATATAAAGCTGTCCTTCTCGTGGTTTGCCTGTGAACTGAATGGTCCAATTCAAGCAGCAAACCCGGTTCATGCATCATCCTAAACCATGGTTTATTTAAGCACAGTTTCCAGGAAAAACCATAGCTGATCAGATGCTAAACCAAAGAAACTCCATTATGGCTTATAAAAAAATGTTTGAACTTAGCCTATAAACTATTATTAGCAGGACATCTTAACTAGGGTTGGAAACATTCCAAATTTTCAAACCAGTCATGATGATTTAAGCTTCTTCTCAGAAGCAGCTTAAATTTCTTCTTCTTACTCTGCTCCTGAGACAAACTGACCTCCTATCTTAACCTTACAAAAGTTGCCAGTTTGAGAATCCGTGGCAAATCAGAGGGAATACAAACCATGGTTTGTGTTCCATAATTCATAACTTAATTCCTTAGTCAATAATAACCGTGTCCAATAGTACAAAACATAATTCCTTATTCTATCCCTTAAAGATTCCTTAACTGCGGTTTAGCCTGATGTCTGAAGCCGGAAATAGGATTTTTGAATACTTCAAGAAAGTTAGCGCTATATTTTATAATGTTATCAAAATGCCCAAATGCTAACGTGGGAGTAATATAACATTATGATTCTGAGTGATAGAATGCATCTCTCTCTGTGTGTTTTAAATACAACAGGTCAGAAATTCTAACACCAACTGAGTAACAGGCAAGAAATTAACGAGTAGTAATTAGCCCAAACCAATCGATGTATCGATTGTTAAGATTTTCAGGCTAGTTAATCAGTAGAAATTACCAGTAACAAAAGGTGGCAATAATCCTTTGGGGTGGAAATGTTTAAATCTATCGAAACAATTAGAAATAGGCTCCCATTTTACAAATGGGACACACTGAGGCTCTGAGCTGTACAGTTTTATCTGACTGGACATTATGCATACAAGATTATTTATTGCATTATGGATCTGAAAAAGAGCTCCTGGCTACATACAGGAAGAGCAGAAATTTGGCTTCCATGCTTTAAAGCTCCCCAAACAGCAGAAGCCACTATGCCTCGATGCTCCACTCACACAAAGAGATGTTTCACTATGCGCATCAATGAACTGCCATGGGGTTAAGGGGGCGTAGAATCAGGTACGGAAACTCTTATCACCACCTAGGTGTCTCTCTTTGAAGTCCCTGGCATTCACCATACAAAAAGAAATTCAGGGAGGGGGTAAACATGAAGACCCCGGTCCTTGTTGAACATCTTGGACAGCAGTGCCATTGCTTAAGTCAAGCATCTGATTGAAACCCAGGCTAAAACTCAACTCCTGATTTTCCCACCAGCCTCCCGTAGTTAGGAGGAACAACTGCTTGGAAACCGTCTGGACGTTGGTTGCCACAATGAAAAAGGTACCCCCCTTTCATTTTTCAAATGGTACCCCACTACTTCTGGGGGCCCACCTGGTGGTCTCCGGGAGGCCCATCCTATCCAGACCAAGCGGTACAGTTCTTAAGTCCCCCCACCCTCAAAGTCAATGATTCTCCATCTATTTGCCAAGAAAAAGCAGCATCTTTGAAATGTGACCTAGGGGCCTCCTGGAGAAGAGAGAAAGAGTGTCCCACTTTTTTTGGGGGTGGGGGGGGGGGGAAAAGAGGAAAGAGACAGGAAGAAGGGGAGGTTGGATGGGAGATATTTGTGATGGGAAATAAGCTGGCGAAGCAGAAGGGTGGGAAATGAAGAGGACACAGCCAAGAAAACCCCCAAATTTGCTTTTCAGCTCTTGGAAACTGTCCACAATGCTGGTCTTAAAGCTGATCTCTCCCTCTTTTTCTCTCTCTCCCTCTCCCTCCCCCTGTCTCTCTCAGCTAAAGCCCACCCTGTGCTCCAAAAAAAATGTGTCCAGACCCCCAACTCCTATTGGCAATTCAGGTCTTTACATCCAATAGCTTCTCTCCCTCCCTCCCTCCCTCTCTCTTTCACACACACACACACACACACACACACACACACACACGGAGGGGGGAGAGGGAGAGGAAGAGAGAGAGAGACAGAGAGAAAATCAGGCAAGCCAAAGTGGATCAGGACAGCCGGTGGCACAAATACAGCACACACACACACACACAGGCACCCTGGTTGTGTAAGAACAGAGGGAAAGGGGGGCACAGAGCCGCAAAGACACCCCCCTTGGAAGCCAGACAAAGACCCCCTCTCCACTTGCGCCCCCCCCAAGGATACCCCTCCCCAGGACCCAACCCTTGCCTGAGACACACACAGATCAAAGGCGTCTTCCCTTGCCTCTGGCACACGCAGGCTTCTTCCAAAGATTAGAAAAGGAGGGGAGGGGGTCCAGACAATAAGCACACACCCTTATCACCTTCACGGTGGGTGAAAACACAGGTGGATTGTCCCCTTCTCTCTCCCCCCGCCACCCCCCACCCGTCCCCGCTCAGAACAATCCACCCCACCGGCGTGCAACCATCCCTGGTACTCACAAACTTCGGAGCAAACGCGCTGCAGGCACCCAGCTCGAAAAAAGACACATTACAGCTCCGGGTGGGGGGGGGGGCGAAACCGGTTCCTGATGGAGCGGGTGGGGGGCGGAAACGACACCTCTTTCCTCTCCCCCCCCCAAGAGGCGTAGAGGACCAAATCTCTCCAGGAGGGGAGGGGGTCGCGATGCCCCTCCTTCCCTCCCGGAGCCTAGCAGCTCTCCTCCGAAGCATCGCCTTCCCAACTGGGATTGGAGCAGCGCCCCCCCCCCGCCTCCCTCCCCCGCCTGCGAAATCCGGCTCAGAAAGGCAACTGTGCCCGGATGCCGAAGGAGGTATTTTCAAACCCTCCCCTCTCTGCGCCTCCCCGCGGCCCCCCCCCCCCCCAAATAAATCCCGAAGCCTGCAAACGAGCCCAGCATCCGAAGGCTGGCGGGAGAAGGGTGGGGGGCAGGCGCGCATCAGGAGGGTTGCGCGATACCCCCCCCCAAACCCCTCCAAACCACACAAGCCCCCCGAGAGAGCCGGAGCAGAGTTGCAAAGCCCCCCTCCCCTCCCCCCTTTCACCCTCCCGCCGGCGATTCCAAACCGAGCATCTCCGCGCTGCCGAATCCGGAGTTGGGAAAGGCGCAGGGAATCCGGATCGGGGTTGTTGTTGGTGGCGGCGGCGGGAGGGGAAAGGTGGGGGGTAAAAAGAGGGAGAGGGCGGGGGGGTGGGTCCGTCCGGGTCCGGGGTCTGCAAGCCAGGAAGGCGTCCCCCTCCCCAACCTTCCCCCCACCTCCCGCAATAGCAGCCTTCTCCCCGCTCCCTCCCTCCCTCCCCAGAGACCCCAAATCGAGCATCTCCAAGAATCCGGAGTTGGGAAGGCGCAGGGAATCCGGGTCGGGAGATGGTGGCCGGAGGGGAACGGGGTGCAAAAAAAAAAAAGGGGGGGGGGGTGTCCGCCTAGGGTCTGCAAGCCAGGAAGGTATCCCCCTCCCCCAACAGCAGGAGCTCTCCCCAGGAGCCCCCCTCCCCCGCCCTGATCCGGAGGGAAGACGCCTTACCTGCATCTCTCATTCTCGCCGCCCGCCTCGCCCGGAACAGAAACGGCCAGGTGGGTCCCACCCGGCGCCGCCACCGTTCAGCGCAGCGGCGGTGGCAGCATCAGCAGCATCAGCATCAGCAGCAGCGGCGGCGGCGGGGACGGCGACGGCGGCGGCTCCCCAACCTCCGCCCGCCCGTCCGCCCGCTCCGGCGAGCCAGCCTCCCTCCCGGGCGTTCCCGTCCTCGGGTCGAAGAAGCGCGTCGCCGCTGCCGCTGCCGCCCCTCTTGCCCGCCGGCTGGGCTTCTGGCTCCTGGGCGCGCCCCCTCCCCACCTCTGCGGGCCGGATCGGGCCCCCGCCCGGCTCCCCCCGCCCTCGGCCGGCTGCAGCAGCCAAGCCCGGCGCGCCTTCCTCTCTCTCCTCCTCCTCCTCCCGAAGGACAGGTGGGGAGCCAGGCAGGCAGGCAAGCAGGGGCGGGAGCGCGCACGCGGGAGCGGCGGAGGGAGCGCGCGCCGAGGCGCGGATTTGGGGACCGCGCAGAGGAAAAAAAAAAAAAAAGAAAAGAAAAGAAAAGAAAAGAGGGGAGACTCTGACCGGCGCCCGCCTCTCCTCCTTTCTGACTTGCGGAGGAAGAGGTGGGGAGGAGGAAGAAGAGAAGAGGATGCTAAGCGCCGAAGAATAACCAAGATGCAGCCCGGGAGTGGGGGGTGGGTGGGCTGCAAATGCCAAGAGGAAGCGGGTTGGGGGGAGAGGAAAAAGGGAGGAAGCGATGTTGGGGAGCTGGAAAGGAGGAACGAGGACGGGGGACCCCTGAATCTGGGGGATGGTCGCCTATTATGGTCTCTATTGAGATGGAGCTAAAAGTGGCAGAAGGAATAAACGGGGGGGGGGGAGGGGAGGGAGAGGAAGGAATGGGAAGGGAGGGACAGGTCGGGCAAGGAAAGGTAGGTGTGGAGCTTTGTTTTTGCCCCCTTTGGCTTCTTCAGAGAGCTGGGGAGAGAGGGAAGGGGAAAGGAAAGAAGGAAAGGAAAGGAAAGGAAAGAAGGAAAGGAAGGAAGGAAGGAAGGAAGGAAGGGGAGAGAGGAAGGAAGAAAAGAAGGAAAAGAGGGGGAGAGAAGAGAGAAGGAAGGAAAAGGGGGAAGGAAGGAAGGAAGGAAGGAAGAGATGGAGAGAAAAGATGAGAGGAAGGAAAAAGGATGAGAGAGGAAGGAAGGATGGAAGGAAAGAATTTATCTTCACAAACAAACAAAAGAAAAGGCTTCTGGATTTTCATTGCCTGACATTCTACACCCAGGGTCTTCAAGAAGGGGAGGGGGAAGGTCATTTGTTGAGAAATGCTTCACTTATTCCCATTCACCCACTCAGAAAATAAGATTCTTAAACTGAACCATAAGGAACCTGCCTTTTTTGATATCCCTTATGTTTTAAAAGGAGGAGGAGCCACCACTGTTGAATGACCACAGCCGCTAGGTCAGGTTGGGTCAGCTAAGGAGCCACATCTAGCTGATCTTGGTTGATTTGGAAAGCTAGACCTTGGTTGATCACAATCCAGGACCAGGAAATCAAAAGCATCCCTGAAAAGAGGCCTGGTCAATCGCTTCCACATCAGGCCAAGGAAACCTCATGGAGGCAGCTCTGAAGACCTTGAGAGTTGAGCTGGACTCAACATGACATCACTTCATACCATGACCTAACTTGACCCCACATACCCAGCGCCTTGCAGAACAGTTCACCAGACTGCAAAATCTGCCATGAATTGGCCAATGGGAGAGGGATACCACCAAGACAAGAAGAGGTTGGGGAGGACAGGATGGAAGTAGAAAGAAGAACATGGGCAGCTGATCTTCTACCCATGCGCGTGCCGGCCAGCTGTTTTTCGGGCCTTCTGGGCCCCCAAGAAGTAGGGAAACAGGCTGTTTCCTGCCTCTGGAGGGCCTGAATGGGTGGGTGGGGAAGGCCCGTTTTTCTTTCTCACCTGGCTCCAGATCCTTTCTATGCATCTGGGGAGGGTGAAAACAGCCTTCCCCACTCCCTCGAAGGCCCTCCGGAGGCCTAAAACGGCCTGTTTCCCAACTTCCAGTTGGACAGGAAGTGACGTTTTTTGCTGTCCCCAGCCTCCAGAGACTCCTAGAGTGCCAGGAGCGGGGGGCAAGGGGGGTGGTCATGTGCACATGCGCAGAGCGGGGCACATAGAATTATGGGTGTGAGCATGTGCACGTGCGAACCTCCCCCACCACCCACTCCTGGCACTCAATGGCAAAACGACGGTGGCAAGTCAAGGACTGCCTGTAACCCTCAGGCCTTGAAGAAACCGATCAACTATGGCTGTTTTCCTTCTGGTCTGAGCCAAGGAGAGAGAGTTCCTTCCCAACGAAGTAAGCTTACTTACCGGATTACTCAGAGTAAGAGGGAGGGCAGAGCAGAAGAGCTGAAAAAGCCCAAGGAAATGGACCTCAGGTTGCCAAGTGCATCAGCTGACGCTTCCTACCCTCGGAGAAAACATTTAAACTCCAATCTTCCCTTTACAAATGGTGCTCAGGTGAAGTCCTTGACATTGAGTTAAAAGCCTTGTCATTATGCGGCTGCTGGTATTGCTCATATGACTTGATATCTGTTAATTGGTTGGGGTGATACTTCATTTGACTTCCGATCCGTTTTCAGACAGCTGCAGTTCAGCGAATGTCATCCGATATATTTATTTATGGGTTGTATTTTTAAACACCCCTGTAAATTGCCTCAGCGGGAGACGGCACCTGCCTTGATCTTGTTTGGCCCCGAAGGTAGGTGAGGGCTTGAGCCTGGAGTGGGGCGTCAATGGAAATCCCTTGGGGTTGTAAGAACAGGAAGTTGAAAAATATTTGGGGAGACCACAATGGTGAATGGCTTAGCACCATTGCCAAAACGACAATAGGGTGTCCATGAAGCCACACGGACTGTTGAGATTACTTCTTTCATGGACTGGGTTCTAAACCATCATCTGTTTCTAGAGGAAGTTGATGATGGGATCAGAATAATCAGATTATGGAATAACGGAATAACAGGAGAGTTGGCAATGGACCTTGGAGGTCTTCTTGTCCAATTGCCTGCTCAGGTAGGAAACCCCTGTACCATTTCAGACAAATCTCTTCTTGAAAACCTCTACAACTTCTGGAACCAAGCTATTCCACCAATTAATTGTTCTCACTGTCAGGAAATTCCTCCTTATTTCTACGTTGGTTCTCTCCTTGATTGGTTTCCATCCATTGCTTCTTGACCTGCCCTCAGGTGCATGTAGATTCTACAGGTTCTACAGATTAACAGAGTTGGAAGGGACCTTGTAGGTCATCTAGCAGAAGGCTCTACAGAATTTCTGACCAATGGCAGTCCAATCTCTTCTTGAAAGCCTCCAGGGATGAAGCTCCCACAACTTTTGAAGGCAACTTCTGTTCCATGGGTGGATTGTTCTTACTGTCAGAAAAATTCCTCCTCATTTCTAGGTTGAATCTCTCCTTGTTCAGTTTCCATCCATGATTCCTTGTCTGGCCTTCGGTTGCCTTGGAAAATAGCTTGACCCCCTTCCTCCTCTCTGTGGCATCCCCTCAAATAGAAATAGAGAGGCAAACTTAGTAACACACTAGTTGGCTTAGTAGCAGCTTTCACTCCTTGGCTCTTTGACCCAACCTCCTCTGTTGCTTCTAGATATGTTGGGACAGTGATGGCTAACCTTTTTGCCATCACATGCCAGGAGCGGGGGGGGGGGGGGGATTGTGCACACACATGCCCACACCCATAATTCTATGTGCCCTGCTCCCACACATGTGCATGCAACTCCCTGCCACCCCGCTCCTGGCATGCAATGGCTCGGTGGGCCCTGTAGGCCCATTTCTCTCTCTCCCCAGGCTCCACAGCCTTTTTAGGAGCTTGGGGAGGGCAAAAACGGCCTTACCCACCCCCTTGGAGGCCCTCTGGAGGCCGGAAACGGCCCATTTGACAACTTCCGGTGGGACTGGAAGGCCCGTTTTTTGCTCTTCCCCAGGTTCCAGAGCCTTTCTAGGAGCTTGGGGAGGGTGAAAACGGCATTCCTCACCCTCCCGAGGCCCTCAATGGCCCGTTTGCTGACTTCCGGTCCCACCAGAACTTGGCAAATGGGCTGTTTCCAGCCCCCGGAGCAGCTCCCGGGTGGTGGTGGGGAAGGCCGTTTTTGTCCTCTCCAAGCTCCTAGAAATGCCCTGGAGCCTGGGGAGAGAGAAAAACGGGCCTTCCCCACCAACTCCCGAGGTCCTCCAGAGGCAGGAAACACTGTTTTCCTATTTCCAGTGCGCTGAGAAGGCCTGAAAATCAGCTGGCCAGCACCCACATGCTGAGCTCGTGTGACCACCGATATGGCTACATGTACCACCTGTGGCATGCGTGGCATAGGTTCGCCATCACGGTGTTAGGACAACCAACCCATGTTTGTCCCAAGACTTCTGGAAGATGCCAAGTGGGCAAAGATTGATCGAAATCTTTAGGAACTCTACTGCTTCTTGTAAACCCAAGAGATCTGTTCTCATGCCTTGCTTTATAAGTTAGGCTAGCCAGATACTGAATTTAGGGATCTCAGCAAACAGAGTCTCCTCCTGGCCACTGATGTTCACTTTTTCTTCTTCTTCTTCTAACTTTCTCCCCGGTTCCAGGCTCGTTGACACACGAAGCCAAGATCAAAGCATATGGCCGACAATCTCTGAATTCCCCATATGGCTGAGACAAAAGGGGGGGGGGGAGGGAGAAATGAAAAGGGAGAGGGCTGTAGCTGATGCTCCTCGCAAAGAGAACATGCTATTCCCACCCTGCACCGCCTGGTTGAATTGCAGACCAGGCCAGTCTGCTCCAAATGGTAATCAGTTTGTCTGCTTGCCATGTGGATTGTGTTCTGCTGGGGCCCAAGCCAACCAGAACGCAAAAGCTGGCTCGGTTTGCAAAGCAGGTGGCCGTGGACGAAAACTGCGAGACCTACAACGGGGTGGTGTGACGGGTGCGTGCGGCTCTGTCCTGGCTGATGAAGCTGTTGCAGCTCGGCAGGTCAACCCTGTCCTGGGGTAATCTTTCTGTCCATGTGCGCGTGTGAGTTTCAATGCTGGTCGGAGCAAACTGGAATGGAAGCCAGGCAAGAGGGCGTGTATAACTAAGTCTAATCAAGGAGAGATCCAAGGTAGAAATAAGGAGAAATTCCCTGATGGTGAGAACAATTAACCAGTGGAACGACTTGCCACCAGACGTCGTGGGTGCTCCGACACTGGAGGTTTTTAAGAAGAGGTTGGACAACCATGAGTTTCCGGCAGGCCTGGGGCCGTTGCTCTCGCTCTTGTGATCTGGCGAGATCCGGCCATGAATGGCGTGAATGAGTCTTTAATGTTTTTAATGTTTTTAATTTTTCAATGTTTTTTTATAATTATTTTTTAAAATGTATTGTGAATCGCCCTGAGTCTTTGGAGAGGGGCAGCATATAAATTAAATTAAATTAAATTAAATTAAATTAAATTAAATTAAATTAAATTAAATTAAATTAAATTAAATTAAATTAAATTAAATTAAATTAAATTAAATTAAATTAAATTAAATTAAATTAAATTAAATTAAATTAAATTAAATTAAATTAAATTAAATTAAATTAAATTAAATTAAATTAAATTAAATTAAATTAAATTAAATTAAATTAAATTAAATTAAATTAAATTAAATTAAATTAAATTAAATTAAATTAAATTAAATTAAATTATTAAATTAAATTAAATTAGTTCAGGATTGTATAGGGCAATGATGGCGAACCTTTTTGGACCGAGTTTCAAAAAGGGATCATGTGTGCTCGTCTGGGCTGCAACCCCGGAAGAGAAACTGCCCAGGATGCATGCGCTTGCTGAAAAATGAACTTCCGGTTTCAGCCAGCTACTCTTCTGGGTTTCTAGCGCGCAACGATCAGCTGGCCAGCACGCATGCTGACGCAAGAAATCAGAAAACCAGCTCTTCCAGTTTCCAGCACTGTCGCACGCAAAAAGGCTAGGTGATTGTTGCACACCAGAAACCTGGAAGAGGAAAGGGTGCCGCCATGAGTGCCAGGCAACATGGCTCCACCTGCCACTTCAGGCATGAGTGCCATAGGTTCGCCATCATGGGTATAGGGTCTCCAGCTTGAGCAGGGGGTTGGACTAGAAGTCCTCCAAAGTTCCTTCCAACTCTGTTATTTTGCTATTCTGTCTTCCTCCCTCCCTCCCTCCCTTCTTTCTCTATCACTGGAGGTTTTCAAGAAGAGCCAACCCCTTGTCTGAAATGATCTAGGGCCGTGATGGCAAACCTATGGCACATGTGCCACCTGTGGCATGGGGAGCCATATCGGTGGGCACGCAAGCGCTGCCCTAGCTCGGCTGATTTTTGGGCCTTCCGGGCCCACCGGAAGTCGGAAAAGGGGCCATTTATGGCTTCCGGAGGGCCTCCGGGGCGATGGGGAAGGCTGTTTTTGCCCTCCCCAGGCTCCAAGAAAGCCTCTGGAGCCTGGAGAGGGCGAAAAACGGGCCTACTGCACCCACCGTACCATTGCGTGCCAAAAGGGGGGAGCGCAGGGGTGTCGCACACACATGTGCGGGGGGTGGGCTGGGCGCACTAAATAATGGGTGTGGGCACGCATGGGTGCGACCTCCCCACGCTCCCCCCCGCTTTTGGCACACGACGGCAAAAAGGTTAGCCATCACTGATCTAGGGTCTCCTGCTTGAACAGAGGGTTGGACCTCGGAGGGCTCTTCCAATTCCATTATTCTGTTATTCTGGAGGTGAGTAATGTTCCCACTGTTTTAACCTTCGAGAAAGGTATCAAAACCTGGTTTTGCTGGTTGGCCTCGAGGCCTCAAGGGACGCGCTCATCACTGGAGGTAGTTGATGAGGTAGGAAGACCTCATTCCCCCATTCTTACTTCTGGTTTTCATATCGTTTTAAAATTTCAACTCGTACCGTTTCAATATTTCAATTCTATTCCTCTCTTTGCAAGCCGTAAGCCGCCCAGAGTCGCCTGATGGGGGAGATGGGAGGCATAAAAATGTAAACAAGCAAACAAACATCCCGCTTTCCTCATCTGGTTCCTGACTCCCTTCCCAATATCAGTTGAAGATTTTTTAAAAAAATAAGTTGAGCTTCTCTTTTCGACCATGATTTCAACCATCATGGAGGTGTCCATTTGTTTTTCTCAAAGAAAGCATGGAAGCGATTTGCTCTTTCATTTCTTGGGGAAGGGTTTTTGAGTTTCTTCATCCAACCTCATATCCACCTCCCTTGTGGATTTTTGGGTAGCCTCCAGGGGTGAAATCCAGCAGGTTCTGACAGGTTCTGGAGAACCGGTAGCGGAAATTTTGAGTAGTTTGGAGAACCGGCAAATACCACTTCTGGCTGGCCCCAGAGTGGGGTGGGAATGGAGATTTTGCAATATCCTTCCCCCAGGAGTTGGGTGGGAATGGAGATTTTGCAATATCCTTCCTCCTGGAGTGGGGAGGGAATGGAGATTTTGCAGTATCCTTCCCCTGCCATACCCACCAAGCCACGCCCACAGAACCGATAGGATTTCACCACTGGTATAGAGTTTTCTGCTTGAGCAAGGGGTCTCCCAAAGGTGCTTTTTCAAAAACTTTTCTTCACTCAGAACTGAAGAAGCTGGTTGGATGGGAAGTGAAACCTCTTCAAGGAAAAAATTCAGGTTGCCTTTTGCAAAAGCATCTTTGGAACAACCATGACCCGGATGACAGAGTATCTCCATAGACATCTAATCCAACTCCAACCCCCTGCTCAATAGGACACCCCCATACCATTTCAGACAAGCGATTGTCCAGTCTCTTCTTAAAAGCCTCTAGTGATGAAGTACCCACAACTTCTGGAGGGAAGCCATTCCACTGATTAATTGTTCTAACTGTCAGGAAATTTCTCATTTTTCAGTTGCTTCTCTCCTTGATTAGTTTCCATCTGTTGTTTCTTGTCTTGCCTTCTGATGCTTTGGAAAATTGGTTTCCCCCTCTGTTGGGAAGACTCCCTATTGCAAGAGGCATGGAGACGTGCTGAGAGTTGAAATCTAAGATCTGGAGAAAGCAAGCCACTTGACTTCATCCCCCTTAGAACAATCCTTTCAAAATTTTGAAGAACCTAGGCTGGCTTTTGTGCTCTCAGCCTGGGCTCAGAACATCAAATGATGCCCATTTAGAGATGCCTCATTTAGCCCATCATCTCAGCTTCCCACAGTGGCCACCTAAATATTTCACCCCACCAATAAAAAATTCAATTCATCGTGGTCATTTCCCGGCAGGACGTATTCAAAGCTGTCTCAAATTGGAACTTCACTACAACCGTAATGACTAATTATCATTGACAAATCTATCCAGTATGAATGTGTTTCTTTTCTTCTTCTTCTTTTTTTTTCACATCTATTTTCTTGGAACTTGATGTACCTCAACATAAGAGCTATTCTCAGTTCCATGGCTACATAATTGATTCCAAGATTTGAAGCTGCTGGATCATTTTCTTGCTAGCTAATCTCTCCATGATCCCTGTTTGCCAATAGACTCCAGTCGTCAATGAGCAAACAATGTCAAGATGTTCTAAAGTGAGGCCTCCTACCATGCTGTCTTCTAGACAACTGCTAAAATGACCACCCACAGGCTATTTCCTTGCCTGTGACCCATTGTGATTTCTGAGATAGTAAGAGGACTCACATTTTAGGCACAACATATTAGATTCGATACCCAGGAAATTCTAGGTAGATCTGAAAGTTCTAGTGATGATTGGCAGAGAAGAAGATGGACTGATGACTCAAGCCCCCATATGGCAACTTCCTATGGATCTGATAACCATCACAGAACTGTAGGGAATCTCAATATGGGTTCAGATCACCCCATTACACCTTGCACATCATGGACATGTGAAACTAAAAGTGATGGTGGCCAGATGTTCTTGGAATGGCCTTCTAGAACCCCAAGAAACAACGGTCTTTGCAAAGTGGGGTCAGAAAGGTGAAAGATGGCAGGTGCAATGGGATGAGCACCGCAATACAGTTACCATCTTGACTTTTTTGCACATATCCTGTGGGTGGGGATGCTCCTACGGGGTGTTGTGGCCCGCTGGCGGCCAGCGGACCTGGCAGCAGAGTCAGACAGTGAGGAGGTTGGGGAGGAACTTGGGCCAGTCCTGGAGGCTGGGGAAAGCTCAGACGAGGGCTCTGCATCAGAGGCAGAGAGGTGGCCAAGGCCATCTGATAGTTATGTGCAGCCTCTGGAGTCTGACAGTAGCGAGGCAGAAGAAGAGCAGGAGCCTGTTCCCAGTGTGCACATGCGGAGAGTTGCCAGATGACAAGAACAATTAAGAAAACAGGGTCAATTTGGGAGTAAGGCTTGGAGATGATTGGCCCCTCCCATAAGATTTAAAAGAAGAGCGAACGGGATGTGAGCTTTTGCAGGAAGCAATTAGTTCATCTGGCCAATTCAAGATTTGAAAATTCTGTTTGTGCCTCTGTGCCAAGTTTGGCCTTGCCCTGCGTCTGGCAATTAGTTCTCTGGCAGCATTCCATGGCAGATAAGGTGGGTGTTGATAACCTTCCTCTGAAAGACTGTTGATCAGGCCTTGCGGACTGTAAATGAAAATAATTTACAGTCGTATAAATAAAAGAGGTTTTGCAGGACTAAGATTGTGCTTTATACTTTCGAAGGAAGCCTAGGCCAGAACACGGGGAACTCTATCGGCCAACGATTTGGTTGGCACCAAACTGCGGGAAACATAGATGATAGGAGGGGTTGCATTTCTGCGTTGGTCAGAATACCTCGAGTGTCATTACTATGACCATCGATATTCTTTTGCTGGGGGTGGGGAGAACATGTGAATGAAAGTCTCAGAGCAAGCGTACAGGAGGAAAAAAATGAGGATGAACACCAAACCCTCCGTTCAGTGTGGATGTGACAGTCGGCATCCCAAGGAATGAAGCTTGGATCGGCAGCCGTATCACCGAGCTGAAAGTTTTGAGTCAATCCCACCATTGGGTTTTGTGTCAATTGTTCAATAGATCAGCTCTGGGCAGCCGTCCACCATGGGCTCATCTTGGTCTTTTTCCAGACAGATTGTTGGCAGTTGAAAATCATTAATACTTCAGAGAAGAGGAGGAAGAGCTGGGGATTTGATCAAGATAACAAAAAGGGCGTTTTTGGGAGGGAGGAGGGGCGGGTGCCGCCGAGGGAAGCAAAATGCCAGAGCATCTGTGTGTATTTGTCATTTGGAAACATGTTGGAGAGTGGGAGGGGAGAAAAAGGGGGGAAGGAAAAGGAATCGAAGACAGGAGGGGTTGAAACGAGGAGGGGGCGTGTTGGGGAGCAGAGCATTTGGAAGCGAAGGAGGGGAGAATGGCTATTCTGGGATGTCTCAAAAGGCACGGGGTCAACTCACTCGAGCTGAACAGATTTTTTTGGTTTTGCACCCACGATGAAAAAAAAAAAAGATTTAAAAAACCCAACAACGAAAGAAGAAGACACCAGAATTAAAGCCCTCGGAACGAGTGGAGAAAAAAAATGTAATTGAAAAAGAAACAACTCTCCACTCCTCCCTCCAAGGCCTTCAGCAGATTTTTCTAGTTGGGCTGGGATCAGGAGTGTGCAGATCGTCAATTATGACTTATGGGCAGGTGGGCGGAGCCTCCTGCCGCTTTTACTACCGGTTCTAAAGAACCGGACAGAAGCGGGAGCAACCCACTGGTTGGAATCTGTTGTGTGGAATTGGGATCCAAGAAATCGGAGAGAGATGATGCCTCTGTTTTGGGTGCAAGAAATGTCAGGATTCACCCACAGCGGAAGCTTTGAAAGCAGGTCAGAACGGGCAATATGGAGGCTGATGGACCCCTGGCTTGATTCTTTTACCTATCAATACTCATGGCTAGGCTGACAAGCAACCTCACTGGGTCCCTCTTTCTCCAAAGCCAGGAAGCATCCTAAGGGAAGACAACCCTAAGGGAAGACACCCCTAGAGCAGGCGTGTCAAACTCAATTTCACTGAGGGCCACATCAGGATTGTGTTTGACCTCAGGAGGCCAGGCAGGTGAACCGGTAGTTGTGACTGTGCCTCATTTGGATTATGCTGAGATGGCCGGCCCAACAGCTAGGCTGATTGCTGAGCTCTTGGCATGAGATGTCAATGAGGTGAGGCCCAGCTCACATCGCGTGGGAAAAGTCCCTGGAGAAAACCAAGCTCGGGAGATGTGAGGTTAAGACACCTGCGCCTTGTCTTGCTGCTCCACTCGCTTGCTCGGCAGGTGAGTGTCAACATTAGCAGCAGCAGCAGTTAGCTTTCGCTGAGTGAGTCAGGAGGGATGGCCGTCAGCATCTTCTTACGAGGAAAGCTCTCCTCCTTTTTTTTTTTTAAGGCAAACATTTTCTGTAGAGAAATGGACTTGGCAAACCGGCGTGTTCCTTCTTATCCGTTCCCTCTGGTGCATTGCCTTTCCAGCAGCTGTCTTGACTCATCTCTTCTCTTTGGGCAAAGTTGCTGATGGTGTTATCTCCTCTGGCTTTGTGGTCCAGGCTGTTAATGATCCTGACTTGTCCAGCAATCCGTAGCTACTGAAGGTTGATGATGAAGGGCTGTCTTTTCCCAGTCCTATCTACTCAATTCGCCAGAATGGAGAAGCAGGGAATGTTATGGGTCAACTCTCTTAAGGAGGTCCATCCAGTGGCTTCTCCACGGTGGCTCCCTCCCTGTGGAGCATTGTCCTAGCAGAGATAGGATTGGCCCCAAACCTTGTTATGCATTTGAAAGGACCTGAAGACATGTGTTTCCCCCAGTTGGGGTCTAGGATTCCAGGGTGGTAAGGGGCCCATCAAGTGGTTGGAGGGAGGAAGAGAGAGAGAGATAGAAAAGAGGTTGATGATGGAGAGAGATATATAAATGAATGGAAGGATTGGATAGATGATAGATAGATAAATAGATCATAGAGAGAGATCAGAGATATAGATGATAGCTAGCTAGCTAGACAGACAGATAGCTATAGATGATAGCTAAATAGTTCCATTGCTAGATAGAGCTATCTAGCTAGGTAGCCAAATAACTAGCTGGATGGATGGGCAGATGGCAGACAGACAGATAGGAGACAGAGAAATAGAGATATGATGGAGAAAGACAGACAGATAGATAGGTGGATAGATAGATGGTAGATAGATAGCTACATAGCTAGATAGAGCTATCTAGCTATTTAGCTGTCTAGTTATCTAGCTAGGTAACTAGGTAGCCAGATGGATGGATGGATGGATGGATGGATGGATGGATGGATGGATGGATGAACAGCCATCCATCCATCCATCCATCCATCCATCCATCCATCCATCCAGCCAAATAGATAGGAGAGAAAGAGAGATACGATGGAGATAGATAGAGAGATAGATAGAGATAGAGATATTTGTATTCTTCTAGGATGCCCAGTGGCTGCCTCCTCAAAGAAACCAGCCCTGCCTTTGTAAAGCTCTATTTTGCTCTCCTAGATTTAGTGACCAGCCCTCCCCCAGTACTCCTGGCACCTCTGTTCTCCCCCTCTTCCTCGACACACATACATCAAAATCCTGCTGAGCTTTGAAAAGGGGCTCCGCTGGCAAGAGATGGAGAGGTTTTTAATTACTCTCATTATTGCTCAGTAATCCTTTCTTCTTTCCCATTTTCACACATTTCTTCTAACAAGCTGAACTAAAGAGAAATTTCAGGGGGAGGGGAGTGGAAATGATCAAGTCTGAGGGGAAAAATGCTTTTCGTTGCTTTGATCAGGCACTAGCAGAAGCTCTTGGATCACTCTTGGTTCAGCTTGAAGATGGGTTGACTTCAACTCCCAGAATTCCCCAGCCATTATTGAATTCTGGGAGTTGTAGTCCACCCATCTTCCAGTTGGCAAGGTTGAGAAACACTGCTTTGGATTTTAAGTTTTGCCCAAGGTGTCTCTGAGATTTTTCCCCTTCATGGTCCTTTGAGTTGTCCCTCATTTTGAGAACATCCCCAAAGTCTGCAACCACCTTTCATAGTCTTCTACACACTCTTTGCTCATCACCACAGCCTCTTTGGATTCCCCCAGAAGAGGCTAACGACAGACATGGTTTTCTCCCTTTTGCAAACGATGAGTAACTCATTGCTTGGCCCCCCAAAACATTGCTCATCGTTGACACCCTTTCCAACTCTCTCTGGGCTAGCATTCCAACGTCTTCGCAGAGATGCACTTGAGAATGATTCACCGTCACCAGAGACAAGATTGTGGAAGGGGTGGCAAGTCCACCCACTCTTCCGTTGAATAGTGGCCACGGGGAAGAAAATTCCAAATGTGTGAAAATGCTACCCACTGCCTGGGGTGGCAACGGATAAAGTCAGTGTCCATTTAAGGCTGTGTGTTGAATTAGAGAAATGCCACCTTTGTATTACTCAAGAAGAGAGCAGAGTAAGTGTGGCTTGTAGATAACATGAAACAATAGAGATAGTCGTTGACTTACAACCACAATTAGACCATACTTTCGGTTGCCAATTCTGTGCCCAATTTTACAATCTTTTTTGGGACACTGCAAAGCACTGCAGTTGTTAAATGAATCCTGCAGTCTTGCCATCAAGCAATACCTGGATTAGGGTATTGTTGACTTCTTGATTAAAGGCTACTATTAATCTTGGTGTTAATCTCTGTTTATGTGGGTGTTGATTGCCAGTGAGGAGATATTCTGGTCTTTTTGTTACCTTTTTGGCTTTTTGATTGTCTCTTTTGAATGATTCCTAATCAATGAACTACCAACTCAGACAAACAAGCTAACAGTAAACAACAGCCTGATCAAGGAACTCCCACAAACACCAACATTTGTATATAAACAGAGAGCAAACCCACTCTTCCAGCACTGATGATGTTATCTAGTTGAGTAATGAAACATCTGCAAGAAAACAACGAAACTCAGAGAGCACCAAGGATCCTACAGAAAGATCCTACCCAGATAAGCGTGGATTAACACCAGACAAACAATCAAGCAAGCAAAAACAATACTCTAATCAAGGAACTAGCAAAGAAAAAAAATATACTGTTGAAGCAATTGTATATAAACAGAGAATCCTTTTAGCACTGATGATGTTACCTAGTTGAGTAACGAAATATCTGCAAGAAAACAACCAAGCTCAGAGAGCCCCAAGGCCCTCACAATCCTCTTCTTACTTCTCCTCCTCCTCAGCCTTCACTCCGTAAAGCATTGAAAATGTCACCTTGTTGGGTCATGAAACATTTGCAAGAAAACCAAGGACTCCACAGAAAGAGAAACCCAGATAAGCGTGGATTAACACCAGACAAACAAACAAGCAGAAAACAATCAAGAAACTAGCAAGAAATTTTCCCCCCCCACATTCTCACCAATTCTGCCAAGACAAGCAATTGTATATAAACAGAGACCAAACCCCACTCCTTTATAGCACTGATGATGTTCCCTAGTTGGGTCATGAAACGTCTGCAAGAAAATCACCAAGCTCAGAGAGCACCAAGGACCCCACAGACCAGGAACTCCTGCTTTAGAACTCCTGATCATCCTGATTTTTGCACATGTCTTTCTTTTGAGCCATGGTGACACAGTGGTTAGAGAGCAGTACTGCAGGCTAACTTCTGCTGCCTGCCGGCTGCCTGCAATTTGGCGGTTCGAATCTCACCAGGCAGGCTCAAGGTTGACTCAGCCTTCCATCCTTCCAAGATAGGTAAAATGAGGACCCAGAATTGTTGGGGGGCAAGAGGCTGACTCTGTAATCTGCTTAGAGAGGGCTGTAAAGCGGTATATAAGTGCTATTGCTATTTTAATGCCCCTCAATAATGTTCTTTAGAGGATCTGAATGTCAGCACCAATCCATCAATCCCTACCCTCTCTTCCTTCCCCCTCCAAGTTTGCGAGTGACAAGTACTCTTCCGAGAAGGATTAAAAGCAGAGAGTAAGAACCATATAAAACTGCTGGTAATTATGTGCAAAAGGGCCTTCCATAATTTATAAAGGTAGAGAATATAAACATTTCCGTGCCTGATTCATATTAATTCATTTTGGAGGGTTAATATCCACATCGTGCCCTTCATTGACAGGAGCATACCGCCTTTCATCAATAATTGAATATATAAAAGGGAAGGGAAGGCTTCTTGTAAACATCTTGTTAGCAAAACGCTAACAAAAGGGAAGTTGGTTAGCTCTGTTAGTTTTCACCTCTCGCTCCTCACCCTAAACAAAGAGACGAAATAGCCTGCGGTGAAAACGTGCGTCTGGCAGAAAAATCTCCATTTTTCTCTATTATTCTTTGATATAAATATAGATACACATTATTCAAAGATTTTCCAAAGATAACGTGAACCTGTTTCTGGTTTCAAACATATTATTGCACCAAGTTTTCCTTAGTCAGTGTACAATGAGGACTAGAAACCCGCATATGAGCTGGAGTCCTGAAATCACATGACATAAATTCCATCCAGTGCCTAAATCTGAATGACCATGGGGATTCTTAGACTACTGAAAAAAACAAAAACAAACAAACAAACAAACAAACTGGTGTTCCTATTTCTGGTTCCAAATACGCTATTGCACCGAGTTTTCCTTGGCAGTGTACAATGAGGACTAGAAACCTGTATTTGAGCTGGAGTCCTGAAACCATGTGATATAAACTCCATCCAGTCTTTAAGTCTTAAAGATCGTGGGGATTCCTAGACCACCGAAAAAAGCTGGTGACAATGTGTTTCTGTTTCAGTGTTGTGGCCTATCAGTCACTGGTCCCTCCAGCAGCTGAATCAGAGGAGGAGGTGTGGGAGTCGGGGTCAGCATCAAGGCAACCTGAGAGCTCCAAGGGGGAAGAGGGAATGGAGATGTCAGAGAGACAGAGGAGGAGCCTGGGCCATCCGTCAGCCCTAGATGGAGAGTCAACAGCCCCCAGGTCTGGAGGTGGCTGATGAGGAAGAGGAGGAACAGCTGGGTCCAGTGCCTGATGCACATGTGGATGTGCAGAAGGCAGAGGAGAGGAGAGCAGTGGAAATCTATGGGCCGGTCCTTGGGATGGAAGAGCCACTACTGCTAGCAAAGCACCACGTTAGCTCTGGGATAAAAGGCAGGGGCCAGAGATGAATAGATGTTGCAAACATCTATTCATCTCCCTGACGGACAGACTTGTTAGCCTGCTGTAAGAGAGAAACCTTTTGCCGGGCTGACTGGCGTTCCTAATAAAGGAATCATTGAATTAACTACAGAGCGTTTGTCGTATTTAGGGAGCTGGGTCAGAACATTCTGGTTCCAAAAATGCGATTATATCAAATTTTCCTTGGTCAGTGTACAATGAGGACTAGAAACCTGCACCTGAGTTTTGAAATCACATGCTATAGCCACCATTCAGTACCTAGGTTTGAATGACTGTGAGGATTCCTAAGCCGGAAAACCCAGGCAGGGCTGCTCAAAGGATTTGAGATTCAACAGCTCCACTGTCTATTAGAATAAATCTCCTTCTGGGCCATCTCTCCTATAGCAGCTGGCAGGAAATAAAGCTGTCATCGGACTGTGTTTATACTTTCATTGAGTTATTTGAGAAAACGGACCGAGGGAATCGCCGGCACTTTGGACCATTTGCCTGAGACCCTCCGTGGACAGACCGCTGTCTCCTGCAGTCAATTTGTCCTCTTGTGTTTGCTTAAATAATTCAGCACCAAAGTAAATATTCCTCCCCTGAGCATTTATTTCCAAACTGAAAAATTGTTGGTATCCAAGTTAGGCACTTGGTGCTAGGCAAAGGCCCTGGGAGGACATAGAATAGAATAGAGTAGAATAGAATAGAATAGAATAGAATAGAATAGAATAGAATAGAATAGAATAGAATAGAATAGAATAGAATAGAATAGAATAACAGAGTTGGAAGGGACCTTGGAGGTCTTCTAGTCCAACCCCCTGCTTAGGAAACCCTACAGACAAATGGCTGTCCAATCTCTTCTTGAAACCCTCCAGTGTTGGAGCATTCACAACTTCTGGAGGCAAGTTGTTCCACTGATTAATTGTTCTAACTGTCAGAAAATTTATCCTTGGTTCTAAGTTGCTTCTCTCCTTGATTAGTTTCCACCCATTGCTTCTTGTCCTGCCCTCAAGTGCTTTGGAGAATAGCTTGACTGCCTCTTCTTTGTGGCAGCCCCTGAGATATTGGAAGACTGCTATCATGTCTCCCCTAATCCTTCTTTTCATTAAACTAAACATACCCAGTTCCTGCAACCGTTCTTCATGTGTTTTGGCTCCAGTCCCTTAATCCTCTTTGTTGCTCTTCTCTGCACTCTTTCTAGAGTCTCCACATCTTTTTTACTTCGTGGTGACCAAAACTGGATGCCGTATTCCAAGTGTGGCCTTACCAAGGCATTATAAAGTGGTATTAACACTTCGCGTGATCTTGGTTCTATCCCTCTGTTGATGCAGCCTAGAACTGTGTTGGCTTTTTGGGCAGCTGCTGCACACGGCTGGCTCCTATCTAAATGGTTGTCCACTAGGACTCCAAGATCCCTCTCACGGTTACTACTCTTGAGCGAGGTACCACATATACTGTCCCTGTGCATTTTGGTTTTCTTGCCTAAATGTAGAACCTGACTTTTTTCACCGTTGAATTTCATTTTGTTAGATAGCGCCCAATGTTCAAGTCTGTTCCACAATCTGGTTGCGTGGCCAATGAACAAGGAGGGGAAGAAAGCATGGCTGTGCTTGGTAAGTTTCCCTTGGTTGGAGACAAATGGAGAAGGTTGGTGTCTGACGGCCAGCGGAAGTCTGCAGAAAAGACCATGTTTTGCAAGAAGAACATGGAAGGTCCAATCCTCCAATCCTTGAGCCTTTCAAGGTGGGCTTTATTCCACTGGTGGGATCTCGGAGGTCACCACAAACAGCTGAGTCAACTTTGGAGAGCCAATATATGGAAGGAACACCGAAAAGGAGCATGTCCCTCAGTCAATTTAAGGGATCTAGTTTAAAACATGCACAATTCTGGATAGTCTTTCATTTATGGAGTCTTTGATGCCCTCTGAGCTTGGAGATTTTCTTACAAATGTTTCATGACCGAACTAGTACCTGATAATTACCATTCTTACCAGAGCACCATCAATACTCTAAGAATGCTGATGATGTTACGTAGCTGGGTCAGAAAACAACCAAGAGGCCACCAAGGACCCCTCATTTCAACCTGAACTATGAATCTTATCCTTTATCAGATAAAGGTCAACCTATAAGAAGAACATCAACTTCTAGAGAAGTATCTGCTGACCTGATTATCCCCATGAGTGCCCAGCAACGGGTACATCAACAAAGTTTTGATGTATCCCCGTTAGCTTGTCCATATTTTGGGTTGGGCAATCAAGTTGCATGACCGAGTTTAGCTTAGTGTGTTGTGTGAACACAACCATTATGATTTGCAAATCATGGTTTATGGAGCCTAGGCGTTCCGTAAACTAGGAACCTAACCTGTGTGTGGAAGTGTTTAATAAATTATGGCTCACTAAACGTGCCAGTTAGCATGACTTCAGAAATTCTT
Organism: Arizona elegans; assembly: GCA_022577455.1. Classification (NCBI taxonomy): domain Eukaryota; kingdom Metazoa; phylum Chordata; class Lepidosauria; order Squamata; family Colubridae; genus Arizona; species Arizona elegans. Next base: position 21,151,051 of record JAKOOJ010000016.1, read on the forward strand.
AAGGATCTCAGTGAGAGATTGTAAGCTTTTATTGATTGTTGACATGTATGACGTGAGCTGAATTAAGATGGAATATTTTTCCAGAACATATGAGAATCAATTTAGCGTAGGGGTTAAACGCATCAGGCTAGAAGCCAGGCGACTGTGAGTTCTAGTTCTGCCTTAGATATGAAAACTGGCTGGGTGACTTTGGGCCAATCAACAGGAGACAGTGAATTTTAGTCCCGCCTTAAGTACAGAGCCAGCTGCTTGACCTTGGGCCAGCCATCCTCTATCAACTCTAGGAAGTAGGCAATGGCAAACCAGTTGCAAAAATCTGGCCAAGAACACTGCAAAGACTAATTGAGTCACCAGGACTCAAGACTTTCTTAAACAAACAAAGCAGACAGATCTTTTTTTTTTTCCAGATTATATTTTTGAATTGTATTTGGTTTGCTTTCGGGATAACAAAACTACATTCAGGTTTGTTTTAAAGTCTAGTTCTGAGCCTAACTGGCAGATATATTTCCCAAATTACTTTGGATGTTGTCAAAATATACCAAAAATAAGAGCAGGCTGTTTATTATCCAGAGGAATGGAGAAGAAATCTATTTGGTTAACACGAACTGATCAAATTCGCAGTTCCCAGGCCAATAGATAAACGTAATTATATTTTGATACCCTGCTTTTGTTAGTTTTCCAGTACAGTTCTCCAATTCATTAAGTTCCCTATCAAAAACATCCAGATAACATTTCATGGTTTCTGAGCAAGTTTTGTGGCACATTTTTGTCCCACTAGAGGTTGTTTCTTCTTCTTAACTTTCAAGAAGTTTTATTTCTGCAAAACTTGATTTCCACTTAAATTGAACAAGGTTGCTTTTTAAATGTGGGGGAAGTAGTGTTTTAATGCCAGAAGCATTACCACGCACCACCTAAACATCGGGTATAAATGGAATGTTGTACGAATACACCAAATTTTTTTGCTGATACATGTACAGAAATATCAAATAGAGATGTTTAAAATGTCTCAATTTCTCTTTAAAGTTTTTAAAGTCTCCTGTCACTACCCCTGTCTCTTTCTCTCTCTGTCTCCTGATTTTTCTTTTCTTTTTCTTGATGTTGTTTTTGAAATTTATTTACTTATTTATATATATACAGTATATATGCCACCTTTATTTTTTTTACATATAACTCAAGGTGTCATACATATTCAACACACCTTCCTCCAGACTATATATCTGGTTTTGCATATATTAACAGCAACTAGAATTGTATTTGGACGTTGAGATTCCGTCAGAGGGAATGTAATTAAGAAAAGATTAGAATGCGCAGAAATGGATAGTTTAATGCTCACTGTTAAGGATAAAGAAGAAACAGAGTATTTTTTGATATGGGATGTATTTTATCAATGGCTAGACAATAGAAAGAGAAGTTAGAAAGGAGGAGACATAAAAAGAGGAAATTGTCAGCGTTCCAAATTAGGCTCTCTTCCAGCGCTGACATAGAACAGTAGCTTGATTTATTGCTGAGATGAACTTTTACCTAGTCTTTGTATGTTACAGATAGGGTTTCCTGGGAGACGAGGAGGGGGGCACATTCCTGTGAAAAGAACGTGCTGGGATGTAGAGATGGATTTGCATGATGGCCAATGAGACATTGGGGTTGGAGTGCGGAAGAGGAGGGGGTTGGAAGGAGGGGCCAGTTTGGCTGCAAAATGAATCAGAAATGTTGGACTCTGCTATTCTTAAAATAAAAGTGATTCATTAGAGAGCTTGCGCTTGAGAATGAAGTTTTTTTCAAGATAGCACCGAAACCTGACAGAAATGTTAATGTGGAGAGTTGTTAAGGAAGATGATGTTAGGTATTATTATTATATTATTAATATTATTGTGATGAATACTACAAGAAATATGTTATCTAACAAAATGAAATATGCAATATTTTGTATATGAAATATACAAAATGAAATAAGAACATATCTAACAAAATGAAATTCAACAGTGAAAAAAGTAAGGTTTTACATTTAGGGAAGAAAAACAAAATACACAGGTACCATATATGTGGTACCTCGCTCAATAGTAGTAACTGTAAGAGGGATCTTGGAGTCCTAGTGGACAACCATTTAAATGAGCCAGCCGGGTGAAGCAGCTGCCAAAAAAGCCAACACAGTTCTAGGCTGCATCAACAGAGGGATAGAATCAAGATCACGTGAAGTGTTAATACCACTTTATCATGCCTTGGTAAGGCCACACTTGGAATCCGGCATCCAGTTTTGGTCGCCACGATATAAAAAAGAAGTGGAGACTCTAGAAAGAGTGCAGAGAAGAGCAACCAAGAGGATTAGGGGACCGGAGGCTAAAATATTGGAAGAAAGCTACCAAGGTTGAGAAATACACAGGCTTAGTCATTTCCTCTGCCAGGAATCTTGAGAGTGAAAGCGGAGCGCAGCAGCTGCCATCAAAGCAGAGAAAAGGGGAAGGTGAACAGCCTATCTTGTTATGACAATTAGGATGAAAAAGGGTGACACCTGCATTTTCTCTCTCTCTTTTAAAGCGAAGCCTTCACCTGAAAGAGCATTTTAAATAGAGATGGATTTCTCCCAAAATTGCACGTCAAGGGCCTGTCCGTTAGTTAAATGCTGGCTCAGGGCAAGCAAAATGTAAACACCGTTGCAGCTTCTGGGGGGGAAAAAAATCAGTGCCCATTAGATGATGTTCTCCTCCTCCTCCTTCTTGTTTTCTCCTTCTTTTTTCCTCCTTCTTTCTTCTTTCTTCTTCTTCCTCCTCCTCCTCCATCCTTTCTCCTCCTTCTTCCTTCTTCCTTCATCTTTCTTCCTTCTCCTCTCCTCTTCTTTTCTCATTCTCCTTCCTTCCTTCCTCTTTTCTCATCCTCCTTCCTTTCCCCCTTTCTTCTTTCTTCCTTCTTCCTTCCTCCTTCTCTTCTCCTCTCCTCTTCTCATTCTCCTTCCTTCCTTCCTTCCTCCTCTTTTCTCCTCATCCTCCTTCCTTTCCCCCTTTCTTCCTCCTTCCTTCCTCCTTCTCTTCTCCTCTCCTCTTCTCATTCTCCTTCCTTCCTTCCTCCTCCTTCCTTCCCCCTTTTTCTTCTTCCTTCCTTCATCTTTCCTTTCTCCTCCTCCTTCCTTCCTTTTTCTTCTTTCTTCCTTCTTCCTTCTTCTTTTCTCCTTCTCCTTCCTTCTTCCCCTCCTTCCTTCCTTCCTTTCCTCCCCCTCCTCCTTCTCCACCACCACCGCCGCCACAGAGCAGAACCAGGGAAGTGTCAGATCATACTTGTGCTCTACCAGTTGACCTTTCACCCTTGGCTAACCCAGCCTGCTGTTCCCACCTGTCTCCGCTTGAAAACGCGACCTGTTTGGCAAAGCCAGGGAGCAGCGAACGTCTGAGTCTCAGCTTGTAAGTCTCCCTAGAGGGCCCTCGTCTTCTCTCGCTTTGATTGCAAATCCCTTAGGATGTCCCCTGGTGGAAGAATCTAACGTCAGCACCAGCAGCTTGTGTTTGTCCCCCCTGGAGATCGTGCAGGGCAGAACAACGGGCAAATAACGGCAGTTAATTAAAGGGCTGGAAAATCGCAGAGAAACCAGAAAGACGGTGCGATCCATAAATAGTCTTCCACGTTGCTTTCCTCTCCATGCACCGAAACAGGGACCCCACTGGGACAGCATTTGCATGGATTCTGGGCACCGGTTCATGGGGGCGTGTTTAAGCCAACTGGAATGCACAGAGGGTGGGTAATGTGGTTTGTCGGTTTGCCTCTTTGGGGATGATTTCCCAAGTCCCTCGTGATATCCTCTTTACTCTTCTGCAATAAGCCAAGAGTTGGTAGCCAGGAGTACTATTGGAAGTCGCGCACAATGGAACATCTCAACTGAGTTAAGAAAGCACAAATGGCCTAGACCTTTCGTTCGTGTTTGTCTGTGTGTCAAATCACATACTCCAATGTTTGGGGCCATGGGTGGCCAAAGTACTCTCGACACTACTTGAGAAGCCACAGTGAAGATTTGGCCTTCATTGGAACAACAGTGCTCACTCTTGTGGAGACTCTGAAGCTTCTCAGGTGGATATCCAGGTATATCATGGAGAGCTGCTCGGAAATTTGTGGGGCTTGGAGCATGTAGTTACCTTTGAATGTCCTCTTTCTTGATATGTGAGGAAAGTTCTCCTGAACTTTGTCCAGATTAGCTTCTGGGGGAAATATGGATCCAGCCTCTCTTCGGTACAACCCTGTTGATCTACACTGTAAATATATGCAGTAGTAGATAATTTATATCTTTCTTGTATTTGCCCTCTGTCATTCCCAAAAAGAACAATTCTGATTTGACTTCTATGTTTATTAACAAAATTTCTTCCAACCAACTCTTTTGATTGCATGTGATTCGGTGGCATTGATAAGAAAGCCAACTCCCTATTGCAGGTTTATTTTCACCTCCGTTTGTCCAAGAGGTGTCTATCGTTGTTATTTGTGTAAATCTAGCGTTAGAGAAGTCAGGGTATCATTAATATGAATTCATTAGCCAGCAGGCTTCCATATCTGAGGTTCTGCTCTGCCCTCTTAGATCCCATAAACTCATGGAAACAGGTTTTTTAATCATTGCCTAGCAGAGCTCTAAACACACGAACAGTTAATTATAATGGCAGCCAATTGCCTTTTTGATTCCTTCACTGTTGAAATCATTAGTAATTATCAAATTACACTCAAGCAACCAACTTGCCTCAAGGGGTCAGTCTGTTAGTAAGGCTAGGGAAATGATGGGAATGTGTAGGTGGGAGAGAATATAAATATAAATGAAGATTGACAACCAAGAGGATGGGAATTGACAGGAGGAGATGCATGGCCTGGACTGAGGGGTCGCTTGCCCCAGGAATCTGCTACTTAATGATTATTGTCTGCACAAAGATGGAAAGGCTGAGCGATGTTCGCAGCGGAGGATTGGTTAGCGAAGATGATGGAAGATGCTGAGATGACGTCTTTGAGTAGAGAAAAGGCAATATATTGCTGACATCAATCAATGAAGGACTTTTTATGGGAAGCCAAAAAAAAAATAAAAATAATGTATGAACTTCATATTTATTGTTCGGATAATTAGACTAGATTATACAAAGAAGACAGCTATATTGTAACCACAGAGTAAGAGGTAAGCATATAATTGTACTGATACTCAGGAGACACCAAGCCAAGAATCACCCAAGGCTGACCAAACATAGGAACCATCTGGAGTAATCAGACGATGATGTAGCGCCTCTAAGCCCCTGGACTTGGAAAGTAGAGAGCAGAGCAGAGTGAAGAAGCTCATGGAGGCTCCTTGCCAAACGAGGGAATAACTCTCTTGATTAAAGACTTCAGTCTGATTTAAGAGACAGCCATGAGCCCTGCTCTTCTGTTAGAAACAACCATCGGATCTCCTGCTGTAGTGTGTTATTTTCGGGATTCCTGCTCCTGAAACTCCGACCACAGAGTGGTTGACAGTTCTGACTTGTCTCCAGGGGTGAAATCCAGCAGGTTCTAACAGGTTCTGGAGAACCGGTAGCGGAAATTTTGAGCAGTTTGGAGAACTGGCAAATGCCACCTCCGGCTGGTCCCAGGGTGGGGTGGGAATGGAGATTTTGCAATATCCTTCCCCCAGGAGTGGGGAGGGAATGGGGATTTTGCAGTATCCTTCTTCTGCCATAGCCACCAAGCCACGCCCACCAAGTCACACCAGGTTTACCAAGCCATGTCCACAGAACCGGTAGTAAAAAAAAAAAAATGGATTTCACCATTGCTTGTCTCTCTGAATTTTGGGCTGGATTTGAATTCTTTTCTGCAGGGTCCCTACTGAACGTGAAAATACCCAGGCCAGCTTTCTTTCCCACAGACTCTGTTCTGATTTACATTCCTTTCCTTATCTGCTGTTATCTACTCTGCCTTGAGTAAATTGCTGTTCTCACCTAGCAACGAAGAGCGTGTGAGTTTAAAACCTGAAACGGGACATATGTAGCCATGAAAGATGCAGAAGTTTCATCGTTCACCCCATTGCGATATTTGGCACTCAGTAATCTTGATCCCATGTCTCTCAAGGGCACGCCTCCCCAAAAACCTCTTCCCCAGATTCAACAGGTATTAGAAGCACAAACGCTAACACTAATGATGTTACTTAGTTGCATAGTGAAAGATCTGCAAATAAGCCACCAAGCTCAGAAAGTACCAATGACCCTACATCTTCCTCCTCTTCCACTCCAGAAACCTCATTCCTTTCTAGCACTGATATTGTTATGAAGTTGGGTAATGAGACGTCTCCAAGAAAACAACCAAGCTCAGAGAGCGCCAAGGATGCCACAGATAACAGGAGTTTATTTGGCGAGAGCTGCAAGGAAAATAGGCATTTACAGTTGAGTTTACAGGTAGCCTGACACTCTATAGATCAATCTGAAGAAACAAGAATAGCATGCACAAGCATTTCAAGCAAAATGTTGACGTACTTCCCACTGGTGAATTTAAGGGAGAACAGTGCACAGAGGATAAGCCAGTTCTTATTGTGAATCTAGACATGTACAAGGTCTCTATTGGCAGAAGGCAAAGGAGACCAGAGACATCACTCATGTCGTGATGTCAACACACGTGTGCTTCCGATTTCTGCTGAATCAGTAAAATAGAAAAGAAATTGAAAAGAAAGTATATATAAATAGAAAATCGGGGTTGCTCGGATACCACTTTGGAAAATATTGAATTGAAAATAAATACAACAGTGAAGAGAGAGAAATGGAAAGAGGAGTAGAGGGTTAGATGGGAGGGGAGAAGAGAGGAAGGAGAGAGAGGAACAGAAGAAAGGGAAAAGGAGAGGAAGAAGGGGAGGGGAAATAAGAATAGGAGAGAAGGTTAGAAAGGGAGGAAGAAGGGAGGTGTGGGGGAAAGGAAGGGGAAGGAGAGAAGGGGAAGGAGAGGAGGAAAGATGAAAGTGGAAGAGGATAGAAGAAGAGAGGGAAGGGAAAGAGAGGAGAAGGAGAAGAAGGATTGTTGTAAAATAAGGGAGATGGAATGGTAAAAGAGAAACCCCGAGTATAGCCTAATTTTTTAGGATTTGTTAGTTAGATTTGAAGAATGAACTAATATGAAAAAAAATCTATTCTATTCTATTCTATTCTATTCTATTCTATTCTATTCTATTCTATTCTATTCTATTCTATTCTATTCTATTCTATTCTATTCTATGAAAGTTAAAAGAGAATATGTATGATTAACAATGGATAAGAGACTGTACATTTAAGACATGTTTATGAGAAATAAAAATATATTTTTTTTCCAAAAAAAAAAATCTGTATCACCGACCTGTGACTTGACTTTCACCTTATAATTCATCTTCAAGACAGTGGGATTAACACCATCCCAGATTAGTAAATCTGTCCTGTTCAGATTAGAAACTTGTAAATTTGTTTTCTTGTTTCATAATCATCGCGTTCTAAATAAAATCGGCTTATTCCATAAAATATTTTTTTATTCCTGTCTGACAGCAGGGAAACAACTATTTCGTAAAATTACCCAATTTGGTTTCCATTGACTTTTTTCTTAACCTAGTAAATACCTACTTGGGTAGACACTTTTCTTAATGAATGTATTTTTGTAGTCATTTTTCTCCAAAGACAAGCAATTTTTCTTAACATAATGGCATTTCCCTCTCCCCCCCCCCGCCTTTCAGGTGATATTTCATCAATCCACATATTTTTGTGTGTTTCTTTACCACCCACCCTCAAATAAAAGTGTGCACTGTTCCTTAATAAATTTGAGCAGTATATTGGCACGTTTAAGGAAGCCGAGATTTTAAAAAAGCAAAGAATAGATTTTGTAATGGTATGTGTGGGTGGCCTTGGGGGACAAGGGGAAGAGATCGGAGGGAGACAGGGAGTGTTAAACACCAGGAAAATCAGGAGATCCAGACAGTTCAAATGGGTATAAAGAGTTATTGGAAGCTTGAGCTTTCTACAAGAATCTGAACTACTAGCAGTCAAGGGATATTGGCGGGAGATAAGAATAGAAGAAATTCAAGGTGGGCTGGACTCAGATCTCTGGTGGGTTCAAATGGACTCGTGACTAATGATGCATATGACCCCTCCCTTGGGCTCAGACTGTCATCTCCTACAGGCGGTTAAGAAATACAAAGTATAAGTAAATAAATAATAATAAATAATAAATAAAGCAAGCTTAGGAAGCCATCAGAGTAAAGGGGCAGGAGTCCCCAGTGGCTCAACAGTCAGAGAAAGAAATTTAGGAAGGGCCTGTCTTAATCAGACTGTCAAAAGTGGTGGTAGGAAGTTTGTACCTCTCAGATCTGCAAGCCGGTCTTACCAGGTAGACCAGGCAGGAAACATAACCAGATGAGCTAATTCTACTTTATTATAAGGCTACCTTAACTGAGTGCCAAAGAATGGAGGCCTTTGAACTCTGCTGCTGGAGAAGATTCCTGTGAATCTGGACTGCAAGGCAATCCAACCGGTCAGTCCTAGAGGAGATCAACCCTGACTGCTCTTTAGAAGGCCAGATCCTGAAGAGGAAACTCAAATGCTTTGGCCACCTAATGAGAAGGAAGGACTCCCTGGAGAAGAGCCTAATGCTGGGAAAGATGGAGGGCAAAAGCAGAAGAAGGGACGGCAGAGAATGAGGTGGCCGGATGGAGTCACTGAAGGAGTAGGCGTGAGCTTCAATGGACTCCAGAGGATGGTAGACGACAGGAAGGCCTGGAGGAATGTTGTCCATGGGGTCGCGATGGGTTAGACAGGACTTCACAACTAACAACAACACCAATACCTTAACTGACCTTTCACTGACCATTAAAACTCCTGGGGCCTCCTTCCTCTCTTGGCTAATTGTTCCCTAGGAAGCATCTCTTCTCCTTCTCCTGCAAGGTCAACCACATACTCCATTACAGACTTAATCTGTGACGGCCCTTCCACTACTGATAGTCAGTTATCATGAATTACTTCATCGGGTCTAACTCCTATCCCTTTCCCAATATTCTTTCTCAAAGAATTGGCTAGACTTGTCTGCTAACCATACCCACTACTCTTAACTGTTCTGGAGGACATCTGATTCATCTGGGGCATCCCATTCAAAATCTTGTTTTTGATTTTCTACTTGGCTTCCGATTAGATCCAATGAAACTCATGGGGGATTGGGAGATCATTCACAGACAACTTTGCACCCATCTTCTCCAACATGTTTTCTAGCTGTTGTGGAAAATAATAATAATAATAAAAAAAAAATCCTGAATCTGTGGCATTCAAAACTCCAGAGAGCAATCCAAGCAATTTGCCAGAAGTCACCTATAACCCGAAAGCACCAAAATAAGTATTGTCAATAGTGGATGGATGGATCACGGTTATGACTTAGAAGAAAGAAGCTTCCTAAATTCAGATTCAAGGCCAGCGGCAATGTACTATAAATGGAGAGAATGAATGCATGCATCTGGGAACTGTTGAATAATCCATTTGCAAATTGTTGGCAAATGGATATTGCATGAGATCAGATTCTTGTAGTTCAGTTCAGGACAATGGTTACCCTGGAGGTAGTATGCAGTTCTTAAAGGCCTTATGAATCAGATCAAGGTCTACAGCTAGTGTCTCCTGAAAGCACACAACAGAAGTAGAGAGGTAGCAAAAGTCTATTCACTCTTTTTCAGGATGCTTAATCTTCATTCTCAGTCCATCATGAGGATTTGGGAGAAGAACACATTCAAAATTAAATACCCAGCAAGCTTGGTTAATAAGAACCTCAACCGTCAACATCTAATTATAACACCACTGTCCAGCTGCCCACATGAAGTTTCACAAGCTAAACGTAATGCTAGGACTTCTAATCCAACCTGGAGGGTAGCTGGAGGAGATATTGGCAATTTCTGGAGTTCAACCAAGCGGTCCTTTGAAGGCATGCAGATGTCTTTACAGCTTCCCCCAAAGATCAAAAGAAAAACCAGGGGAGACATGATAGCAGTTTTCCAATATTTGAGGGGCTCCTACAAGGACAAGGTGGTCAACCTATTTTCCAAAGCACCAGGAGGCAAGAGAAGAAGCAACAGATGGAAACTAACCAAGGAGAGAAGCAACCTAGAGCTAAGAAGAAATTTCCTGACAGTGAGAACAATTAACTAGTGGCTTGCCTTCAGAAGTTGTGGGGGCTTCAACACTGGAGGTTTTTAAGAAAAGACTGAAATGGTATAAAGGGTCTTCTGTTTGAGCACGGGGTTGGACTAGAAGACCCCCAAGGTCCCTTCCAACCCCATTCTTCTACGTCCCATGATCTACTTCGAAGCAGGTGAGGGTTCCAGGATTAAGCAGGATGAGGCCCTACAAGGTCTGAGACTGTTCTTAATGCGGTACCGTTCAAGGCAAAGCAGGTGAGACAGTCCAGCCTTAGATTTCCAATCAAAAGCTTGTGGCATGCTTCATTAGAAAAACACCAGTGGCCTTTCCTGATGTGAAAAAGATAATTATTTCTCCCTCGTTGGAAGTGATTGAATTTCTCTGTTGGTCGTGCCCAAAGAGAGGGTCTTCGGCCGAGAAACGCGGGGGTGGTAGACGAACCAGTCCCTTCCTAACCAGTATCATTTTTTTTCCTATAAAGCTCCAGTTTCTGCATTCGCGACCTCAGGTCCCTTCCAACCTGATGATGCCACCTGTAGAGATTCTCAGTCATCCAGGTCATGGTTCTCCCAAAGGTGCTTTTTCAGGAGGCAATTGGATTTTCTTGGTTTTTTTTTTCTTTTGAAGACGTTTCACTTCTCATCCAAGAAGCTTCTTCAGCTCTGGCAGGATAGTAGGGAAGTGGAAGGATTTATATAATTACATTACATATCCCACCAGTGGTGGTGGGGACTGCGGGAGGCTCTGCCCTCCTGCCCCGACGTAATGCGTGAGCAAAGAGCATGCGCAGAAGGCCATGCACATGCGCAGAGGAGGCATGTGCAGTCACATTTGCGAACCAGTAGGGAAGGTAGGGAAGGGACATGGTGGCTCAGTGGCTAAGACGCTGAGCTTGTCGATCGAAAGGTCGGCAGTTCAGCGGTTCAAATCCCTAGTGCTGCATAACTGGATGAGCTCCCATGACTTGTCCCAGCTTCTGCCAACCTAGCAGTTCGAAAGCAGGTAAAAAAAAATGAAAGTAGAAAAATAGGGACCACCTTTGGTGGGAAGATAACAGTGTTCTGTGAGCCTTTGGCGTTGAGTCATGCCGGCCACATGACCACGGAGATGTCTTCGGACAGCGCTGGCTCTTTGGCTTTGAAACGGAGATGAGCACTGCCCCCTAGAGTCGGGAACGACTAGCACGTATGCGTGAGGGGAACCTTTACCTTTTACCTTCAGGGAAGGTAAGTGAATCTCACCTCTGCATCCCCATTATCCTGTTAGAGCTGAAGAAGCTTCTTGGATGAGAAGCAAAACATCTTCAAAAGGGAAAAAAAAAACAACAGTCCAGCTGCCTCCTGAAAAAAGCACCTTGGGGACTGATGATGCCATGTTCCATGTTCTAGTCATCCTCACAGAGAAGTGAGTCTACTTTTGCTCTGATTTGGGGTGTTTTTTTTTTTTTTCCTAGCTTCCCAATCTAGCCTGCACCCTGGGAACAATTCGGCTTTCTCTCCTGAATTATTTGACAGCTCTACAAACTCCAGACTTGTTCTAAGCATGTACACCTATGCCTTTGTCTCTGTGTGGGAAGACTGCACGGTTAATTTGGGCTTATTTGCCATAAGATTTTGACGTTCTTCTAAGTCCACAAAGCTCCCCACTGAGCTGCGAACATCTGCTAGGCTTGCTGTCAAGAACATTAAGCAATCTATAGGGGGTCTGTCAACATGTTATTTTTTTTTAAAAAAAATTATTCCCCCCGCATCCCCCAATTTTGCCCACAAAAAAATCTTGGAAGGCTCATTTCAGCCTCCAGGAAGTGACTTTAGTTCACGAATGTACAGCTGCCTCTTCACACCAAAATGTCACAACGTGGGTTTTTTTTTTTTTTAAGGAATAGGGAAATTGAAATCCTAAGCCAAATCAGTAATTTGCTTATCTGCGGCGAATTTCAGATAGAAATTGTGTTTTTTTTTTATGTGATAGTGTCAGGGTTCTGTGGCGTGCTATTTATTTATGGGATTCGGGTTTTCTGCCTTTTCTGGTGAGCTCAAGGTAACGTGACTCCAGGATCCACTACAAATGTTGTAGCCATTTTATGCTTACAACAACTAAGCTAAATTGAACAAAAAGTACCTTGGAGTACTCATCTCAAACGATCTAAGCCCCAGAACTCACTGTAACACCATTGCCAAAAAGGCATTAAGAGTTGTTAACCTAATCTTGCGAAGCTTCTTCTCCGGTAACATTGTACTGCAAACTAGGGCATACAAAACCTTTGCTAGACCAATTCTTGAATACAGTTCGTCTGCCTGGAATCCGCACTGTATATCGGATATTAATACAATTGAGCGAGTCCAGAGGTATTTCACGAGAAGAGTCCTCCATTCCTCTGCTCGCAACAGAATACCTTATGCCACCAGGGTTGAAATTTTAGGCTTAGACAACTTAGAACTACTCCGCCTTCGGTTCGACCTAAGCGTAGTACACAAAATTATCTGCTACAATGTCCTACCTGTCAATGACTACTTCAGCTTCAACCGCAATAATACATGAGCACACAAGAGGTACAAACTTAAGGTAAACTGCTCCAAACTCGATTGCAGAAAATACGACTTCAGCAACAGAGTGGTCAATGTCTGGAATCAGAGGTGGGTTTCAGCAGGTTCTGACCAGTTCTGGAGAACTGGTAGCAGAAATTTTGAGTAGTTCAGAGAACCGGTAAATGCCACCTCTGACTGGCCCTGCCCCCATCTATTGTCTGCCTCCCGAGTCCCAGCTGATTGGGAGAAAATGGGGATTTTGCAGTAACCTTCCCCTGGAGCGGGGAGGGAATGGAGATTTTAGTTGAAAAAGTTTTTTATTTTTTTTCCCCTGATAAACATATCTTAAATGTACAGTTTCTTATCTAACATAAATATTTTCTTTTAACTTTCATACTAATACAATCTTCATCCTAAACAATTTAAGTATATTCAGAGTTGCTCTTCTACCATTTCATCTCCCTTGTTTTACAACAATCCTTCTTCTCAATGCTCTCTTTCCTTTCCCTCCCTTCTTCCATTTTCTCTTCTACTTTCTTTTTTCCTCCTTTCCTCCTCCTTTTCTAGGAATGGAGATTTTACAGTATCCTTCCCCTGCCATGCCCACCAAGCCATGCCCACCAAACCACACCTACAGAACCGGTAGTAAAAATTTTTGAAACGCACCACTGCCTGGAATGCACTACCTGACTCTCTGGTTTCTTCCCCAAACCCCAAAAACTTTAAGCTTAGACTGGCTACTGTTGACCTCACCCCATTCCTAAGAGGTCTGTAAGGGGCGTGCATAAGCGCACCAGCGTGCCTTCCATCCCTGTCCTACTGTCCCTATTTATTTGTATCCAGTGGTGGGATTCAAATAATTTAACAACCGGTTCTCTGCCTTAATGATTTCTTCCAACAACCAGTTCATCAAACTGCTCAGAAAGTTAACAACCGGTTCTCCCGAAGTGGTGCGAAATGGATGAATCCCACCACTGTTCGTATCCATTTTCTGTATTCATAATCATGTTTATACTTATATCTGTTATCATATACATGTTTGACAACCTAAATAAATAAAATAAAAAAATAAAAAAAAGAGAGAGAAAGAGAGGAAGATACCAGTGGTGAAATCCAAATTTTTTTACTACCGGTTCTGTGGGCGTAGCTTGGTGGGCGTGGCAGGGGAAGGATACTGCAAAATCCCCATTCCCTCCCCACTCCAGGGGAAGGATATTGCAAAATCCCCATTCCCTCCCCACTCCAGGAGAAGGATACTGCAAAATCCCCATTCCCTCCCCACTCCAGGGGAAGGATATTGCAAAATCCCCATTCCCTCCCCACTCCAGGGGAAGGATATTGCAAAATCCCCATTCCCTCCCCACTCCAGGAGAAGGATACTGCAAAATCTCCACTCTTCCCCAATCCTGGGGGAAGGATATTGCAAAATCCCCATTCCCTCCCCACTCTAGGGGAAGGATACTGCAAAATCTCCACTCCCTCCCCACTCCTGGGGGAAGCATATTGCAAAATCTCTATTCCCACCCCACACTGGGGCCAGCCAGAGGTGGTATTTGCCGGTTCTCTGAACTACTCAAAATTTCTGGCTACCGGTTCTCCAGAACCTGTTGGATTTCACCCCTGGAAGATACCGAATGGCCCAAATTCACTCAATGAGCCTCATGGTTGTATGGAGACTTGAACCCGGGTCTTTCCGCACCCAAAATCTTAACCCCTAAACATCACCTGCGTGATGGTTATTCAGTACTTAAATGGAGATTCTTCCTTCACAACGCTGTCTTGATTCTGCTGAGCTACAGCAAAAATGAGAAAAGAAATGATGGGTTTAAATTACAGGGGAGAAAAAAAGCGAATTCTTTCCCAGCTTGATGGAGGGGTAAATCCACGCCTTTGAACAGGCTCGGTTCTTGTATGCAATACAGATTCATTCTGAATTTTGCCGGGTCAAAAATGTGTAGCTCCAGCTGAATTCACGCAGAAGAGGCTAAAATAAAATGTCATATAATTGGCCAGGTGAGTCTTTTCGAGCGTATCAATACTAAGACCCTTTTAGGGTTTCAACCGTGATGGAAATTGTGCTTCTGATTTTCTAAAAATGACGGTTAGAAGTCATGGAAAGCTGTTTTAGTAAGTCACCTGTGGCCGACCCCTGCTTGTTGGGTGGGATTCTGAGCAGAAAAATGCTAGGTGCTGAAAGACGAAATGACCCCTTCCCAGTGGCTTCTGTACAGCACTCTTTGGTTTCTGCTTCTCATTAATTTTTTTTTTTAAAAAATCAAAATTATATAACACAGGGCTATATTTTGCCCAGCTATTCTCATTCTTTCGGATGAAAAGGATTCTGTTTTTCCCCTACCTCCATCCTCCGAGGAGTTGGCAGTTAGTCCTCAGTGTATGGCCACAGTTGGGAACAAAATTTCCATGGCTAAGCAAAGCAGCTGAGAAGCGAGTCACATCTGATTTTATGACCCGTTTTTGTCGCGGTTGTTAAGTGAATCACTGCAAGTGAATGGTGTGGTGTGAATGTTTAGGGAGATTCTCCGTCATTCAGGTCCTGGTTGTCCCAAAATTGCTTTTCCAAAAGGCAACTGGGCTTTTCATTTTTAGAGTTTTTGTTTTCCATCCAAGAAGCTTCTTTAGTTTCCCCATGAATCATGGGGTTGTTAAGCTTATCTGCCCAGCATGGCCTCTAAATGAGATGGGGAGCACATCAATCTAATCAATCGATCAATAAAAATGAATCTCTGGATTTTTCCCATTGATGGTGCTTATCAGAAGCCAGCTGGGAGGATTACAAATGACCTGGGGATGCTGCAAACTATCATGAATACATGACGGTGATGCCATGTGTCCGAATTTTGATCACATGACTCTGGGGATAGGAATAACAATAACACTTAGACTTATATACCGCTTCACAGTTCTTTATAGACCTCTCTGAGTGGTTGACAGAGTCAGCATATTGTCCCCAATAAACTGGGTCCTCATTTTATCGACCTTGGAAGGACGGAGGGCTCAGTCAACCTTGAGCCAGTCAGAATCAAACTGCTGGCAGTGGGCAGAATTAGCATGCAACTGTGCATTCTAACCACAGGGAGGGAGGGAGGGAGGGAGAGAGAGAAGGAAGGAAGGAAGGAAGGAAGGAAGGAAGGAAGGAAGGAAGGAAGGAAGGAAGGAAAATAGCAAAATAGCAATAGCACTTAGACTTTTATATCGCTTCACAGTGCTTTTACAGCCCTCTCTAAGCGGTTTACAGAGTCAGCCTATCGCCCCCAACAATCTGGGTCCTCATTTTACCCACCTCGGAAGGACGGAAGGCTGAGTCAACCTTGAGCCGGGTGAAATTTGAACTGCCAAACTGCAGTCAGCCGGCAGTCAGCAGACGTAGCTTGCAGTACTGCACTCTAACCACTGCGCCATTGCAGATGTTGCACTTGTCATAGATATGAGGACTGGTGATGGGTTGCTTTCTTCACTGCTGTTGTGATTTTGAACAGTCACTAAGCAAAATGTCTGTAGAGATTCTCTATCTTCCAGCTCATGGCTCTCCCAAAGATGCTTTTTCAGGAGGAGATGAAGGAGCTTCTTGGATGAGAAGCGAAACGCCTTCCAAGAAAAAACAAGAAAGTCCAGTTGCCTCCTGAAAAAGCACCTTTGGGACACTCACTAAGCAAACTTTGTAATGTTGTAAGTCAAGTACTCTTCCATCAGTAAGTTCCCATACGTCGCGTCTAGGGGTCTTGCAAGTTTCATGACCAAAGAGGTCTACAAATAAATACAGATGGCATCAATTAATTAAATCAAAACAGAATCTCCACTTTGGGGTTTTCATATATCAAGAAGTAACGAAGCCAATGTATGTCATGCAGGGACCCTTCCCAACAATACACAGAACTCCCAAATATGATTGAATATACAATGAGTCTTCTTGCTACAAGGTAGGCAGCTAATAAATTTAATAAATAATAATACACTGAAAACTTGATGAATAATTGGTAGAAACTCAGAAGTTTCTTCTGAAGGAGATTAAAATATATATATATATTTCTAGAAATGGAGAAGGGGGGCAAATTTTGAGGCCCTGTCAGAATAATAGACTTGGAAGGGACCTTGGAGGTCTTCTAATCCAACCCTCTACTCATTGCAGACAAATGGTTATCCAACCTCTTCTTAAAAACCTCCAGTGTTGGAGCATTCACAACTTCTGGAGGCAAGTTGTTCCACTGATTCATTGTTCTAACTGTCAGGAAATTTCTCCTTAGTTCTAAGTTGCTTCTCTCCTTGATGAGTTTCCACCCATTGCTTCTTCTCCTGCCCTCAGGTGCTTTGGAGAATAGCTTGACTCCCTCTTCTTTGGGGCAGCCCTTCAAATATTGGCAGACTGCTATCATGTCACCCCAGTCCTTCTTTTCATTAAACTTGACATGTCCAATTCCCATCAACGCTCTTCATATGTTTTAGCCTCCAGCTCCTTGATCATTGCAACTCATTTTTGCTAATATATATATATTGCATTTGGCCCCAAGAATAGCCAACTTTCTGGATCTAGAAAAGCATTTGTTTAGCTTTATGTTAGATTTATTTATCATGCACAACTTGTCACCTTTTGAAAAGTACTCTTCTCAGGCTGTTCTTCCTACAGATGAAATCTGACAAGTGGGAGACACTGCAAATGTCACTCTTAACAAGACGCCGCGTATGTGGTATGGATCTTGTGGCTGTGTTAGATCATTATTTCTGGAGATGCCCTTTGTATTCAAAGAAGAAAGAGAGAAAATGGGAGATCATTGGGAGTTAAAGTTAATATACTGGGCGATTTAAGAGGAGACAATCTGGGTTTTTTGTCCTTGGTGATCAATTCATTGAAGGTATCAATGATTCCTAGTTCTATCAAAACAAGGAAATTACCAAAGAACATCCTGCTACTAAATTAATAGGCAGCCATTCTGAGTTTTTGTACCTGGGTGGGGGGTGGGATGGGGATCTTGAATTCAAGGAAATGTACAAACATAGAACAGAAGTCTCCAAATTAAATGTTTCCTCCTATAATCCCTGGAAGCTTATTGCTGTTAGAGCAAAGGAGCACAGCTGGAAGGTTGTATGTTTCCTCCAATTCTTAAATAAATCCCCTGGATGTTTCCATGGGCTGGTGTTAATCTGGAATTTTTAATGTGACAGAAGGAGAAGTTATTAAACAGAGGGGAAGGAATAATATCAGCTGAATGTAATTCATTTCCATTCTTTTCCATTTGAACTTTGAAAGTGGGTCAGGAGGAAACATTTCTCCTGGCCCTGCCCACTGCGGGGAGGGCAAAACTCTGCAGAAATTTTGCATGACCCTCCGCTTCTGTTGGAGACGCAATGGTTTTGACCTGTACAGAATGCAAAATAACAGCCTGATAAGAGCCTGGTGGTGCAGCAGACTAATAGCCTGTTATTAACATTCAGCTGGCTGCAATTACTGCAAGTTCAAATCTCACCAGGTTCAAGGTTGACTCAGCCTTCCATCCTTTCTAAGGTAGGTAAAATGAGGATCCAGATTGTGGGGGCAATAAGCTGACTTTGTATAATATATACAAAAGAATGAAGGCTATTGCTTAACACATTGTAAGCCGCCCTGAGTCTCCGGAGAAGGGTGGCATATAAATCAAATTTAAAAAAAAAAAAATACCCTGCAGCCTTCAGACTAAAGCACTGTTAAGATAACACCAGCTGCCTGCAATTATTGCAAGTGCAAATCTCACCAGGTTCAAGGTTGACTCAACCTTCCATCCTTTCAAAGGTAGGTGAAATGAGGACCCAGATTGTGGGGGCAATAAGCTGACTTTGTATAAATATACAAAAGGATGAAGGCTATTGCTTAACGCATTGTAAGCTGCCCTGAGTCTCCGGAGAAGGGTGGCATATAAATCAAATTAAAAAACAAAACAAAAAACAAAACAGAGTCGGAAGAGATCTTGGAGGTCTTCTAGTCCAACTCCCTATTCAAGTAGGAGACCCTAGACCCGTGATGGTGAACCTATGGCACACGGAGACAAATCGGTGGGCACACAAGTGTTGCCCTAGTTCAGCTCTGGTGCACATGCACATGCTGGCCAGCTGATTTTTAGGCTTTCTGGGCCCACTGGAAATCAGCAAATGGGACAGATCTGGCCTCTGGAGGGCCTCTGTGGGGGTGGGGAAGGCCATTTTCACCCTCCTCAGGCTCCTAGAAAAGTTCTGGAGACTGGAGAGAGTGAAAAACGGGCCTTCTGGACCCACCGGAAGTCAGCAAACGAGCCATTTCTGGCTTCTGGAGGGCTTCCAGGGTGGTGGGGAAGACTGTTTTCGCCCTCCCCAGGCTCCAAGAAAGCTTCTGGAGATGAAACTCAAATATTTTAGCCACCTAATGAGAAGGAAGGATTCCCTGGAGAAGAGCCTAATGCTGGGAAAGATGGAGGGGAAAAGAAGAAGAAGGGGACGGCAGAGAATGAGATGGCTGGATGGAGTCACTGAAGCAGTCGGCATGAGATTAAATGGACTCCAGAGGATGGTGGAGGACAGGAAGGCCTGGAGGAACGTTGTCCATGGGGTCACGACGGGTCGGACACGACTTCACAACTAACAACAACACTTTGGTATTCAACTTCTTTGAAACTCATTGAATTTGGTACTCA